>VDFB02105785.1:75710936-75770454 GCA_007258455.2 Sequoia sempervirens
TGAGGCATGGGAGAAGAATGAACATGCCAAATGTGTTATATCATCTTCTTTCAATCATGGTGAATGAAACCCAAAAAGGTAGGGATAATTCTATCTCCTGTCATTGTTTGATCAAATTATTAGTAGAGAAATCTCTACATGATGTGTATGATATGACTTGCGAGGAATTTTTAAATATTGATCAATTTAGACCAGAGCATTTGTGACCTAGGGTTTTTCCTCAACCTCGTTGGGTTAGTAGGAGAGTAAGTATTGTTGAAACCACTCCTGGAGCCTCAACTTCTAGTGCAAGCCCTAGTGTAAACCCTCCTACAACTGAGCAAACTATACAGATTAGTTCTTCTGAGACATAACATTAAGACAAAGATAATTCAACTTTAAACTCTGACGATGATATCCCTCTTGAAACCCTAGTTCGAACTAGGGAAAAAAAGAAAGAGGTAGAAATGAGGAAGGGAAAGGCTAAAAAGAAAATGGTAGGAAAAGAAGTGCCAAGCTGTAAGAAACTAAAGGATGACACTATTCTTCTTGCAACTGAAGGAAAACATGAAATCCCTCCTAGAAAATCAAGAATAGTTGGGCCAGTTACTGGTGTGCCTTCAATGAGAAGCCCTAGGCCTTAAGGAACATCACAAGAGGACATAGAAGCCTTAATGGGGTAGATGAGCATTAAGGAAAAGGACATTTTTGAGGAATAGGAAAATATAAGGTTGGCAGAGCTTGCTGCCATCATAGAACAGGTTGAGAGTCAAGAGTATGATGAATATTAGGAGATCCTGTTGCAAGAGAAAGCATTCCTATAGCAAGAGAAAGAACCCCCCACAACCAGAATTGGGTGAACAATTAGAATCCCTATAGTAGGTGTCATATGAAGAGTAAGAATTAGTGCTAGGAAAATTTTTGGTAGGAATACATAGATGTTGGTATGTGGCGACTGATTATTCTATACTCTATAGCCCATGGTATACTGTACACCCTAGCATGTATCCTTGCCGGGGTCCGAAAAATTTTCTTCCTACTTTTTTGCGTCATTACTGAAAAAGGGAAAAATCAACGAAAAAAAGAAAAATTTGATTTTGTAGAACCCAAAATCTGGAAGCTTCTAAGCTTGATAAAAAGGGGTTTGGATGGGTGTTACATGATAATTATGAAAAACATGATTATTCTCAAGATTTTAATAGGTTTTTGCACTAGATAATAAAATCATTGGATGACTGCGGTTTGGTGGATGTAGCCCGGATTGGGTGAACCACATTAAATTCTCTGTGTTATAATTTATTCTATGTGTGTTTTAGTTTATCTATTTATTAATTAAATCTGTATTTAATTGTTAGATATCTACCATTTATAACCCTAACAAGTGGTATCAGAGTGGGTTGTGTTTTGATTATCATCTGTAGGAAGGTCTCATAGTTGAGTGGGAGTAATGGCAGACGAGGGTAAGAAGGTTGAAATTTTAATGGGCAGAACTATCAGTTATGGAAGATGCAGATGGAGGAATACCTCTATCAAAAGGATTTATGGTGGCCATTGGAAGGGAAAACCAAGAAACCCCAAGCAATGTTTGATGAGGACTGGGAGATTTTGGATAGAAAGGCTCTTGGCAGTATTCATTTATGCCTGGCACAATTGGTGGCATTCAATATTACAAAAGAAAAGACAACTCAAGAGTTGATGGAAACCCTGGCGAAGTTATATGAAAATCCTTCTGCTTTGAATAAGGTATTTCTTATGAAGCGTTTATTTAATATGAAAATGGTAGAAGGTGGTTCACTTACTGATCATTTAAATTATTGTAATATGGTCACTAGTCAATTAGCTTCTGGAAAAGTAAACTTTGATAAAGAAGTTAGGGCTCTTTTGATTATGTGTTCTTTGCTTGAAAGCTGGAATAGCTTGGTAATGGTTGTTAACAATTCCATTTCTGGTTCGAATACATTGAAATTTGATGATGTTGTTGGTGTTATTTTGAGTGAGGAAATTCATAGGAAAAGCTCAGGTGGAACATCCACATCAAGCAGTGTTTTGAATGCAGAAAGCAGGGGAAGAACAAAGGAGAGAGGAAATTTTTTTGGAAATCATGGGAAGTCATGAGGAAAATCAAAGGACAGAAGGTCCCAATCTAGAGACAAGAGGGATTATTGGTACTGTGGTAAGCCAGGTCATTTAAAGAAAGATTTTTGGTCTCAGAAAAATAAAGGAGACAAAAAAGAAGGAAGTAAAGAGGCAAATGTGGTAAGTAATAAATCTGATGAGGATGCTTTGATTCTTTCCCTTGATAATGCTGACGATTCTTGGGTGTTAGATTCAGGGGCTTCATTTCATGCTACCCCCCATAGAAGTTATTTTCTTGATTATGTCCAAGGGGATTTTGGTTTAGTTTATTTAGGAGATAACGAACCCTGTCAGATTGTTGGAAAGGGAAGAATCAAGATTAGGTTGCAGAATGGGAATCATTGGCTACTACATGAGGTAAGGAATGTTCCAAAGTTAAGCAAAAATTTAATTTCAGTAGGGTGACTAGATGATGAAGGTTGTGTTGTTACATTTAGTGATAAAAATTGGAAGGTCACAAAGGGTGCCTTAGTGGTAGAAAAAGGTGTGAAAGTAGGAACCTTATATCTTTGTATAGTCATATTGTTCCTTCTACTTTAATTGTTACGAAAAAAGGTCAATGTTCAAGAACGATTTGCTGCATTCAGTGAATAGAAGATCATACAGTTGTTGTGGACTCTGAATCAGCATAATAGACTTGGGAATATGAGTGCAAAAGGTATGAAATTACTTCATTCAAATAATGTTTTACCAGGTCTAAAATGTGTTAATATGGATTTATGTGAAAGTTGTGTGTATGGAAAACAAAAGAGAGTAAGTTTTCTCAAGGATGGGAAGTCAAAGAAACATGCGAAATTGGAGCTTGTGCATATGGATGTATGGGGACCAGCTTAGGTATCTTCTCTCGATGGCTCTTTGTATTATGTTACATTCATTGATGATACAACTAGGAAGGTATGGATTTATTTCCTTAGGCATAAATCTGATGTATTTGAAACTTTTAAAAAATGGAGAAGCTTGGTTGAGAATGAGACGGGTAAAATGATAAAATGTCTCAGATCTGATAATGGTGGTCAGTATTGCAGCAAAGAGTTTGAAGATTATTGTTCCTCTAATGGTATCCGTAGGAAAAAAATGGTTCCAAGGAGTCCACAAGAAAATGAAGTGGCTAAGAACATGAATAGAACAATAATGGAGTGTGCACAGACTATGAGATTGCATGTTGGGATGCCTTTAAAAATGTGGGAAGAGACTATAAACACTGTTGTTTATTTAATTAATAGAGGTCCCTCTAATCCTTTGGGTTGTGGTATTCCATAGGAAGCATGTAAAGGTAAGAAGGTGAGTTATTCTTTTCTCAAAACCTTCGGTTGTGAAGCATTTGCACATGTAGATTATGAAAATAGAACCAAGCTTGATGCAAAATCAAAGAAATGTATATTTGTTGGATATGGTATTGATGAATTTGGTTATAGGCTTTTGTATTTTGAAAATCTGAAAATTGTGAGAAGTAGGGATATCATATTCAATGAGAAAGTTTTGTACAAGGATTTGTTGCTGTAGCATGAGAAGAAAGAAAATGATTATGCAGTGTTGGATGATATTCCAAACAATGATGTTTCAGTGGTTCCTCATGTTGAGTAGCAACAACAACAACAAATACCACAAAATCCTATTAGACAATCTTCAAGGAGAAGTAAACCTCTAGAAATATTCTCTCCCTCTTTGTATACTATTTTGTTAACTGATACTGGTGAACCAAAATACTATGATGAATCTATGCAGGTGGATACCAAGGTTCAGTGGGAGCATGGAATGGAAGAAGAAATTGACTCCTTGCTGAAAAATCAGACTTGGGAATTATGCAAGTTTCCTACAGGTAAAAAGGCTTTACCAAACAAATGGGTTTATAGACTGAAAGAGGAGGATGGAGGTAAGAAGATATTTAAATCCAGATTAGTTGTAAAGGGATTTGCATAGAAAAAGGGTATTGATTTTGATGAGATTTTTTATCCAGTTATTAAAATGACTTCTATT
Organism: Sequoia sempervirens; assembly: GCA_007258455.2. Taxonomy (NCBI): domain Eukaryota; kingdom Viridiplantae; phylum Streptophyta; class Pinopsida; order Cupressales; family Cupressaceae; genus Sequoia; species Sequoia sempervirens. The sequence continues at coordinate 75,715,029 of VDFB02105785.1, forward strand.
CGTATTTGTTTAAGTATTGTGGCTGCTGAAGATTTGCATTTAGAACAACTTGATGTTAAAAAAACCTTTCTCCATGGTGATTTGGAAGAGGAAATATATATGGAACAACCACAAGGATTTTAGGTCAAAGGTAAGGAGAAACTAGTGTGCAGATTGAATAAAAGTTTATATGGCTTGAAGCAAGCACCTCGGTAATAGTACTTTAAATTTGATAGTTTTATGGATGAGCAAGGCTACAATAGGTGTAATTCTGACCATTGCATTTATTTTAAGAGGTTGGATAATGACAGCTACATTATTTTGTGTTTATATGTTGATGACATGCTTGTAGCAGGGTCTAACATGGATCACATAAGTGAGCTAAAACAACAGTTAGCAAAATCTTTTGCTATGAAGGATTTGGGGGCAACAAAAAAAATCCTTGGTATGAAAATTTGTAGAGGTAGGAAAAACATAATTTTTTTTATCTCAGGCTAATTATGTTGAAAAGGTGTTGCAAAGATTTCATATGGAGAATGTAAAAGCTGTCAACACACCTTTTCCTAGTCATACTAAATTGACTAAGGATATGTGTCCAAAGACACAAGAGGAGGAAGAAAAAATATCTAAGGTACCATATGCTTCAACTATAGGTAGTTTAATGTACGCCATGGTATACACGAGACCAGATATTGTGCATGTCGTAGGAGTTGTTAGCAGGTATTTGAGTCATCCCAGAGTTGAGCATTGGAATGCAGTAAAATGGATTCTCAAGTACTTGAGAGGTACATCCAATAAATTTTTATGTTTTGGGGGCTCTAACATGGATTTAAAAGGCTATGTTGACTTAGATTTGGTAGGGTTACCAGGCAGAGTACCACAGGTTATGTATTTATAGTTGGTGGGACAACAGTGAGTTGGATTTCTCGATTGCAAAAGGTGGTTGCTTTATCCACGACAGAGGCAAAATATGTTGCTGCAACAAAGGCAGAAAACTAGATGATATGGCTGCACTTTTTCATGGATGAGTTGGGAAAACAATAGGCTGGAAATTACTTGTTTACAGATAGTCAGAGTGCTATACATCTTGCAAAGAATTATGCCTTGCATTCTAAAACAAAACACATATAGTTGAGATATCATTTCATTTGGTCGGTGTTGGAGGATGGACAGGTCAAGTTGGACCAGATACATATAGATTTCAATCTAGCAGATATGTTTACAAAGGCGGTGACAAGGGAGAAGTTGAGCTCCTCTTCAGCTTCAGTTGGCCTTCAAGGTTGAATTCAAGTATAACATAGCAGCAGGATCCAAGGTACCTATTTCCAGTGGGTGCTATAATTGCAGCAGTGTCATCCAAGATCAATCTCCAAGTGGGAGATTGTGTTGGTGTGGAGCCTAATCAGTTTCCAAGTGGGACATTGTTGGTATGTGGTGACTGATCATGCTATACTATACACCCCGACATGTATCAATCCTACTTTTTCGCATCATTGCTGAAAAAGGGAAAAATCAACGAAAACAAGAAAAATCCAATTTTGTAGAACCCAAAATCTAGAAGCTTCTAAGCTTGATAAAAAGGGGTTCAGATGGGTGTTACATCATAATGAAAAATGTGATTATTTGCAAGATTGTAATAGGTTTTTTCACTGGATAATAAAATCATTGGATGGTTGCGGTTTGGTGGATGTAGCCTAGATTGGGTGAACCACGTTAAATTCTCTGTGTTATAATTTATTCTATGTGTGTTTTAGTTTCTCTGTTTATTAATTAAATCTGCATTTAATTGTTAGATATCTTCCATTTCTAACCCTAACAATAGAACCTCTGATTTTTCATGGAACATGGTAGCCATGAACCTATGGAATGAGATGCAAAGGAGGGAAGAAGAATGGAAAAAGGAGAAATGCAGACTAAAGGAGGAGATTAAAAATAAAGATGCAAAGATTGAAGAAAAGAATAAGGAAATTCCTACCTTAAAGGAAAAGGTGGACAATGCAGTAGCCTTAGTGCCTCAGATGTTAGAGTGCATGACTCCTCCAAGAGTCTATGCTCTATATTTGATGGAGAGGAATATTTCTTTTAAACTATCAAGGATCATTTTAGTTTTGAATCCTTCCATTGAGACTCCTCTTAAATTTTTCTAGGCTTATCAGATTTCTCCTTTTGAAGTGATTTTTTTTTGGTGTGAACTCTATTTGCATAATTATGTTGTGTCCCATGATCATGATTGGAATCCACTATTGCATGTTGGGGATCTCCAATTAAGGGCATTTATGTCCTGGATACAAAATGAAATTAGTTGGGGATAGCAGTTCAAGACTTATAGGAAAATAGAATCTAACACTCCCTTGCCCATCATGGTTGAATCTAGAAACCCTAGAGACATTTTTTGGGAATGACACATATTTCTTTACCTACCAAACTATAGCGAAAGGATCCTTCCTTTGAGAGAAGAAACTTACAAAGAATATGAGAAGGTAGTAGAAAGTACAGGGAAATCTATAATGAGATATTTTTCATATAGGTGGAATAATCTGACTGATGAGTTAAAACAAGTTGAACCTCACTTGCTATAGAACTATGTTGCAACATGCAAAAGCGTTGATAGATATATACAACTTGGAAGGATGAAGGGGCAATTTTGGCTTCCATTAAATTTTCAATCACCTACCCTATTATGGCCTATGCCAAATTTTAGGTATTATCAGTATGATATAGCTACAAAAAGGAAAAAATGGTCAGGTTGGACAAAAAGTAAGGTTTCTATTGGGACCCCAATTCATACACTACAAGAACTAATGTGGGGCAACTAGTAGTTGTAGATTTCATGATATTGACTAAGCAAAGGAATAACTCTTCCTCTATTGGAGTACAAGAAAAACCTTAGGTTGGGGGGTGATGAGTCCAATTTATGGCTCAATTTGGATAGAGTTTATTATCCATTTGTTGTTGTTGTCATAGAATTTGATACTTGGATGTTTACATTTTCATGTTATTTCATCAAAACCATAGACATTGGGTATAAGCTTATCTTTGTAACTTTTGACATGTTATGTGAACTATCTATGTTAATTTTACATGTAGATTAATGAATGCTACTTTAAGATAGTTATAGATATGCAATTGAACATTATGCATGCTAATGTTGTCATGTAGATATAATTAGAGCCTACAAAATTGAGGAAGATTTTGCTAGCTAGTCGTTTGATATAAGAGTCAAAAAGGTGATCATTCAAAGGTCAATGGATGGAAGACTCTTAATGGAGGGAAATTCCTAGTTCAAATTGAAGATTTTAACTTCCTTGTAAATGGTTATAATAGTTTGTTGAGCGAATATAGGAGTTATTGTTATGCTAGATCTATGTTAAGGAAAACCAGCTTGAGCATATTCCACGCATTCATAACCTCCTTTCCACTTTCTATGCTTTCCATAAAGTGGCATCTTCCTAATTTTTTGGAGTTGACCACCTTGCTAGGTAGTTAGTTAGTAGTTTTTCCTTCTATAAGTAAGAATCAGATGCTTCTTCTTAGAAGGTTGATTGATCTGATGTTGTACCTGCATTCTTAGTTTTTTAGTAATACAATTATGTTGCTCTATTGTAATCATGCTTTCTAATGAATAAAATGAAGTTAGAAGTTCATTGCATCTGAGTTTGTCTTAAGGGATACTCATCCAAGGGGGCCCACTTGGTGAGCATTCCATCCTTTAGGTTGGTTATTACTTTTATATCCAGCAAATAGTTATGAATTTGGAAACTGTTTGTTCCTGTAGCCACTAGAATTTCATTCTGTGACTGTTCCTACAACCAAAGCAGACAGAGCAGTTTCCTATCTGTTTGCTCATATTTTCCTTTATATCATGCACTTTAGCTTAGTATAGTTGTTGGTTGATGTTCAATACTTATGTTACTTCTTTCTAAGCAATTTACTTTTAGCATTGTGTCTTTCTTAGCTGTAGGATGAATATGTCTACTATGTATTCCTAGTGCACATACTGTGCTGACCCATTTCAAGTGTATGTCATTGGGTTGATAATTAAATGAACCTTGATGATTATTGAGATAGCATTTCAGATCAGATGTCCAATCTATGAATCACAAATTTAAGGGATTAGTTGTTAATTCATTGTAGGAGGCCAACAATAATCACTTTTGATTCCACTACTTTCTTAGTGTCTAAAATGTTGTCATGATAAAAGAAAGAGTGTGCATGTTGAATTGTTTTGATTCTTCAATTGGAGCCTTCCAAATAGGAAGGTGTGTGGGGGACCACTTGACTCCAAGGTTGGTGGTAAATAGCCAGATGATGCTTTCCCTAGATATTGAGTAGCAAGCCAAGTTTTGGAGATAGTAAGAATTAGATGCAATTCTCTTACCCTATTCTCTCATAATTCTTTATTTAGTTTAATTTATTAAATGCTAAGAAGATTTGTATTGTGTATTTCATATTGATACATTATCAGTTAAAATGTAAAGATGCAACTTCCTCTATATGATTACAAAAATGTAATGCCATAGCATCATGGTTTATGATTTCATGTTTAAAAAAAAACCATTCACTTCTCTTTTTTATGTTATAACATTTTGGTGAAAAATCTCAGTTAATATGTCCCTAAAGGAGATTAGTTTTTACAAAATCAAAAAGTAATTTAAAATAAGGAACTATTCTGAGGTCACTAAAGCTATTTGGGGAGCCTTCTAGTTAGCAGGAGAAATGTATAACTAGTGGATGCATAAGAATATGGAACTTGGTATAAATTCCTTAAAGTTCACTAGGAATGAGTCTGTTGAGATTTTTTGAAATAGGTCTTGTGCCATAGAAAAATGCACCCTTTGCTTGACATGGGATTAATTCATGATAAAATGGACTTAATGAGGTCTTAATCTAGTGTTATGAGGCATTTTATGCATCCACACTAGGTCTTTGACCCTTTTAAATTGAGTGACATGCTTTTAACGACATCTTGTAAAGGTGTTGTAAAGTCTTGTAAAGGACTTTAACACTTTTATAGACATAATGCACCCATTTCTCCCTAATTCAACATTATAAATTCCATTTAATAAGATTATTACATCAATCTAGAAGGCTTATAACTTAAACCTAATGTTAAACTAGTGTTGTAATGTGTCTTGTACATTCACATTGGTTCTTGTGCCTTCCTAGGCTATGTGGACCTCATTTTAGTGTTGTAAAGTGTATTTAATCACAATGCCACATTGATTTATGTGTCACAAGCCCTATTTGACATTCACATCATCACTAATAGTCCCATATTAACCCATACTGTGCATCTTGAGGATTAAATTGATCAAATACCTGATAAGGTTGCATTTTAGACCTTATTTCCTTATCTCCTGGCTTTCTAGTTGTCAACTTGGCCCCTCTAGGACCCATTCACCATGCATGATGAATTAGTCCCATCCAGGTGGGACCCATTCACCATGTGTGGTGAATGAGTCCCATTTGGCTCAATTTTGGCCTTTGAGCGGGAAAAAAGTGAAATTTAAATTTAATATTGCTTCATGTCATCCTGTGATGAGGTATGAACAAGTAAAATAGGTGAATTTCCTATAAAAAACACCTGTATAAACTCATTTTTATATCCATTAACTCAATTCACATCTATTCTTCATTATTCATCAACCAATCCTTCATCTCAAGTCAAGCAACTTAGGGTTTTATCATTGCAAGACATCAATAAAGCTCTTAAAGACTTTCAAGGGATGAATCTTCCTCCATTGCTGCAAAAATCCAAGATCAATATCATGGAAAGGTAATCTATTCCATTATTGTATGTCTCATTCTATTATTTCATCATTTTGGTTTAATTACCTAAATGGCGTTTGACCAAGGCAAATCCCCATGCCCTAACATTCAACATCTCTCTCTCTCTCTTGTATTGTGTGTTTGTAGATTTAGGACTGTTGGAAGCTTGGAAATTACTGAAGATCAAGTTGCAAGGTTGCTAAAGTCTTCTCCTCATTCAACAAGTCAACATATCAACAAAAACTCATTTTCAGACCTATAAATTAGAGTTTTAGAAGCAGACACTTGTAGGAAGTCAAAGTGCAGATCGGAAGCTTCAGAATCCACCTTTGAAAATTTAGAAATTTAATAGTGGAATCATTCACCATGGGTGGCAAATGAGTCCCACTCTAGGGTCAATTTTGAGTTTTCTGCAATTTTGAGTACCCTTTTGTTAGAAATAGGTCTTGGCTCAGTTTGATAGAACTAGGATTGATTCGCCTAGAATGGAAAATGAGTCCCTTCAAGCCTAAAAATAGCATCACCAACATTTCAAATGTAATTTCTATTCTTCATAAAGATTCTAGGTGCACACTTTGAGTTTGATTCATTTATGTTGCATTTTACTATTCATTCTTAGGTTATTTTTCATTACACAATGTGTTTTCAAACAAGTCATGTTTTGATTAGAGGTAAAAGACGGGTCTTGAAGGGGCCCAAAACCCTTTACAAAAAGGAACAACTGACACAAAAAGGAAACATGAAGAAACAACCATCAGCCCAATGACAACAAACCACCAGCCAAAAAGTAGCCAAAAAATGACATGCAACACTACATATTGTTCAAAATTTCAATAGCTTCCATCTCACTAGCAGCAAGCTTCTGTCCCTTAACCCCAGTATTAGAAACCTACAAACCTGAGGCCCCAGCCTAATTTTTTAGTCTATTTCTAGTCCTAACCCTAGGCCCACCAATTTTTACCTTAGAGCTCAAAATAAAACCTTTAGTAGAACCCTTAGCAACAACATAATCCTCCCCAGTCCGCTTACCCTCAGCAACCATATCATCAGCAGACAAAATTTCCTTTCTCTTAATAGGGGGAAAAGCCTTCACAGAGTTCAACCTAGTTAGGAATTTAGGATCTTCCCCACTCTTGATAACCATGTTGCAAATTTTGTCAATTTTCTCAAGGGAGAACATTCTAACCTCCATACTCTGTTTCAGATTGACAGTTTCCTCCACCACAATATTAGCAATAGTATTGAGACCAGCCATTAAAGTATAAATTTGGCTCTGGATCATAGGATCCTCAGCCTTACAATCAATGCTTCTAATGCAAACATTAGTCCTATTAATCTCATTAAAAAACCATTTAAAAAGTTAAAAAAGAACATTGGCACTATCATGGGCCGAACCCAAAACATCAGAAAGATCCTCCCTATCAAAGTTTTCAATGCAATTTCCCACATCAACATTCTCTTCAAAGGAACTCTCATGGACCTTTTCTTTAGAGGTATCCTTACCTTTAGCAACAGTCACAGGAGACTTCATCCTACGAATGGAATCAACAATTTGCTCTGCAGCAGCCAACCTCTTTTAAATCCTCTGTGTCTGTTTTCTTAGCTCTCAGAGCTTGATCACCACCCACAACTCTATCCTTCTACTTAGGCAACCCAATGACATCACTCAGAACATCCTCACCATGGAAGCCACTAGCCATAGAGATATGGGCATTCTTCAAAACCCTTCTCTTCTGACTTCCCTCCTTAGGATCCTACACAAGTCTAAACATAGGGGGAGGAGAGGAAGCTTCACCATAAAGCTGATTTTTGTCTTTGATCCCCTTAGAAGGAAAATTCACCTCCACATCATCACTACAAGTCATATAGCCCACTTCCTCAATCAATTTCCTTTTACCAAATTTACCCTGAACAGGGGATATGTGGCCCTCCTCCAAAGAGGCATACAAGTTAGGGACATAATCAACATCATCCCTCTCCAACTCAGAATCTTTATTTAACATCAGCCTCCTCTTCCTCAGTTTCTTAGAAGCCCTTTCCTCACCTAACTCAGTATCATAACCCTCCATAGCTTGAGCTTTTAGAGTAACCAGAATCTTTTGGACATCATGTGTTTTAACATGTTCATATATTAAAAGAATCAGCCCTGCATGCAAGACAAGGTTTTTGGGGTTCTTTCTATGCTTTTAATCCCACAATCCATCAACACTAGTAGATAATATGGAAAACACACCCATTTTTTGTGCCTAAAATGATTAAGCAATGAAAAATGGTAATTGTTAATGGTCATATACCTTCCTTCCAGGGTAACATACCTCATGATTTCTTTGACAACATCCTACTAGAGAGCCTTCAAGGAAATCCTAAGATGCCCTCCACTCTTTGTAGGCTTCAAGTCATCATTCTTATTCTTCTTGAAGAACAGAGACATCGCGACCAGTACTCTTTTTTATTCCTGTACACCTTCATGCGGACTTCCTCAATCAATTTCCTTTTCCCAGATTTACCCTGAATAGGGGATATGTGGCCCTCCTCCAAAGAGGCATATGAGTTAAGGGCATAATCAAAATCATCCCTCTCCAACTCATAATATTTATTTAACATCAGCCCCCTCTTCCTCAGTTTCTTAGAAGCCCTTTCCTCACTTGACTCAGTATCATAACCCTCCATAGCTTGAGCTTTCAGAGTAACCAGAATCTTCTAGACATCATGTGTTTTAACATGTTCATATATTAAAAGAATCAGCCCCGCATGCAAGACATGGTTTTTGGGGTTCTTTTTATGCTTTTAATCCCACAATCCATCGACACCAGTAGATAATAGGGAAAAGACACCCATATTTTGTGCCTAAAATGATTAAGCAATGGAAAATGGTAATTGTTAATGGTCGTATACCTTCCTTCCAGGGTAACATACCTCGTCATTTCTTCGACAACATCCTGCCAGAGAGCCTTCAAGGAAATTCTAAGATTCCCTCCACTCTTCCCAGGCTTCAAGTCATCATTCTCATTCTTCTTGAAGAACAGAGACATTGTGGCCAGTGACTCTTTTTTATTCCTGTACACCTTCATACCCTTAATCGGAAGGCCAGTAATCTTGGCTATAAACTCATCATCCACCTCAATTTCCTTGCCACCCAACTCCAGGGTTCTCCCTTTCCACCCTTTTCTCGACTAGAGCAGTAACCTGAGTATTATTTCCATGCAATTTCTCCATGAAGAGAGTTAGGCCATCCTTCTCTAAAATCACCCACACTTCCTTTCTCTACTTCATAGTGTCACAAGATTTAGGCTCAACACAGTTTCTATCCCCACCCATGATGATTGAAAATAGAGACCAAGAACTCAACAAGGAACTTAGAAGGAAGCAATAGACACCACATAGAATTGAAAAATCCCACAGAAGAATATGGAAGCTTATGTGGCTAACACCCACAATCCGTGCGAAGGAAACCACAAGACAAAGAAACCATAATGAATTCAAACTCCACGCCATATGATATCCTTTCCTCAAAATCATAACCATACCCTCCTTCCTAATGATATGCCACCATGTGAGCAAGGACGTGCACAAATTGTAGAATAAATTAACTTTCATTGATAACAATAGCCGTGGCCTCATAAGGTAAGGGATCATTTAAATCCAAAACCTTACTATCTCTAACACCAAAGTTAGCAAAGAAATCAACTAACTTATTTCCCTCTCTCAAAATATGGGAAATATAAACATTATCAAAGGATTTAATAATTTCAATGGAATCCTTGATCAAGGCCTCAACTGTCCAAGATGGAGGAGATAAATTCTTTAAATTATTAATAATGTTCAGAGAATCACCTTCCAACCAAATCTTTCTATAACCTCTTCTCTGAGTTTTCTTAGGTTTTTCATTCATATTTTATCAATTGTATAGATTAGTGGCATTTAAATCATCTCATTTATCCTAACGAACATCATACATAACATAATTTGAATGAACCCTTTAGCATTTTTGGCCCTACCTCTCTCCTTTTAGGTGAAAAACATAGAAGATCTAGAGAAGTGCATTGGTGCTAAAAATATAAGGTTCATTTTGGTGAACCTGCTTGTCAAATGCTTTATTGACTAATTTGGAGTCCTTTCACCATCATAGATCTAGCTTGCATTAGGGTTTGCATGATTCATTTGCATGCTAGGTGTTAAATTTTGCATTCATAAAAAGTCCATTTAGGTTGCATTGTTGGCATCTAAATTCATTTCCACTCTTTGAAATTCTGCATTTTCCAATTAGGTCTACATCATAGCACTCATAAACTCTTAAAATCACTCAAAAAATTTCTGAAATTTCTGAAAAAACTCCATACTTGGACTCATTCACCACCCTGGGCGAATTAGTCCCTTTTGACCCCTGAAACTACATTTTACAAACTTAGAACTTTATTTTCAAGCTTCTATTTGGTGCCTTAACCTATATATATCAGTTAGTTGCATTTCTATAGAATGCATTTCACTAGATCTCACTTAAAATTGCTCATTTCATGCATATTTTAAGTTCACATTTACATCTCCCACATTTATTTTTTAGATTATTGCATACTGTAATCAGCAATTTACTTTTTTTTACATCTAAAAATTACATTGCACTATATTTACTTTTACATAACATGTTCTTTAAATGTTCCTTTCATTTGATTAAACATGGATTTTATAAGCATAACACCCCCTCTGATGAGTTTGATTTTGATTTCAACTATGAAGAACATGGTGTAGAACAAAACATTACATTACCCATTGGTGTGAATGGAAATGTAGACAATCATAACAATCATACTTGTTCTTCTCCTGATACCTCTCCTATTAGTGATGAAGGTATCTTGGTGCAAGAAGTTACAAGCCTTGAGGGTCTTGATTTTCCATCTCCTTATTCCCCTTTGGATGATGTTAGACAACAAGAACATGAGATCATAGAAACATTCCTAAACATCACCTTACCTAGTCTCCATGGTCATGAAAATCAAACTTGTCCATCTCCTAATATCCCCCCTCAATGTGAAGAGGATAGGTTGGTGTTAGAAGACATATTTAAGAATAATGACACCCTTGATTCTCCCTTCCCTAATTCTCCTCCCATTTGGGAAGATTTATTTGAAAATTATAATGGTTCTTCTCTTGATGCCTCTCCCACTTGTGATGAAGCTACCTTGCAAACCTCAAACTTGGATGAACATATTACAAGCTCTCCTAGTAGGGTAGATAATATGGAACAAGAGAATGAGACCTTAGACACAACCAACAATCAAATACAATCTTCCCCTAATCTCCCCACTATCAATAATCATTCACATTCAAGCATTAATAATTCACTTAGTTGTGATGAAGTTATTTTGGATGAACCAAACCTTAATTGTCATGAACATGTGGTTTGTTGTTCTCCTATGAACTCTCCTTCTAGGGAGGATATTATGACCCAAGAAAAATATAACATGCCCTTCAAATACAATTAAGAATCTCACTTGTTAAGGGATGTTAACATTATTCAACCTCAACTCATCCTTTATCCCCCTTCACATAAACCATCACCTAAACCTGTTTTTCCTCTCTACCCACCTTCACACAAACGACAATCTCAACATAAACCTCAATTCACCCTCTACCCACCTCAAACTAATGTGTCACAGAAACCGAGTTATAATACCATTTCTCATACATATAACACTCGCAATAATCTGCAACCACCATAACCAACCCCAATCTCTTTACCTTTACCTAATCCTCGTAGTTCCCCTCACTTCATCCCACATACAAAGGAGTATGATCTTGTTGAACAACTTAAGAAAATTCTTGCTAAGATCTCATTATGGAACCTTATTCAAGCCTCCCCTCACTATCACAACATGATCCAACCTGCCTTACAAAAAGTTCTTGTCCCTCCTAATGCACAACCAACTAACATCGCAGCCATAATCCCAGGAATAAATTCTGACATTGTTTTTTGCCAAAGTGAGCTTCCTCCTTTGGAAGTGCAAAAAATAAATGAAGCTTTTATGATTATTGCTCAATACGAATGAACATGGATTAAGAGAACTCTTATATATACTGGTTTAGCTCTTAACATATGTGGAGTAAACCTTCTTGATATACTTGGTATCGATAGATCAAACATCCAATCTGATTCTTTATCCATTAGGGGATTTGACAATGTAAGCAAAAAACTACTTGGTGTGGTCACTATACCTCTTATAGTTGGATTGGCCACATTAGATACACGAATCCATTTTATTCCTAATGATCTTTCATATAACCTTCTTCTAGGGAGACCGTGGATTCATGCAATGAATTGTGTTCCTTCCACTCTTCTTCGTAAAATGAAATATATCCACAACAACAAAGTGTACACACTCAACGCTGATGATGAGCCTTATAGTGTCTTACAACTTGAGCAAACCAAAGAGAACCCCTTGAAAAAATTAACACCAACCACACAAGTGGAACCCGTGCAACAAAATGACAAATAAAAACACATTGACAAAGTCATGATGCTATTAGAAGATGATTGGGGTTCCTTGGATTTTGAACATAACTTCATGGGAGAGTACAAGATCATACACAAAGATTCACATAGGGAAAATGAAAAATCAAATGACCCTTCGAAAGCATCTACCTCAACCATTTTAGTCAAAGAAGAAAACTACACAATCACCTTTAATAGCACTTATGACCAACCACCACCCAATCCAATAGCAATGAAAAAGATTTATGGAAAAGCTTATGAGATTATGAAACAACTTGGCTATAGTGGAAAAGGATGTGGTGCTAACAAACAAGTTATGCACAACCCTATCAACCCTCTCACACAACAAACAACTCATGGTCTTGATTATTTCCATTTGATCGAGATTGCCAAACCTTTACTCAACATCAACAACTTCACACAACACACTCCTAAATCATCTTTAACAACTAGTGGTCTTACAAATCATCCTTTACAAAATATGACACAAACAACTACACCTTTGCTTAATGTCAATTTCATCTCACAAAATGATCATGATTTGAATTTGCTATATTTTATATCCTCCTATGGAGAAAAAAAAATCTCGCAATCTCAAGAGTCTTGCATAAGTATGACATCTAATACTATGCAAGATGTATCTTTGACACCTATAACAAGACCACCTTCTACCATTGATCAAGAGGATATCTTGTCAAGACTCCTCCAAGATCACTTGATCACCCTTCCTCCTAGAACTCGAAAGAAATATTATGAAAAGACTTCATTTTGTGCCTATCATATAGTTCATGGTCACTCCATTAATGAATGTCAGGATTTGAGTCATAAAATCTGACATTTTGAGGATTTTGGTCTGTTTCCTTCTATGGAGGCACCTAATATTGATTTTCACTCTCTCTTACATTTCATCAATAATTTTGGCTCGACATTGTCCGACACTAAGTGGGGGCAAGGGGTTCGCTAGCTCCTTGTCCTTGTATGTCACTTGTGGTCACCTTCTTTGGCTAGTCATTAAATTTTCATGAATACATAAGAGAAAGCTTGGGATTTGGATGACATGCCTTAAGTTGGCTCGCATATGACATATTTCCCCTTTTTCATGACATAGCTTATTAGAAACATCTGACTTGGCATAAGGCTTTCCAAGTAAGCTTTAATGTCCTCTCCTTCTACTTTAAAGCAATTTCTCATAGTACTAGTGTTCGCAACTACTTTAAAGTGGGGGCATACATCACCACTCAAATTTCATTATGCAATTTTCTTTTTCTTGTGATTCCCTCTCTTGGAAGCATTAGGTACAATGTTGCCCAGGATGAGACCTTGAAATTTTCCTCTCTTGGAAACAAGATGAGATTGTTTGCACTTATCCTCTCTTAGAGACATTGCACATGATGTTCCCTAAGATGAGACATTACAGAAATTAAGAAAAATCCCTTTGAACAATCCTTACACTATTTTTCATTAACAATGTCTATGAGTGTCAAGCATACAAAGTTTTTCTTACGTCATAGAGCTCAAAAATCATTTTCCCTTGTGGTGCCTTGTTAAAGTTATCAGGAGGTATAACTTTGATATGGTTGAGTGGGAAGCCCATCCAATGGTACGACTTTCCCCATAGCTACCTATGTGTTTTTGAGTGCATACCAACTAGTGTATGTATTTCACCTTTTGGGATTTCTCACCCCACGGAAAACCAGAAGTTCTGTGGCCCCAAAGTGAGTATACTTTTGGTATTTTTCACCCTACAGACAACTAGAAGTTCCATGGCCCTAGAGTGAGTATGTTGTGGACTTCTCACCCCATAGAAAACCTAATTTTTTGTGGCCCCAAAGTGAGTACATCTTTTCCACCCAATTTTTCTTTCCTTTAGTTCTTGCCATTGCATTATTTTGTATCTTGATGGTTTCACTTAGGATCTTGGATCCTAGGAGCTTGTACAAACTCCTTTGATCTTTGTCATTCTTTGTCATCTACATTTGTACACTCAGATCTCTCTTGAATGTCTACTTTAGTGTGAGTTTGAAGCAAGTTCATCTTCTCACTAAAGTGGGGGATAAATGTGTCATAGAAAAAAGTACCCTTTACTTGACATGGTATTAATTCATGATAAAATGGAATTAATGAGGTCTTAATCTAGTGTTGTGAGGAATTTTATGCATCCACACAAGGTCTTGGATCCTTGTAAATTGAGTAACATGCTTTTAACGACATCTTGTAAAGGTGTTGTAAAGTCTTGTAAAGGAATTTCACACTTTTCTAGACTTAATAAACCCATTTATTCCTAATTCAACATTATAAAATGTATTTAATAACATTATTACATAAATCTAGAAGGCTTATAACTTAAACCTAATGTTAAACTAGTGTTGTAATGTGTCTTGCACATTCACATTGGTTCTTATGCCTTCCTAGGCTATATGGACCTCATTTTAGTGTTGTAAAGTGTATTTAATCACACTTTCACATTGATTTATGTGTCATAAGCCCTATTTTACATTCACATCATCACTAATAGTCCCATATTAACCCATATTGTGCATCTTGAGGCTTAAATTGATCAAATGCCTTGACAAGGTTTCATTTTAGACCTTATTTCCTTATCTCTCGGCTTTCTAGCTATCAAATTGGCCCATGTGGGACCCATTCACCATGCATGGTGAATTAGTCCCATCTAGGTGGGACCCATTCACCATGTGTGGTGAATGAGTCCCATTTGGCTCAAATTTGGCCTTTGAGCGAGAAAAAAGTGAAACTTGAGTTTAATATTGCTTCATGTCGGCTTGTGATGAGGTATTAATGGGTAAAATAGGTGAATTTCCTATAAAAGAACCTCTCTAAAATTATTTTTACATCCATTAACTCAATTTACATCCATTCTTCATTATTCATCCACTAATCTTTCATCTCAAGTCAAGTAACTTAGGGTTTTATCATTGCAAGACATCAAGGAAGCTCATAAAGACTTTCAAGGCTTGAATCTTCCTCCATTGCTATAGAAATCCAAGATCAACATCATTGAAAGGTAATCTATTCCATTATTGCATGTTTCATTCTATTCTTTCATCATTTTGGTTTAATTACCTAAACGGGGTTTGACTAAGGCAAACCCCCATGCCCTAACATTCAACATCTCTCTCTTATCTTGTGTGTTCATAGATTTAGGACTCTTGGAAGCTTGGAAATTATTGAATATCAATTTTCAAGGTTGCTAAAGTCTTCTCCTCATTCAACAAGTCAAAATATCAACAAAAACTCATTTTTAGACCTATAAGTCAAAGTTTCAGAAGTAGACACCTATAGGAAGTTAAAGTGCAGATCGAAAGCTTCAGAATCCACCTTTGAAAATATAGAAATTAAAAAGTAGACTCATTCACCATGGTTGGAAAATGAGTCCCACTTTAGGGTCAATTCTGAGTTTTCTACATTTTTGAATACCATTTTTTTAGAAACAGGTCCAGGCTCAGTTTGGCAGAACTAGGACTAATTCGCCCATAATGGCGAATGAGTCCCTCCAATCTTGAAAAACAACATAAGAAGCATTTAAAATGTAATTTCTAATATTCATCAAGATTCTAGGGCACACTTTTAGTTTGATTCATTTTTGTTGCAGTTTACTATTCATTCTTAGGTTATTTTGCAATACACAATGTGTTTTCAAACAAGCCATGTTTCTTTTTTTTTTCATTCATAGTTGATCAATTTTATAGCTTATTTTCATCTAAATAATCTCATTTACCCTAAACAAGATTATGCATAACATAATTTGAATGAACCCTTTAGCATTTTTGGCCCTACCTCTCTCCTCTTAGATGAAAAACCCTAGAAGAGCTAGAGAAGTGCATTGGTGCCAAAAATCTATAGTTCAAGTATCTACCCCAACTCTTCTTTGATCAAAATCTCACTAATTTCTATAATATGAAACAAGGAGATTCTATAGTGAATGACTACTAGGAGAAGTTCACTCGTCTCTTGAGGTACGTACCAATGTACTAAAGAGGAGTGATTCCATATCAAAAAGTTCAAATGGGTTTGAATAACCAAATAGGTGGTGAGGTATATGTACACATTCTAGCTACTATGAACCTAGTGTATGAAAAGGAAATAAAGCAAGAGAAAAAGCGTAAAGCCATCTCGAACTACCATGAGAGGAATCGAAAGAAGTTTGGTGTGCCTCAATTTATTCAAGCTGCAAAGAAGTCTAATGAGGGGAAATAATTTCTAAGGAAAGGGAATAAGGGGCCTTGCAATAATTTTAATGAGCTAAGAAGGGATCACCAAGGAAACAACTTCAATAATGACAACAATAGTAACTATAAAAAAGATGAAAGGAGTTTCGGTAATTCTAAAAAGCTAACAAAAAGAGGGGACCATTGAGAGGATGCTTTACATGTAATTCACTTCCTCCTCAATGGGTTGCATTTCAATGGAGGATCCATACCGCATTGGATAATCGGAAAGTATATTACCAAATCACTCTAGTGGATACTCTAGGTACTTTGCTTGGTATACATATTTCCATTCTTATTAATACTAGAGCCATAGAAAATTTTGTTTCACCTAGAATAGCTAATAAAATTTCTAGAAAGGTTGGTATTATGGAAAAGTCTTGGGTTGTAGAGTATGCAAACTAGATAAGAGCAATAGTGGATCAATGTTTATTTGAGGAAAGGGTTGAACTTTGGAGTTTCTCTATGGAAGTAAACTTGAATGTAGCTCCTTTAGGTTCTTATGATGCCATCTTAAGAATGAATTGACTGTGGAAGCATAGAGAAAAAGTATATTGTCATACTAAAAAAGTAGTGTGTTTAGACAATCTAGGTAACTAGGTGACATTGTAAGTAACACCTAGAGAAATCAAGTTATCCCAGGTTTTTTCTGTGTAGATGCATAGGGTGAAGAAGAAAGGTTGTCAACTCTTCGTAGTTAAAATGGATAAACTTGAGGAATGTAAAGAGTTCATTTTGTTGGCAAGAGACACTCCACAAGTAATTTATGTTTGTCATTGATGGAAACCCTAGTCATTGATTCAATCCGCATGTAAACATTTGTTCATACCAGAAGTCAAATAAAAGTTTTGTAATCAACTGTCAAACTAGAATAGAGCATCCGACATAATTGTGTTCATCGATTCATATGCAATTTTCTATTATCATTTTGAGTTTTGGATCTCAGGGAAGGTCATTCAATGTATAATCTATGTTATCCTTGAATCTTAGAGCCTCGTATTGATCTGTGTGCAAGTTAGAAGATCTGGTTGATTGATTTTCTATTTAACATTGCAAGAAGGCTAGCTAAGTGAATGCAACATGTTACAAATATTCGAACAGTAATTTTTTAAATGTTTTTGTGTTCGAGCATGTTGATTTGGGTCCTCACTATGTTGTGGCCAACTTTGGTTGGTGTGCATTAAAAATTATTTGTGCATTGAGCCGATAGTTTTTAAATATTTTCTATTTTGTTGAAGCCGAAATGTAGCGATTAAATCCTTAGTAACGGATATATATATATATATAAGTGATTTTTTATATCATTTTGATGTGTATACGAAGTGTGTTAATGTCTGTGCGAGAGTCAAAAGGATTTTAGAGCGATTATGCATAGTTTCACTTGCACAACAAATGATTTGTGATGCAAATTAAAGCCGGCAAAGTAGAAGAGTAGAATCAGACAAAAGGTCAAGAAAGTGACTAATGTGCTTACCTAAAACTATTCTTAGGAATTTGTAGATGCTATTTCATAGTTCACCACTCCAGTTGTCTTTTGACATTGATTATAAGGCAGTGAGCCTTCCTATTTTTGATAAGTAAGCTCTAGGTAGTGTGCCTGAATGTGAGTGCATTCCCATTTTGTAAACATATTTTTGAGTATACTCAGATCATATTGTGGATTGACCTCCACCGTGGTTTTTCCCCTAACAGGGTTTCCACAAAAAAATCCTCATGTTATGGTGTTGTGGTTGCTTGTTTTATGTTCATGCATCTTTCTTTTGGTGGAATGTTATAAGTGCTTTAAATATCAGATTAATAAAGTTAAAACTTGTAGAACACTGATTCACCCCCCCTCTGTGTTCCTTGATTCGAACAACTAGTATCAGAGCCTAGTTCCTCAGAAGAAGTTTAATAGCTTGGGGAAGATCTTGGAAAGTGTTTCAATGGATTCTGAAAGTCTTCAACAACAAATTTTGGTGACCCTAGATGATCTTGATCAGTCCAAATCTGAAGTTTAGGAATTATAGGCCAGCCTCATGAATGTTGAGAAATTCATTCAATCATTGAAAGATAAAATCAATGAGTCAAGGGAAAAGAGAAAGGAACTCTATGACCAGCTTAAGCAAAAAGAATGTAAGAACATGGAGGGTGAACACTTGAGTCAATCCTTGAAGGAAAAGACAGAGGAATGTGAAAAGATTACCAGAGATAATGTTGTCCTAAAGCATGAGATGGAATATATTGTGATGAGGATGACCAAGGAGATTGAAGATAGAAAGAAGAATGAAGAGAAGCTTACTTAGTCCTTGAAAGAAAAATCTAAAGAATACACATGAATTACTGATGGATTCAATCAGTTGGAGCTTGAATTGGAGCAATTCATAAATAATGAAGAAGAGCTTGAAAAGCAGATTGTTGATCTCAGAGATGAACTTGCTACTGCAAATGAATTCAAGGAGAAGTTCAAGATTAGCTCAGGAAAGCTTGATGAACTGATTAAAAGTCAGATGACTGAAGGTGACAAGTGAGGCCTTGTATATGAGAAAGGAGAAAAATCTAGATATGAACAAAGGAGATTTAGGAAAGGAAATCAAATGAACAAAGCTGGAGGGTATCTGGTAACACAACCTAATGCTCAAAGGTTCAATGGTTACTATTTTGTTTGCAATAAATTTGGTCATATGACTACTCAATGTAGAAGCAGAATGAATCCAAGTGGTCCATCATTCTCAGGTCAGTGCTTTAATTGTAATAAGTATGGTCATAAGTCAAATCAATGCAGAAATATGATGAACAACATGTATAGATATGTCAAATGTTATACATGCAATAGATTTGGCCATATTGCTAACCAGTGCAAATCAAGAGAAAATCAATGGAACAAATGGTCTAGAAAAAGAAATGTGGTTTTCTACAATTGCAATAAATCTAGTTGCATTGCTAAATTTTATAGAAGCAGAAAGGGTCTGGTAAATCAAAAGAAAAACATGCAAAAGGATGAAAAGGGAAAAGGAAAAGTTACTACAAATGAGATCAGGAAGTAAATGAAGAAGATATAGGTGAAGAAGAGTCCTTCTGTTGCAAGAAATGATTCCATACTAGAACCAGGATCTGGTAATTCCTCTGGGAATTAGTTTTAGGCCTTTGGCCTAGGGGGAGTTCTCAAGAAAATATTTTTAACCCCTTGCCAATGGTTGGTACTAGGATATGGATGAGTGCATTGATTGCATTGCTGATCTATAGATTCCGCTGAAATAGTTGGGGAGAGTATTTATGTAGAGTTGAAGTTCCACAGAAGAGTTATCCTTCACAGAGTATGGAAACACGGTATCCAGATGAGTTAGGGAAAAAGCATTTATTGCGACAAACAGTTAGGTGTGTGAATGATAAAAGGTCATTTGTATTCTTCATTTGTCACTTTGTATTTTGAGAAGAAGAAGTTTGTAGAGCTCTGAAGCAAACTTTGGTGAAACTTGGTGAAGACTCAAGTGTGAAGGAAATTTGGCGATCAAACCCTAATCCAAGGTAAAAGGTATTTATCGGGAAAACTTGTGAGCTTCTAAATTTGTGAAAATGGCTACTCCATTGGTAGTTGATATCAAGGATAGATCCCGTCCTAAATTCAAGTGGCATCCTTTCAAAGCTATTGAGATAGAGCCCTTAGATTCATTTTCATTCATTTTGTACGTCATCTTGTATATTGAAGACATTAGGGAATACATTCATGCAAATATTAAGGAGTTAGGGAGCTCGCAGTTGTTGAATTTGTATACAAATCATATAGTTGGAGAAGATTTTAGGGTAAAACCCGAATTCAAAACCTTAGAGGAGAAGAAATTCATGTAGATTGTAAAATTTCTCATGTTTGAAGAAAACGAGTGGGTCAGGTATATCTTGAGCTGAGTTCATCCTGAATTTATGTGGTTGAGTCAACCTTTTAAGATTACAAAAGAAGCCATAAGTGCTATTACTGGTTTAAATTCCTCTGGTGGGTTGCTGATCTTGAAGTCCGTAAAGAATCAGACAGTTACTAATGCAACTGGTTCAGTGTTTGATAAAAGAGCTAAATTACAATTGATGATATTATTGAAGTGGATGTTATATTTTCTTCTATGGTCATTGGTTACAAAATCTATCATTCTAGTTGGGATAATTCTATATCTGATACAACTATCTATGCAACATATTAGATGGTGAAGGAGAATGCAGAGTATGATCTATGTGAGTTACTTTGGAGTCAAATTATTGAGAATCTTGGTAAGATCAAGAAAGAAAAGAATAATTCCTTTAAGTATGGTAATATGTTGTTGTGTCTATTCTTCTACTTTATGAATGAAGTTATGGGATTTGGAAAATTATAATGGAAAGCTAATAAACTAGTTGTTATTCAAATTAGAGATATCTTGCAAAGAGTTGGTGATAGTAAGACAAGGAAAACTTTTATTTGGGGATATTTCAAGAGTTTTCATAGTGAGATGCAAGGAAGAGAAATAATTCCTAAGTCTATTGTGGAGAAGTACAAGGACACTATCCACTTTATGGTTGACATTGATTAATGCTTGATGGAAGTTGTAGATCCTAGAATAGTTTAGATTATGCCAATGGGCTATGAAGTTGAGGAGAACATCTTCAAACTATATGCACAACATTTGTTGAGTAAACCTTGGGATCTAATAGAAGAGAGGTTTGGATCCTATGAAGAAAAATATATGCAAGTTCATGAGTAGTTGAAGAAACCTATGATAGTTTGGAAGGTAAGGAAAGAAGTTGAAGCCTTTGCAAAGAGCATGGGTATATCTACAAAAGTTGTGAGAGAAGCTAGAAGAAAGAGAGAACAAGCTAAAGAAGAGCCTAATAGAAGTGAATTTCCTAGTTCAACAACATCCTTTTCCTGATCTAGATCAACAAGGAGCTCTACACCCTTATCTGGTTCTACAGCAAGCCCTAAGAAATATCAAGTGAAGACATCTAGTAGAAAAGGAAAGATGAAAAAGGATAAAATCAAAATGGTTTATGTTGTAGTTGAGGAAAATGAGGAAACAAAATTTGATAAAGAAGTGAGAAATTAAGCATCAGGGCACAAAGGCAACAACAGTCTCTAAGGACAAGCCCTCTAGTGAAGAAGAGAAAGAAAAGAAGAAGATAAAAAATGAAAAACCAGGCATGTCTGTAAAGGAAGTTGAGAGAGGCATAATCAAGGATGGTAATCTTAAGCCACTATGTGAATGGTATGATACCTTTGATAGTGTTGGTCAAAGAATTCTTGAAGAAGCAACAATAAATTATTTGAATGCTTTCAATCTGACTGTCATTGAGATCATGTCTAAGTTGCCTATGGGACTATAAATTATTTGAGTTGCTTTCAATTTGGATGCATCCAAAATTTTGGAGAGAATCATGCCTTCTCATGTTAAGGATCCATCTAGTTCTCCCTCCGGTGAGCTGAAGAAGCTTATTAATTTTGTAAGTAATCATTTTGAGTCCCTTGAGAAGTCAGTTGAGGACTTGAGGTACAAAAGGAATTTGATGATAAAAGGTTTAATAGGGTAAAGTGCATGATTGCTAATGAAAAATCATTATTAGCTAACTGTGTGAAGAATATTCAAAGTGCACTATCTAAAGGAAGAAAGATCTATAAGTTATGTTTATCTTTTTCTTAATTTACTGAGGACAATGAGAAAAAGATTAAGGATCATGAGAAATAGTTAGCTAATATTTTTGAACCCTTTGATCCTTTAACTGTTTCTATTGGAAAGAAAGAAGGTCAAGCTATACCCCTACTTGACAAGATAAAGAGTTTGAAGCATGATAATGATAGAATTATGGAAAGATCATGTGAGCTTAGAGGCCTAATTGGTCTGAAGATGGAAACAATGTTGAGTGCATTGAAGGAAGCATAAGAAGTTTTGGAAGTCAGTGATCTGGAAAACCTTGAATCAATAGATATGCAATCCTATCTATTATGTGGTCACATGACTATTTTGGAGAGTCTCAAAAAGAGTTGGGACACTAGTTTGAGCCTATTGAAGACCAATTTTGTAGATATATTCAAGTTTGTGTAAGTTGTACAAACAAGTTTGTACATATGTAGTTTGAAGTTTTTGTTTTATTTTTGGTATGTGGATTCTTTTGTTTGCCATTGATGTCAAAGGGGGAGAATGGGACAGTAAAAAATTCTTGAATCATTTTAGGGGGAGTTGTGTTTTTGGAGTTTTGAATGTTGCTAGTGTAATTCATGTTGGTACCGATCTGACACAGTCATTTTTCACTAATTGTTGCCATCATTGCCAAAGGGGGAGATTTTTGGCAAGAGACACTGCAAAAGTCATCTGGTGTTTCCATTGATTGCAACCCTAGTCAATTATTTGATCTACACGTTAGAATTTGTTCATACCAAAATTTAGATCAAAGTTTTGTAATAAACTGTGAAACTAGAACAAAGCATCCGATAGAATTGTGTTCATCAATTCATATGCAATTTTCTATTATCAATTTGAGTTTTCGATCTCAAGGAAGGTTGTTCAATGTATGATCTATGTTATCCTTGAATCTTAGAGCCTCGTATTAATCTGTGTGCAAGTTAGAAGATCTGGTTGATTGATTTTATGTTTAACAATGCAAGAAGGCCGACTAAATGAATGTAGTGTGTTTTGGATATTCGAGGAGTAATTATTTAAGTTTTTTTGTGTTCAAGGATGTTGATTTGGGTCCTCACTATGTGGTAGCCGACTGTGGTTGGTGCACATTAAAAATTATTTGTGGATTGAGCTGACAGTTTGTAAATATTTTTTGTTTTGTTGAAGTTGACATGTAGCGATTAAATCCTTAGTAGTGGATATATGTAAGTGATTGTTTATATCATTTTGATGTGTATACAAAGCTTTTTAATGTGTGTGTGAGAGTTAGAAGGATTGTAGAGTGATTATGCACAGTTTCACTTGTGCAACAAAGGATTTTTGATGCGAATTCAAGTAGATAGAGAAGAAGAGAAGAATTAGACAAAAGGTCAAGAAAGCAATTAATGTGCTTACCCAGTACTATTCTCAGACATTTTTAGATGTTATTTCATAGTTCACCACTCCATTTGTCTTTTGAAATTGATCGTAAGGCAGTGGGCCTTTCTGTTTCTGAGCAGTGAGCTCTAGGTAGTGTGCCTTAATGCAAGTGCATTCCCATTTTGTAAACATCTTTTTGAGTATACTCAGATCATATTGTGGATTGAACTCCACCATGGTTTTTCCCCTAACAGGGTTTCCACGAAAAAAAAACCTTGTGTTATGGTGTTGTGGTTTCTTTTTTTATGTTCATTTATCTTTCTTTTGGTTGAATGTTGTAAGTGCTTTAAAGATCAGATTAATAAGTTTAAAAATTGTAGAACACTGATTCACCCCCCCTCTTAGTGTTCCTTGATTCCAACACATTTCTCAAGATGAAGTTGTATATTATGGACCATAGAACCCCCAAGATATTGAAGAAGGTGAAGTGGTGGAATTTTGAGAGACGAATATGGAGAAATATCCCATCTTACAAAAATTTATGGATGTATTTCTAGAACTACCCAGATTTCCTCCCAAGAGAGTGTTTGATTTATCCATTGACATAGTACTAGGGTCAGAACCTATATATAAAGTTCCTTATAGGATGAACACAACCAAATTAATGGAGTTTAAACCACAATTGGAGGAGTTATTTCCTAAAGGATTGATAAGACCCAATGTTTCACCCTAGCGAGCGCTAGTGATCCTTGTGAAGAAGAAGGATGGTACACTATGCTTGTGTATTGATCATTGAATGCTTAACAAAGATACATAAAGATATAAGTACCTATTGCCATGTATCAATGATATTTTCAATCAAATGTGAGGAGTGATAGTGTTTTTGAAGATTCATCTATGATCGGGTAATCATCAACTAAGGATCAAAGATGAAGATAGTTTCAAAAACTACTTTCAAGACTAGTTACAGTAGTTATGAGTTCACAGTCCTACCCTTTGGACTTATGAATGTTCCTTTATCATTTATGAACGCAATGAACAATGTATTTAGGGACTGCCTAGATACGTTTGTATTAGTTTTCTTGGACAATATCTTATTCTATTCGAAGAATGAAGAGGAGCATTATAAACATTTAGAGATTGTTCTCCAATAATTAAGAGAGCACAAGATATATGGAAAAATCTCTAAGTGTACCTTCTTTTAGAAGGAAGTGCATTACATGGGTCACATAATTTTAGTTGATGGGATTGTAGTTGATCCAACTAAAATAAAAGTGTTTCTTGAGTGGCCAATACCCAAGAATATACCAAAGGTTAGAAATTTTATGGGTTTGTCTAGATACTACTAGAAGTTTATTGTAATTTTTTCTAGGATAGATTTTCCTATTACTTCATTGTAGAGGAAAGGGAAGAAGTTTTAGTGGTTAGAAAAATGTAAAGAAAAAGTTGACCTACTCAAGGAGAAGTTGACTAACACATCGATATTCAAGGTACTTGATCCATAGGGTGACTTTATTGTCATTACAGATGCATCAGGTGAGGGTTTAGGAGAATTTTTGATGCAGGAAGGGTGAGTCATAGCTTATAAGTCAAGGAAGCTAAATCCATATGAAATAAAATATGCATCACATGATTTTAAGATAGCAATAGTTGTGCATGCATTGCAGATGTGAAGACACTATTGATTGGGAAAGCCTTTTGAACTAAAGACAAATCATCATGGTCTAAATTATTTATTTTCCCAACCTAATCTAAATTTGCATGAAAAGGGAGGTGGTTGGAGATAATATCTGATTATGAATTCAACATCAACTACATCAAGGGAAAAAAGAATCATTTTGTCGATTCCCTAAGTCGTAGGAGGCATAGCCTCAATGGTATCAATTCAAATTGACTTTAAGGGCTAGGTGTTGCAAAATCCAAGGGTGTAAAATTTTATGAACAATTCAAGAAAGCACTCTTGAATAATCTACAAGATGTAATGTACAAAGGATTTTCACTATGAACCTAATGAATTACTAAGGTTTAAGGGGAGATTTTATGCACCTAATTCAAAGGAGTTAAGGAACCTGGTGCGGAAATAAGTTCAGAATGCACAATATTTAGGAAATTTTGGTGTGACTAAGATGTTGGTTGATGTGAAGCCATTGTATTTCTAGAAGGGAATTAAGGGGGGTGTTGCAAGATTTGTTGCAAGATGATTAGAGTGTCAAAGGGTAAAATTAGAACATCATCACCTTGCAGCTCTTTTGTATCCTCGTGATCTTCTAGAGAGTAAGTGGAAAGTCATTAGCTTGGAATTTGTGCAAGGTCTTCCTATGTCAAGAAATAAGCACAATGCCATTTTACTGGTGGTGGATACGCTTACCAAGGTGGCACATTTTACTATGGGAAATTTAACTAATGGACCTACTATTATAGCTTTAAAATTTATATAGGAGGTTTTTAGGTTGTATGGGAATCCTAATAAGATTATCTCAGATAGGGATGCTTGTGTGGCATCTAGGTTTTGGCAAACAAGTTTCTCTTCTCACTTGGGACTCAGTTGAACATAAGTTTAGTGTATCATCCAAAAATGGATGGACAAACTGAAAGGGTGAATCAAGTGCTTGAAGATCTACTAAGGATGCATTGCATGGATCATCAATACAAGTAGGAGGATTATCTACCGCTAGTTGAATTTTCATATAAAAATTCTTATCACTTTGGAATCAAAATGCCTCCATTTGAAGCATTGTATGGTAGAAAATGTCAAACTCCTATAATCTAGGATAAGCTAGAGGATAGGATAAGCCATGGGCCAGAGATGTTATCATAAATAGGGGAGCAGGTTGGAATTATTAAGCAGAGGCTAGTAGAAGCTAATCATAGGTAGAAAAGCTATGAAAATTCTAAGTACCTAATAATTTTGTAGTAGGAGAAAAGGTGTTGTTGAGAGTTAAACCTCATAAGAGTTCCATCAAGTTTGGAAAGTCATCCAAACTAGCTCTACACTACATAGGTCCTTTCAAGGTTATTGATGAAGTAAACCTTGTTGCATTTCCAATTTCCTTGCCACCAACTCTTGTGAGGATGCATAATGTATTTCATGTCTCATACCTTAAGAAGTATATACCAAGGGATAACCATGTAATTGATTGGGATGCTTTATAGGTACATGACCCTAAAGTTGTAATAATCGAGCCTCTCAAGGTTCTCAAAACTTGTAAGATTCACTTACATAATAGAGAGCTTCTGCAATGCAAAGTCTAGTGGGACCAGTATGTAGAAGATTATGCCACTTGGGAAGACTATGCTAAGATAAAGTAGAAGTTTCCTTATGTCTTGCATTCTTTTGAGAATTCTTGAAAAATAATTTTGATATGTTTATATTTATAGATTATGTCTATGTCTAATGTAGACACCTAAAAATGGTCTCGAGAATCTAATTAATTAAATATGACTTATTTGATTGATTAATCTTAAATTCATCTACTTAGAAAATAAATAGAAATATTTATTTATATTAAGTTCACTATTAGTTCTTCTATTTTATCTTATTATTTCCCTCTTAATTAAATAAACAAAATTAAATACTTTTTTTTGTTTAATTATTATCATTATTATTTCTTCTATACTTTATCAATCAATTCTATCTTAAAATTAAATAATTTGTGTTATTTAATTATCTTATCATATTTTCCTCTTGATTAAATAAATATATCCTAAAATATTTAATTTAATTATCATATTCTTTCTATTTTAATTTAATAAACAACTTCTATAGTTTGTTTTATTAAATTATTTATCTTTCTTTTTGCTAATTTAAATAAGCCAAAAATATTTAAATAATGCATAAATCTAATCCCTTTATTCACTCACCAATAAAATTAGATTTTTCAAATCTAATTAAAGTAACTAGCATTCACGGGAAGATCCTCGAGGACAAACCTGCAGGAAATCCTCTCAATCTTCTGCCTCAAATCTTTCCTCTCATCTTGCCTGGTGTTTTCATGGGCAGGAACAATCCTCCATGATCAGCTCCACCTTCTCATCTCATACCATTCAAAATCTTCAGATTTAATCTCAGCCTCTGTTGTGTTACCCCTGTGCAAATGTGTTGCCAGAAATCTATATATACAGCCTTCTGAAGCATCAAAACGATCTGAGAAATCCCAATTTATGCAAACTTACTCTGTAGAAATTAGTACTCAAGCAACCAAGCAATCATTTAGCATTAGCATTTTAGTATCATCATAGCTTTATGGCATCAGTAGATTTCATATCACGACAACATCATAGTTTCTTTTTACTGTAGCTTTCATCCATCGTGATAGTTTACAGTAGCATCATATCATCTAGGAATCATTAGCAATCATCACATCATTTCATTTAGCATCCATTCCGTTCTCTAGATAGGCATTTTAAATAGTTATGGTGTTTACAAATCTGAGAGCTTCTATAATTTGATAAATCTTTAGAGATAGGAGACAATGAGACGCTTTCAAGCTTTTCTCTTTTTTAAATTAGTTTAATTGTTGATTAATCTTGATATAATGTTTCATTAAGAGGTGTATTTAATTGTATTTAGTTTACATTTTCCACAATTATATATAATACTTAATATCATTAGGGATGATGATTCATAAGGGGAGGGGATATGTTACACCCAGTTGTGTTACTACTTATTTACTTTTATCTAGTTGGGTGAAAATTCTTTAAACAAATGTATTTATTATTTACGTATTTTGGAAATATGATGAATAAATGTTTGATTCAAATTGATGTTTTATAATATTTATGATTGTGAAATATATGATGCAAATGAATGTATTGATATCAACTTACCACTATTACAATGTACTAAGTTTAATGCAAGAACAAATTCAAGCCTTCAGAAGAGAGGGAAAGTATCACTCAAGAGAAGATCTTGGCCTACTAACCCTTAATAAGACTAACTGAGATTTCACACACTCACTTCTAGTTTGGTTAAGTTGGTTTAATAGTTTGGGAAATGGAAAGTTACCTTTAGTTCTATTTGTGTTTGTGAACCATAGATCTTTGGGAATGAGGTTTATATGCTACTCTTGCACTCTTAGGATGTTTCACCTAAAAGGAGAGAGATAAAACTCACTAAAAATCAATGTAGTTCACTCAAATTAAGATATGTATGATGTTATAAAGGATAAATGAGATGATCTAAATGAAACTATGCTAAGTAATTGACTAATTTTAAATGCAAAACCTAAGAAATATGCAATGTGATATGCAAGCATGAACTAAACATGAACAAATGCAAAAAATAAATGAAGAAGGTTGAATTAGAGTGCACCTAGGTAGA
Organism: Sequoia sempervirens; assembly: GCA_007258455.2. Taxonomy (NCBI): domain Eukaryota; kingdom Viridiplantae; phylum Streptophyta; class Pinopsida; order Cupressales; family Cupressaceae; genus Sequoia; species Sequoia sempervirens. The sequence goes on from VDFB02105785.1 coordinate 75,743,787, forward strand.
GAATGAAGAATCTGGAGTGTCTTGAATGTTGACAGAGATCACTGAAAATCACCAGTGGGACTCATTCGCCACTGATGCAAAATCAGTCCTGCTTCTAATGAAAACTTCTAGAAATAGGTTTTTGAGTACATTGGGATCCAAAATCTGACAAAATATAGCTTTCTAGCCTAAAGGTGGGACTCATTCACCATTGATGGTGAATAAATCCTCTCCCAAAATTATGTGAAATCATGGACCAATTCTGTAGCACCATATCTGAGGTTGTCTTCTTGTCAGGTTGATAGAGCCAAATCTGCAGAAAAACTGACTATAGGTTGTCTCCAAGCTTGAAATAGGTTGTAGTTGACTTGAAACACTTTGTTGACTTGTTGACCACCTTTCAACACCTAATTTCTTGATAAATCTACATACACAAGTTTGCAAACACACATGCAAAAGGGAGAAAATGGTTAAGGGTTAGGTTATAGGGATTTGCCTTGGTCAAATCCCACTTTGGTAATCAAACCCTTAATGAAGAAATGGAATGAAATGAACAAGGGAAGATGAATAAACAACATGCAAATGTCCTAAAATCATTAACCTTGTTGAAGAAATCTAAAGACATATCAATGGCTACTCCAAAATACTTGATTGGTGCTTGATTGAATGATGCAAAGTGCTTGAATGAATGAGTGAATTAGTAAAATTGATGAATGGGTCCTAAAATGGATGTAAAAACACTTATTTATACACATTTGTGCCTTAGTACCTGAAAATACCTCATCACAACATGACATAAGGTGATTTTAAATAAAAACCTGAAAGAAAATTTGAAATATTTTGAATTTTCAGCTAAGAGGGACTCATTCACCACCCATGGAAAATGGGTCCCACCTTGGACTTGAAAGTGGGTGTCAAGAATTATCTTGTATTTAATGTTTTTTGTTAGGTTTACATTCAAAAACACACATAATTAAGCCTTATAAGGGCATAAAGGGGTCAAATAAAGCATAAGAAAGGTGTAAATAGTGAAATTGAGCCTGGAAAAATGTGAAATCTTGCTTCAAGACTTTACAACACTTCAAAATAGGACTTGATAAGTGATGAAAATGTGATTTTTAGGTGAATTGTAATGAATAGAGTCTAGAAAAGTGTAGAAATGTTTTACAACACTTCATAACGCCTTCACAAGACATCATAATTTTAATTTTAAGGACCTAAGGTGAATGTTTAAGCCACACTGCAACATTAAATCAGAGAAAAATGGACCAAGCATTGTGAAGAAAGACCTAAAATACCATGAAAATGTCAAGGGGTCATTTTTCTATGGCACATTTCGCCCCCACTTTAATTCGAGGATGAACTTGCTTGAAACTCACACTAAAGTAGCCATGCATGTTGAGAAGGAGGTCCAAATGCACTTATGTTATCAAGATGGAATGAAAATAATCAAGAGGGATGATCAAGCACCTAGGATGAATATCTCATGGAAAAATAAACTTAAGACAAAGGAACACATGTGTTGGAATAAAAGAAGAAAAGGGGGAATTGAATTTAGCTTCGATCATCTGTCCAACTAGTTGTGGATTAGATCTAGGCTATTTGTTAGAAAAAGAGAATGCATACTCACTCTAGGGTGAAAAAACTCATGGCGGTCCATCAGGTGAGAAAACCCAAAAAGGTAAGATACATGCGTAGTTGATATGCACTCACAAAAACAAAGGTGGCTATGGGGAAATTCATGCCATTGAATGGGCTTCCCACTCAACCATATTGATGTTATACCTCTTGATAACTTTAACATGGTTCCACAAGAGAAAATGTTAGTTTATGCTTCATGAGATAAGCAAAGCTTCATATTCTTGGAACTCATGACCAAAGAGAAAGGTACCACAAGTATGCAAGTTGCATTATGCAAGGTGGGAAAAATGTAAGATTCAAAAGATGTTCAAAGGAGTCTTGTTAAGTTCATGTAAGGTCTATAACTTAGGGAACATTATGTCTAATGTCTCCAAGAGAGGACCAATAAAAGAATAGTATATTCACAACTTAGGGGATGCAGTGTGTCAAATCAAGCCACTAAGAGGAATGTAATATGCTAAGATAGATCACACTTATGAAGGACATCACACCGAATGTCATCCACAAAGTGATGAACACATTGTATGAAGTGACAAGGCTACACTAAGAACCAAAAATGTAAATGAAATGATGCCAATGTATGCCCCCCACTTTAAAGGAATTGCTACACATCATTTTTTGAGAAATTACTTTAAAGTAGCAAAGGAAAGAAAATGCAAAAAGAAAACAAGACATGAGAGACAACTCAAAAAGTCCTATGCAAATTCATATATTTCTAAGTTAGGCTACATCATGTAAATGAAAAAGAAAGAAAAATAAAGGTAGGTTGCCCCCAAGAAAGGAACACACCAAACACATAAGGTATCTATGGATTTGGGGTCAGTAAGTTCGTTGCTACAATGTTTTTGTGAAAGATCTCGGAACTATCATCGTTCCCAAAAGCACATAGAATTGGAAGAATGACACAAAGAGAGCAAAAAATAAAAGAAAAATAAAGTTTGTTTTGGGTCAACATGGAAGAGACATTACAGTCTCAATGCTTTGCATTGTCCCCAAAAGGAGAAAAAAAATTGTAAAGGAAAAGGACTTTTTGGGTCAACATGGAAGAGACATAGGACGTCTCAATGCTTTGCATCATCCCCAAAAAGGAAAAACACAAAAGAAAATATGAAAAAGGAAGAGAAGCTTCTGGGTCAACATGGAAGAGACATAGGGTGTCTCAACCCTTTGTGTCATCCCCAAAAAGGAAAAACACAAAAAAAAAGCAAAAAAGGCAATGCACGACATATAGAAGAATAGAGGTACAAAGAGAGAGATCATCAAACACACGTTGCGGGGGAACACAATAGACACATAAAATCATGTAGAGCTAGTAAAGAAAATGTAAGCCAACTTAAGTAGTATAAGTGAAAGGTAAATAACGCAATTAAGAGACAAGAACAAATGCATTACTAGGATAAGGATAAAAACTTCTTGCCCCCCACTAGATGTGAAGCAAGAATGAGCCAAGAAAGGTGATGGGAGGATCATGCAATAGTGATAATGAAAAATTCTACAACTATGGCATGATCTAAAAGGATTTTGTTTTAAAGGATGATGGAAAAGTAGTCAGTATCAGTGAAGTGATACTTGTTCAATATGTCATTCAATGTCTGACATTCTTCAGTTTGATGTCCAAGAACACAATGATATTTGTAGTATGGTATGTTAGAATCTTTAGGACAGATGAACAACCTATTCATAGGTGGTAAAAGTATAAGGCCTTTGTTTAAAAGGAGTTGAAGTCTCCTTTCACATTTAGGTGGAGGATGAGTAGGAAACTTGTGTTTTTTCAACTTGTAAGGCCATTTTTGTTTGCTAGATTCACCTTTCTCATGAATGGAAGTGGGAGGAGGACCCATGAGGATCCTAGCATCCTTGTCATGAGAATAAAGTAATGGTTGTTCACATGGAAGGAGAATGTTCAAGTTAGGAGGAGAATCAAAGATCACTATACCATCATCTCAAAGTCTCCAATATTCAAAATGAGGGTTATCAATATGAGGAGTATCTTGATATACTAATCGATGAACATTGTGTTTTCTTCTATTGGTTTTTGCTCAAGGAATTGGTGAATGTTATGCTTATGTGTTGTGTTACAACCTTGTTTGCTTAGGATAGTAAATCCTTTTCCATATGTTTCTTCAAGGTTAATGGGAGTGTTTGTGACTTTGTGATGATAAAATGGTTGAGGATGTGTTTGTTGAGAGGAACTAGGCCCACTTGATGGAGGGATCTTAGGTCCCACTTGAGTTTTGGGATATAGGTAAGCAAAGTGATTAGGAGGTGCAACAATATGAAGATTTGGTGGGTTCAAGGATGGGTAAAAGGTTACATTGGCTTCAAGGTTATCAAGACATTTGTTGAAGAAATTGGTCATGCTATCATTGTCTTCTCCAATGAGGTCTACATCACGAAGAGGACAATCATGAGGAGTTGAAGGAGCATGATGAAGCTCAAGGTCATTAGGGTCACAACCAAAGGCACAATTGGACATGAATGCAAGTAAACTAAGATGCAAGAAATAACAGAAAATAGAGATTCTGGAAAGCAAAATAGAAAGCAACTACAGAAAATGCTTGAAAATGCAGTATGAAATGTGCAGGTGGACTGATTCGCCTAGGGTGGCGAATGAGTCCAAGTATGATATTTTTTGTGTTTTTCAAAAAATTTAAAGTGATTTTAATGCTTTTTAGATGCCAATGAAGGATGCAGATGCAATTTTTTAGATTTTCAATGATTTGTTATGCAAAAATGAAATCTCAATGAGTCTTTCACTAATGCAATATTAAAAAACCCTAGGATGCAAAAGCAATTCAAAAGATAATGCAATTAAGTCCTAGGATGCAAATATAAATGAAAATAAGAATGATATGATGTTCAATATGTGGGCTCACCAAAATGAACCATAGATTTTTGGGTGTGAGGCTTATAGTGTACTCTTGCACTCTTAGGATGTTTCACCTAAAAGGAGAGAGATAAACCTCACGAAAAATCAATGTGCTTCACTCAAATTAAGATGTGTAGGATGTTATTAAGGCTAAATGAGATGATCTAAATGAAAATTTTCTAAGTAATTGATTGATTTTAAATGCAAAACCTAAGAAATATGTAATGTTTGAAAACACGTTGTGATATGCAAGCATGAACTAAACATGAACAAATGCAAAACAAAAATGAAGAAGGCTGAATCATCAGAGTGCACCTAGGTAGAGAATGAAGAATCTATAGTGTCTTGAATGCTGACAAAGATCACTAAAAATAACCAGTGGGATTCACCACTTATGGTGAATCAGTCCTGCTTCTGATGAAAACTTTTGGAAACAAGTTTCTAAGTATCAAGATTTGGAATCTGACAAAATCTAGCTTTCCAACATTAAGGTGAGACTCATTCACCACTGATTGTGAATTAGTCCTCTCCCAAAATTTTGTGAAATCATGGACCAATTCTATAGCACCAGATCTAAGGTTGTCTACTTGTCGAGTTGACAGAGCTAAATCTATAGAAAATGGACTATAGGTTGTCTCCAAGCTTGAAATAGGTTGTAGTTGACTTGAAACACTTTTTTGACTTGTTGACCACCTTTCAACACCTAATTGCTTGATAAATTTGAATACACAAGTCTACAAACACACATGAAAAAGGGGAAAAATGGTTAAGGGTTAGGTTATAGGGATTTTCCTTGGTCAAATCCCACTTTGGTAATCAAACCCTTAATGAAGAAAAGGAATAAAATGAACAAGGAAAGATGAATAAACAAAATGAAAATGTCCTAAACTCACCAACCTTGTTGAAGAAATATGAAGATATATCAATGGCTGCTCCAAAATACCTGATTGATGCTTGATTGAATGATGCAAAGTGCTTGAATGCTTGAATGAATGAGTGAATTAGTGAAATTGATGAATGGGTCCTAAAATGGATGTAAAAACACTTATTTACACACACTTGTGCCTGAGTACATTGGGATCCAGAATCTAACAAAATATAGCTTTCTAGCCTTAAGGTGGGACTCATTCGCCATTAATGGTGAATAAATCCTCTCCCAAAATTATGTGAAATTATGGACCAATTTTGTAGCACCATATCTGAGGTTGTCTACTTGTAAGGTTGACAGAGCCAAATCTGCAAAAAAATTGACTGTAGGTTGTCTCCAAGCTTGAAATAGGTTGTAGTTGACTTGAAACACTTTTTTGACTTGTTGACCACCTTTCAACACCTAATTGCTTGATAAATCTACATACACAAGTCTACAAAAACACATGCAAAAGGGGGAAAATGGTTAAGGGTTAGGTTATAGGGATTTTCCTTGGTTATATCCCACTTTGGTAATCAAACCCTTAATGAAGAAATGGAATGAAATGAACAAGGAAAGATGAATAAACAACATGCCAATGTCCTAAAATCATTAACCTTGTTAAAGAAATCTAAAGACATATCAATGGCTACTCCAAAATACTTGATTGGTGCTTGATTGAATGATGCAAAGTGCTTGAATGAATGGGTCCTAAAATGGATGTAAAAACACTTATTTATACACACTTGTGCCTTAGTAACTTGAAGATACCTCATCACAGGCTGACATAAGGTGATTTTAAATAAAAACCTGAAAGAAAATTTAAAATATTTTGAATTTTCAGCCAAGAGGGACTCATTCACCACTCATGGAAAATGGGTCCCACCTTGGACTTGAAAGTGGGTGTCAGGAACTATATTGTATTTAATGTTGTTTGTCAGGTTTACATTAAAAAAAACACTTAATTAAGCCTTATAAGTGCATAAAGGGGTCAAATAAAGCATATGAAAGGTGTAAATAATGAAATTGAGCCTAGAAAAGTGTGAAATCTTGTTACAAGACTTTACGACACTTCAAAATAGGACTTGATAAGTGATGAAAAGTTGATTTTTAGGTGAATTGTAATGAATAAAGTCTAGAAAAGTGTATAAATGTTTTACAACACTTCATAACACCTTCACAAGACATCATAATTTTAATTTTAAGGACCTATGTGAATGTTTAAGCCACATTGCAACATTAAATCAGAGCAAAATAGACCAAGCATTGTGAAAAAAGGCCTAAAAGACCATGAAAATGTCAAGGGGCCATTTTTCTATGGAAAAATTTGATTAGAAGTTGATTAGAATAGGCTATGGTTTTATTTGTGAACATTCTTGATATGGGATAAAGTGTTTGAGTCTCTTTGTCAAGAGTGAATTATTTCCTATGTGTTTATATTTAATCGATGACATATATACATAAAATGTATATATGTATGTGTCTACGATAAACTCATACGCATAAGTAAATACATGCATGCTCATGGATGGATTACCCATACACATAGGAATATTGATTGGATGGGTGAAATATATATATATATATATATATATATATGTATGTATGTATGTATGTATGTATGTATTTATGTATGTATGTATGTATATACACATCATCTATATATGTCCATCGATGCGAGTGTCGATATATGTGTTTTAATGAAGAGGCAATATTATATATATAATATATGTATATATATTAATATATGTGTATGTATTTACATTAATAGAAATGTGAATACAAATATATTAATATATACATATATGTATATATATGTATGCATTGCTATTATGTAGAGTATATAAATATATGTATGTGTATTTGAATATTGAATACTACATTTTATAATCATATAAGTTGGTATATATGTGTATATATATATATCGTGTTGCATATATATATATATATTAAATATAAATAACATTTTGATAAGTGTTGTAAATGTTTATTATAACACTTGGTATATTATAGCACAATATACTTGAGATAACATATGCAAACCATTTAGAAGGAAATGTATAAATTTAAATAACCTTGCATATTAATTTAAAGTGTTGTGTATAAGATATGGGCAACACATAAGGTAAAGTACATAGGAAAAGAGAGAGATCCATGTTTATGAGTTGTAAACTTAAGAATTAGTCAATGTTGTGAATGCAAAGAGGAATATAAACATGTAAATAATATTTTGACTTGGTCTTCAAACTGCAAACACTAGAATAGGGGTGCATGATAATATGTGGCACCAAAATATGAACCTTTCTTGCATTTAGAAGTTTGTTCTAAGTTTATTCTCTAGCATATACGACAGAGATGGAATGGAGGAATAAGTCAAGAGTAGTGTTGGCTGAGATTAGTCAATTTCTGGAGATTTTTTAACCTTGTATTTATGAGTGAATAACCTACTATCCAGTGGAGGAGGCGGTTGGGGCGGTTGGTTGTGCATTTGTTCTGAGTCAATGTTTGAGAATCTTCCACCTTTCTTTCTACTTGCTGAGTCGATCCTTTTGCTTGAGAAGTGGCATATTTGTGAGCTTGTTTTTAGCAAGGAGTTGCTCAAGTATTTATATAAATAGAGGAGAAATCTCCATCATATGGGATGCATTATGCATTCTTGTTGCTATTTTTTTGAGTTAATATTCTACTACATTTTTGAGTTTTTAGTGTTTGAGAGAGTTTTTAAGAGATTTTTTGGAGAGAGCAGGAGAGAAAGAGTTGAGAAGTTACAAGCTAATTTGGTGAAGTCTAAGCTAGGAATCTAGTTTGATCATTTGGAGCCTTGCAAATATAGGCATTCTTATTTCTACTCCATTATGCATTTTATGTTTTGAAAATATTGTATGACTTGTTTGTCTTGTTTGGAAAAGTGTGTTCATAAAATGAAAAAAGATTTTTGATTGAAACTCATATATAGTTTAATCCGAAAGCTTTCTGTATTTTATCATCATGGACTGTGGAAAACTCATACTAACTAAAGTATGTTCAACTATTTTATTATGAATTGGTTATCTTCTTTAGACAAGTATGAAAGATTCCTAATGAGTCTAGACTAGGGAATGCTATTGTCTAAATGTACATGTATATACCCCATATTATGGAATGGGTTTTTGTATTAATAATATTTACTGTATTAAGTTAAGCTTATATAGATAATTCTTTATTTGTGAAGTTGAGTTATAGAGTTACTTGGAGTTACTTAAGGAGAAGTGTCATAGTAAACATAGAGGTTATTAGGTTATTCCTGGTGCTAGAATAACCCATGGAAAAAGGGGATAGCCTATGCATAGAATATGAAAGGTTAATACAAATCAAGCTAGGAAGGTGGGTGAGCATGTGATGTCCATCCTAAATTTGGGGTGATAAATATGTAAATGCATAAAATTGGTCATGTCTAATTAATCCTGGCATTTAATTAAATATTTATTATTTAATTAATTTCTCTAAAGTATTCTACAATATGATTAAATTTAATTTAATTATATTGTTCATTCACTTTATTCTTCCACTTTAATTAAAAAATATCATTGTTTATTTAAATTAATTATATCACATTTGAGTTTAATTAAATCTTTGATTTAATTGAACTTAATTTCCTTTCTCCTATTTAAATCTTTCTTCTAATTAATTAAATATTTTATTTAATTAATTTCATTTGCACATTATTTCTTAAAATTTTTAATTAAATATTTTTCATATCTTTTCAAATCATAATTAAATTTTTTATTTAATTATAAAATCCTCCATTATCTTTCAAATCTTAATTAAATATTTTATTTAATTAAGAAAAATCTCCATGTCATCCATAAATAAATAATTGAATTTATAATTCATTATTTATCTTCAAAATCTTTCCAAAATCTCACAAAAAAATGATTTTTACAATTCATCTTTATCATCTCATCTTCTCTCTTCTTAAAAAAAGGAAACAAAGCTTGTTTTATGTTTTCTTCTATTTTTCTCTTCAGTCTTATCCATCTTCGACCGTTCGATCTGCCAGGAATTTTCATAGCTATTGATCACATCAGCCAATCAAAATCTTTTAAAAACTCTATAAATACCCCTACAAATCCAAGCATTGTTTACAACACACAACACACACATTAGAACTTAATTGCATTCTAGCATTCTAGCATTCCAGCATTGTTTTTATCATCTTTAGCTTTCGTAATCTCATAATCTTTCACTTTAGCAATCAAGTTTAGTATTGGCATAATCATATCATAGCGTTGCATGCATTCATATTCAATCTCGTTCTCTAGGAAGACCGTTTGTTGAGCCTATCCCAAGATCTGAGAGCAAGTTGGAATCAACAAAAATACTGGAGATAGAGGACGATAGGACGACATCAACAACATAATACTAAGTTTGCATTCTTTGTATTTTATTTTTTGTTTTTGATATAATTTTTTATTGGTGTGTTTTGATTTTTTTTTAATATACATTTGCACTCATAAAATTGATCACACAGAATAATTTGGTCAAAGTAGTGTAAGTTTCCATTGTTTACACTATTAGCTCACTATAATTCTTGTTTACATACTAGGTAAGGAATGGCAAATATGTAGGTTGTAGCCACTATGTGATAGATCTAGATATGTAGGACACAACACCAAGCTCAAGGAAGGTCAATATTATTATGAGGTTTCCAAACCAATATCTTCATCAAAGGGAGGTCCATCTTACCAATTAGGTAGATGTGTGGGGTACCATAGTAAGTCCATTGTTGGCAAAAAAGTGATTGAATAATGCTTCCCCTCATCAATTGGTGACCAATATTTGATGAAGGGCACCTGGACCATTTGTATATCTTTTTCCAATAAGTTCATAGGATCCATGTATGTATCTATTTCTATCGAAAATTGTAAATGCGAAATATTATCACAAAATTTTGTAATATGAAATCAATACATTGGAAATTTGTAATAATTTGTTATAGGGTGATCCCACAATAGTGGTTTACAATTTTTGGCCAAACTGGACACTAAAATTATTATTTTTAACTAAATCTTCACATTGGGGCACCTATAACAAATAAATTGTGAGGAATTTGAAGATGATGAAAACTAGAGTCTCTCCACATTTTTTCTGCAGATTCTAAAAATTATTTTTAAAAATTTTTTGGAATTAGATTTCACTTCTTTTTCCATCTCCCATGAAAATTGATTTTTTCCAGAAAATAATATTTTAAAAAAGTGATGCACACTATATAAAGCATAAATTTTTTTCCTTGAAGGATAAAATTCTAATTCTTTCGAATTTAGATAAATGTAAGTCTGATATCTAGTGCTTCCACTTGGTTAGATAGTTTTTTATTGAATATTTTTTCTCTAATAAAGTTTCAAAGTCAAACCAATTACAATTTAGACATAACGCAACTGTATAACGGATAACTTTTATTGTATGTATCAATTTTTTTATTTTTTATTTTTGGATGAAGGACTCCAATATCTGGTGCACTCATATTTTTCAATTTTTTTTGATAATTTTCTATTTTTCCTAATGTGAGAATAAAGAACTTCATTTTCAGTGAGAAACCTATATTTAATAAAACTTAAAAAACAAATAGATAATAAAACCAAAACATATTAAAATTATATTCGTTGGATAGCTCATTCTAGGGCTACCTAATACCAGTTGGGTTTGTGAAATTTCCTCCATTTTCATTTTTAAATCAAGCTTCGAAGTGCAAAATTCTGAACAATTTTGGTGCCTCGAAGGGTGAAGGTGAAAAAAGGGTGGTTTGGGCGAACCAATGTTTAGGTGAACCAATGTTTGGGAAAACCAATAAAATATGTTTGGTTGATCATAGGTTTGGTGGAGAAAATGTTCAGCCAAACAAATTTAAAATACAATTAAAAAAATGTATACTAGAGTGGTTCGGTCGAACTTGGAAAGCTGGTTCAGCTGAACCCCTTGACATGGATCTTTGTTTTCCCCATTTTTTTCCAATTTTTTTTTTTGTTTTCTGGTTTTTTAATAGTTGTATTTTATTCTTTTTATATTATAATATAATATACTTATTATTACAATATATTATAATAATAATATATAATTATTATTAATTATATATTATTATTATAATATATAATAATTATTATTATAATATTAAACGTATATAATTAAAAAGTAGAGGGGAGAGAGGGAGAGGGGTAGGAGGGAGAGACTTGAGAGAGAAAGGGGGGAATGGGAGAGAGATAAAGGGTATGGGGTACAAGGGTTTAAGGGTTAAGAATAGAGGGGAGAGAGGGAGAGGGGATAAGAGCGAGAGACTTGAGAGAGAGAGGGGGTGTGGGAGAGAGATAAAGGATAGGGGGTACAAGGGTTAAGGGTAGAGGGAGAGAGGGAGCTCGAGATAGAATTAGTGAGTGATTGAGAGATAGCGAGAGAGAGAGAGAGGGTTTAAGGGTTTTTAAGGCTATAGGGGAGCTTGAGACAAAAGGAGTGAGTGAGAGAGAGAGGGTTTAAGGGTTTAAGGATTAAGGGTAGAGGATAGAGGGGAGAGAGGGAGAGGGGGTAGGAGGGAGAGACTTGAGAGAGAAAGGGGGGAGTGGGAGATAGATAAGGGGTAGGAGGTACAAGGGTTTAGGGTTTAAGGGTTAAGGGTAGAGGGGAGAGAGGGAGAGGGGGTAGGAGGGAGAGACTTGAGAGAGAGAGAGGGGGAGTGGAAGAAAGATAAAGGGTAGAGGGTAGAAGACTTTAGGGTTTAAGGGTCAAGGGTTAAGGGTAGAGGGGTGCTCGAGATAGAATTAGTGAGTGAGTGAGTGAGAGAGAGAGAGAGGGTTTAAGGCTTAAAGGTAGAGGGTATAGGGGATATAGAGATAGGAGTGAGTGAGAGAGAGAGATAGAGACGAAGAGTGGGTCTAGGAGGGAGTGGGAAATAGATAAAGGGTAGGGGGTACAAGGGTTTAGGGTTTAAGGGTTAAGGGTAGAGGGGAGAGAGGGAGCTCAAGATAGAATTAGTGAGTGAGTGAGAGATAGAGAGAGAGAGAGAGGGTTTAAGGGTTTAAGGCTTAAAGGTAGAGATAGAAGGAGTGAGTGTGTGTGTGTGTGTGTGTGTGTGGAGAGAGAGAGAGAGAGAGAGAGAGAGAGAGAGAGAGAGAGAGAGAGAGAGAGAGAGAGAGAGAGAGAGAGAGAGAGAGAGATGAAGAGTGGGTCTAGGAGGAGAGACTAGAGAGAGAGGGGGAGTGGGAGAGAGATAAAGGTAGAGGGTAAAAGGGTTTAGGGTTTAACCTAGTTAAGGGTAGAGGGGAGAGAGGGAGAGGGGATAGGAGTGAGATACTTAAGAGAGAGAGGGGGAGTGGGAGAGAGATAAAGGGTAGGGGTACAAGGGTTTAGGGTTTAAGGGTTAAGGGTAGAGGGGAGAGAGGGAGAGGGGGTATGAGGGAGAGACCTGAGAGAGAGATGGGGGAGTGGGAGAGAGATAAAGGGTAGGGGGTACAAGGGTTTAGGGTTTAAGGGTTAAGGGTAGAGGGGAGAGAGGGAGCTCAAGGGTACATTGATTTATGTTTTAAATATGTGTGCAATAATTTTATAATTAGATAATAATTAATTTTAAAATTTACATAATTGCCCATGGAACAATTTGATGGAACAAATATAAGTTGTATATATAATTGTATATAAGATTCTTGAACTTAAGAATTCCATGAAACAAATATAAGTTGTATATAATTGCATAATTTCCCATGGAACAATTCGATGGAACAAATATAAGTTGTATATAATTAAATGTGAGAGATGATGCTATCGAAGATTCTTGATCTTAAGAATTCCATGGAACTGTAAATATGTACATATAATTGTAATTTATGCAAAATGATTTACAACTATGTAAAAGTTACTATAAATTCTCACTTGAACATGTAGAGGGTTACAAGTGAACTTGAAAATCATGGATATAATCTAAGTCAAAGATTCTGGTTCAGCCCGTTCTTCAATAACATGTATAATTTTTTGATGATCTTCACTATCTAGTCTCCATTTTCTTCAGCCATGTGCATGTGGAACTGCGTGAAGATGTAGGGCGGTATAAATTATCAAGTGACTATATTGATATACGTTGTTATCAGGTTCATAGTCAACAAAATGAATCCCGTGCTGAACAACTTTGACTTGTTTTAGATATGTCCATTGCACTACAATAGAACCTACATGGTAAACATGAACCTTCTTAGTAAGACATATGAACATGTACACCATTTTTGTGCTCAAGGTTTGTACAATATATATTTAATGTTTATAACAGTCATGCATGCACATGTGAACACAATGTATATATAATTTTAAATTCAAACTCAACTGTGGGAAATTAAATTCCATCACTTGTTTTAGGTTGTATTAGCTTATTCCTCTCTTTTGTGCAACACAATAAATAATAGCTAACACCTTCGATGTTTCTAGGCTCTGCTATGACTGCAAAAACATCTCCTGTACACCAAATTTACACACAAAATTTCTAAAAAAATTAGAAATGTCTCTAGACTTTAAAGATCATTAACTAGATATATATAATATATAAAAATTATTGAAAACATACATATGTACCTTTTCTAACCAATCCTGATATATGGTCATAATTAATTGAAATCAAAAGAATGTCCTCAAATATTTCTTCCTCATTTTCACCATATGTTTCTGAAACAACTAGTGGCACTGTATCCCATTTACCAACATATCCAAGTTCTTGGTTGTTGCATTCATGATTAGAGTTTCCTGCAATGCACTCAGTGCAAAAACAAGAGTAATCCCTTGTGTGTAATGTCCATCCATGGTGACTATTTGAACTCCCAACACAATGCAAAGATCTTGTTTTTTCTACCCTCTTGCATCCATGCATTGATCTTTTGTCCACACCTAGATACATGTACAACACCAAACTTATGTGAAAAAATATGTATATATATATAATTTTTAAATTTATATAAATTCAAAATTTTGAAAATGTAATTTATACATACCCGATATCTCCCAAAACAGTCTATGTGGAATGTGTCAGTTTTTTCTCGAAGATGTGTTGACCATATTTGATGCAAAGTGTTTCTTGGACCATTCAACAACATCATGTGCATTGTCTATACGATCTTCTGGATAACGCATTTGATGGTTTCTTAAAGATTGTTTGATGCAAGCTCCTGCTCCATCATGCTCACCCTTTCCATTCCCACTCTCAAAATAAATCCAAACATGTGGTATTTTGTAGATTTTATGATATCTACAAAGTGCATAGAATGGTCATGAAGATTTGAATTGTGTTGCACATCCATCTGACAATACAAAATGCTTTTCAAATTTTACACCCCTGCTTCTCAAATTCTCAAAAAAAATTGTAAAGCAATGTTGGACAAAAAGCATGTCATTCTCTTTATCATCACTAATATAAAAGTGATATTCTTTCTTTATGGCTCATTCTTCATCCGTACTCTCAACACCATCCAATTATGATTGTGCATGTTGATAACACACAGGAACCATAATAGTGATCTGCTTTGAAAAGTAATACTCTGATTGAATCTCCTTTTGATGTACAAAAGAGTAATTTTCTACAAAGTCGACTACTGATAGAATTGGTCCAAATGGGAAAGTATCTCTCAATGTTTGGAATTGTCATGCTTGCCACTTAGAAAAAAAGGAATGTTGTATGTATGGTTGTATCAATTTTTGAAAATCTTCCATAAATTTTCCAATAGGAATCTCCTCTTCTACATAGTTCAACCTTATGGATAAACATAATAAACCACACAATGAATGAAACATTACATTAGAGAATTCAAATAACAATCTAATCAAATTGAAACAAATAAACTCTCTAAAAATAGTACTTACTATTGTGCCCTTAGCACACATGCCCTGTTCAGAACAGGGACCCTCTTTTCTTTCACCTCGTCGGGTCTCCTGGGGCTGCCTCGTTTTGCGTGCCCCTCTTTTTTGATGTTCTGCATGGTCGATGTTGCTCCAAGGTTTCATCATAAATCGACCATGCCTCCGCTTTTGGCCTTTTGATGCCCTCCGGGGGCTCGCGGGTTCCCTCTGGATTTTTGGCTCTGGAACGGCCCTGGGCCCCTCCGGGCCCGAGCATTCGGGGTTCCCTTGTCGGGCTTCCCCCTTGCATTTTCCGTCCTGAGCGGCATTCTTTGGGTGTCTTTCCGCTCCTTGGGGCCCACCCTGCCACCCTCCGTTTGGAATTCATAGTAAGTTTTTGGGGCTGCGCCGGCATCTTCGGGCCCCGGGTCCCAGAAGTTCGTGTCTGGACTTCCGTCCCGGGCTCGCCGTCTACGACAGCGACCCTCCGGCACCATCCCGCCCCTCAGGCCCCGCCTAGGTTTTCTCCGCGGTGATTTCATTTTTGCCCGCATGTTATGGGACTTTCCAGACCCAACCATCTGGAGTTCCGTTCCCGGAACTCTGTGACAGTTCCACCGTCCTCGACGGCGGATCCCTGCCGACTCCCCACCCTCCGAGCCCTGGGAATCTTCTCGCCATCGCCGTTCAAAATTGTTAAAAATCAAACGGCAGCCATCACCTGGCGTCCTCCCAGCCGTCGAGCTCCAGAGTCTTTGCTGCCGCTGCCGACCTAATTTGAAATCTCACCCACTTTCTTGTGGTCGTACCATCATTTATTGCTAGTATTAATGGCGATTGGGGTATATAATGGCTGGTCCACCAAAGTCATTTTCACAATCCAAATTGGAGCGAGTTGGAGCAGTGATCATCTGGAGCCCACCACGATCAGCAGCATCATGATCATCTACGTCCGCACCACTCTGTCGATTCCCGATAGATCACGTGCTTCCCCGCTCTGCGTATTTGAGGTAGGCCACTCCTGTTTGCCCTCCCATCCTTTTTTGTCATTTTGGGGGATTTAAATGGATTAAATAATTGGTTACGATCAAATAGATGGAAGAGCACTGAATCGCGTTGCTAACCCATATGTTAAAAAATTGTTAAACCATCGCAATTGCCCTCCGCGCCATTTCGGGACCTCTCCCTGCCGCAGCTATTCTTCGTGCAGGGAAAGTGCCCTTCCCAGGCCTGGAACCTGCCTTCGCCATCAGATTTTGAACACCAAACCTCCCGACGACAATCCTATCCTCCGGGCCCGGCTATCCGGGTTTCCTATCTCGGATTTCCATTCACGTTTCGCTAAGTTTTAACTGCAAACCTAACACCAACTCCTGGCTTCCAGACCCCGACGTGTTCCTTACCGTCTGCACTTGAAAGTGGAGCATGTTTCCTTTTGTAGCATCGGGCTCCAGACCCCGAGGTTCCGTCCCCGAAGTTCCTCCTAGTATTCATCGTCTCCGAAGGAATTCGTGCCCCGCCTTCCCACGCCCCGGCCTCTGCCCTGACCCTCACCGTTAACTCTTGGGCAGCATCAAATTGTTGCATCTTTTCTGCCTTCGGCCCTCAGATGTTAGGCCTCCACTCCTCATTTTCTGCCATTTCAGAGGTCTGAGGTCTTTCGGCGAATGCTCCGCTACCTTCCGGGCTGCGGACCCCGCGCGCCTCTCCGCCGTCGCCGTCTTCTTTTGAAACGGCTACTTTTGCGTCTCCGGGCCCCGCCCACCAGACTTCCGCCTGTAGAAGTCCATGCAACGTCTGTCATCGGAGTTTTCACCCCGTCCTTCCAGGCCCGGCTATCTAGAGTTCCTTTCCCAGAACTCCGTGACAGTTCCGCCATCCTCGACGGTAGACCCCTGCCGGCTTCCCGCCCTGCGTGCCCTGGGCCGCCCTTCGCCACCGCCATTTAAATCAATGAAAATATCACGGCGGCTGGCGCGTCACGTCCTCCCAGCCTCCGGGCCCCACCACGCCAACTACCGCCAAGCCTAAATGCCAAAATTAACGTCGGCTGCTTGTTGGCCCTCCAGACAGCTTCCCGGCTTGAAATCTCTGGTGCCCCTTAGATCGGCCCAGACGAGCTCAAATGCAGAATATGACCTCGACCCACATCCTTAATTGTGCTCTTCTCCATCATGAGCATCTTGAAACATTAAAATCTAGCCAAGGAGGGCCTCTAGGAGCTTTTTGTTGCATTTTCCCTTCCAAACAGTATTCCTGCCAGGGAAGTCCGGCCCTCCGGGCCCGGATTGTCCAAACTCCCTGAAATGAAGATCAATACCATCTAAGGATAAAATTTATGATATACTTGAATGATTATTTAGGTGTTATCTTTGATATACGGAATAACATAAACGCTTTTGATGTTTTGTTGCACTAACTTTGCCCTTGCTTGCAGAATATATGGAATTAGCTGTAGGAACTTCAGGGGCCTCCGCTGAAAAGGATAAGGGCAAGAAATTAGGAATGACCGCTTGGGGAAAAGAAGATAAAGATTAGATGAAGTTTCAGTTTCATGGTGAGCCACTCCAGTCAATGGTCTCAACAGACTGGAAGGAGATTTCGGATACAAACATTGGTCAAGTGGAGATAGACAAATTCATCCAGAGGGTCAAGGTCAACCCTAAGACAAAGAACACCAGACTAATAAGGCAGAGTGGAATAGCCAAGGCTGTCGGTTGCCCTCCCTCTCTGGTGGTGTCCGAACTAGTGATGGCTTGCCGAGAAGCCTATCAAGCAGACACTAGAACAATTGTGGATAAGGAGTGGAACATCCTCGCTGACATGTCACTAGAAGGAATTATTAAAATATTTCAAATTCCCACATTCCCACATATGGAGGTCCCCACATTAGAACAATGCCAAGCAGCGTGGGATGCTAGTCCATCAGGATGCAAGAAGTCTATCAACCTCTACTGGCTTAAGGAGAAACGGGGCAGTGCTGCGAAGGTTCCCCAAGAGCTGTTCCATAGCGATTTTCACGAAGACTATCACGACCTGGTGACCATGTTGAGCAGGGTCATGGGTCTCCCAGCAGCCGTCTACTTCCAGGAATGGATGGCATATTATATTGAACAGATCCTGCGGGGGAATGAGGATGTTAACACCAAGGTCTCATTCGACTGGTTAGGTATCATTAGCAATTGCTTCCATGAGCAGTTCGTCAACGTCAAAAAGAGTTCTAAGTTCTATATGACCTCCTACCTGGTGTACTCTCTGGCAGGTCAAAGGCAATACTGCAAGCTATTTGTGGTGCCTGATCAGAGGCACAGGCGAGGGCTCAAACCATTCGACAAATACCCACAACTCCAATACCACAATTTCAAAAAGGAGTACTGCTGGGTCAATGATGCCTTCATTGGCCATATCATCAAATTGATCACCAGAGACTTCGAGAGGAGAGTCTCTCATAGCACCAGGGCGCTCCTAAAGGAATATGCCTTCTTGTTCATCCAATTCCCCAAGTTTACCTACATCTGGGCTCAGGGTTTCACAGAACAGCCAAATAGATTGCCGCGGTACCCAAATGACAGGATCATCGTCCTGGAGCTTTCTCGACAGCTCCAACACATCCAGGCCATCTTTGGAAACAAACACGTAGCAGGGATCCCCTATCCCATGACCCTCGACCAGGGCCTGTATCGACTACAGACTTCTCAATGTGCCAACAATTCTGAGAAGGAATTCAAGGAATATAATTTTGAGTGGTACACTGCCTACCAGCGGATGGATCCACATGGCCATGTCAGAAAAGCACTGGGACTGGCATATGCCCACTAATACCACATTGAAGGCTTTTGGGCTGATTGCAAAGATGGCAAGGAGGTGCTTGCGAGGCACTACATGCATATGATGGTATTATTTCTAAAAAGAGTGCAACCGTTCCAGGTACCAGACCAGCTCGAGAAGGACGAGTCCACGATAATGCACCCAAGGTACCATGTGGTTGCCAACCTGCCCATACCGTTGATTGACTAGGATGAACAAGAGGTCGATGACCTATATACTATCACCCAACTGATCATAACTTGTACTAAGGAGTGGGTCGATGGGTAGGTGGCACACATGAAGTGGCAAGGAGTAGTCTTAACATATGAAGGGCTCAAGAGTGAACTAGGTACCATGGAAGACATTGCCGCCACCACATCGACTGGTGAGACCTCCAAGTCTCCTCCAATCACCAGATCCCAGAAAAGAAAGGGAACGAAGACAGCACAAATTGTGGACCCCAAGGAGAAAGCAAAGAAAGACACGGGAGGCTCATCTCCCAAGAGGCTCAAGCAGATAGTGACTACAACAGAATTGCAACCTCCCTTGTTTCTCCCTCCCTCTCTTGGTGCACCGCCCGCCTCCCAGACTGCGGTCATCTCATCTCTGCAAGCGGTGGATATTTCTGTCCATCTTGCCCCTTCGCCCCCGGCCGGGTCAGTGGTCGTCATTGATTCCTCTTCTGGCATGACCACTCCTCCTTCCTCTGCCACCATGTCTCCAATCACATCCCTCCCTCTGGCAACAATAACATCGCCTGTCCCACTTTCCACTATGTCCGAGGCTCTTGCGAGGCACATGCAGAGTCTTCCCCCTGAGCTCTCGCAGATCCTAATGGACCTAGCTCTCCAAGCAGCCCTCGCAATAGCTCAACCTTCACAACCGCCAACAGGGCCGCCAGCCATGGAAGCCACAATGCAAATCTCGAAAGAGTTAGAGGAGCGAGAGCAGGAAGCCTCAAGGTCTATTGAGGAGGAGGCCAATGAATATCATGAGCACCTCGAGTACGAGCACCATACCATCGACAGGGTGGTCTATGAGGGAGAAGAGATAGACTCTTCCAAGAGTGGGGATGAGGAGGATGGCTCGGGTGCCAAGGAAATCATCTAAACATTTGATGAGGGCCTTGAGGAGGAGTTGGCGCAGCAACTAAAGGATGTTAGGCAGGAAGCAAAAAATCACCACATGGCGAAAAGGGGCAACCACCAGAAGAGCAGCCGTAAAAGGATTTATCTGAGGCTGAGACCCATGCTGTAAAGAGCCCCGAGGCTGAGGTTACTGAAGAAAAGAAAGAAGAGGAGGTGGTGAAAGAAGATCCCACTCGACAATTATCCACCAAGCTGCCCGTTAAACACCTCGTGTTTATTCGTGACTCCGATGAAAAGGAGGAGGATGCTACGAAAGAGAAAGAGGAGCCACAAAAGAAAAAGGAGGTAGAGGTCTTACCTCTGACTAAGAAAGGTGAAGGCAGCCATGATGCACCCAAAGATAAGTCTATTATGCCCGATTGGTTAGAGAAGCAACTGGAGAAGACAACTCCTATCCATAAAGACCCAAGGGCGAGATTGGAGGCCATCTTGACTCGATCTTTGAGCACAACAAAGAAGGAGAAGAAGCCCAAGGTCAGATCCAAGGTAACAATGGACGCTTCCAGCTCCCGAGCAGCACAAGTTGCAACGCCTACAGTCAGCTAAACTGAGGTGAGCTATAATATCTCTACCATTGACTTGGGAACAACAACTACAGAGCAAAAGGTTGGACACCTGGAGGAGTCAGTGGCCACAGTGGTGCACCTAATCAAACAGGACAAGGTCTCCAAAAATGAGCTCAAAAAACAGGTTGCTGCCTTAACAGATTATATCTAGCAATGGTCCTCAGTGGACGACCTGCCCACTACCTCCGCAGCCGCACTGCAGTTGCTCTCTAAAGAACAGAGAGACAAGATGGAGAGAAGGAAGAACTTGGAGAAGACTACTGAAGATTGGTTCCGATAAGTCACATACGTTAGAAACATGGGAATCAGCTGGGCTGTGCGGACAGCCAACAAGTTCTTAGATTTGATCGAATCTTTGGAGGGTAGAAAGAGACTCTGCACCAATTTCCCTGCGACGTATGACTCCACCCTCCCGAGAATTGAGGCCATCCTTTAGATGCCTGAGGACACGTGGGAGGAGAAGCTAGAGCTGAAGAAAGAAGATCATTGGCTGGTGGATGTATGGCCTAGAGACCTCAACAATCGGAAGGAGAGGTTGGAGTAAATCCAGAACAAGGTGGATCTAGATATTGGGTGGATCAAGGAAATCCATGTAGAATGCGCCCAATATCTTAAGCTGATGACAGGCTATGATATGCCCACAGTACAAATGGATGCCGAAAAGATCAAGCCATACTTCTAAGAGAAGATGAAGGACGGGACAGCCGGAGAAATCATAACATAATTCTTAAGTTTTGCTGCCCACGCCTTCGACCGATTAGAGCTGTTCAGGGACCAAGGCTCGAAGTATGATGAGGATTAGAAGCAGCTGGAAGAGAACACTAAGGAATAGAGTTACCAGGCATTAAGATGCAAGATCCTCGAGATAAACAAGCTCCAAGTGGTCATCCTCAAGTATATAGAGCACGCAGCTTCTGAAGAGCAAGAGGACAACCCGGCCAAAGAAGAAGACCTTCCTGAAGAGTAGCTATAGCAAAGAAAACAACAATTAGCTACAGGACAAAAATTGCTATAGTGCCATCCACTAGAGGACAAAATAGGGAAGGGACAAAAAATGTATTTTAAATTGAAATCTATTTGGAGGTAGGTGAAACCCTATTTTATAATGAATCTTGGCCATTCATTTAACTTTTAGAAAACTATAAATAAAGCACTCCCCTCATTTGCAAAAGTGAGAGTTGAGTTGTTGTAAAGGCATGCTGCAGAAATTTATAAGAAATATCATTGACTTGGTGTATTTTCTTGATTTCTCTCTTGTCATTTGATTCATTCTCCAATTTCACATGTTTAGCTTAGATCTTATGGCTGTTAGTTAGCTGTTTGCTTTATTTGGATAAATCTTAGGAATGTTGTTGGGTGATTATAAAAATTCCTGCTTTGTTGATGATCCCTTAGTCCATACTTTTTGTTGTTTGCTGAAGGCAGATAGCTGTGCAAAGTTAGCCTGGACTTGATTTGAAGCTACCCCAAACATTTATCTTTAATTCATGTATGTATGTGGTGGATGAATGATGAAATATCTGCAGCCCTTAGAAGATAGCACAATTTCCATGATACTGTGAAATCCCTGGTTAAGTGGGATATTTTTTTGAGGAATTGTCCATTGTAGGAACTCCATTGTCACTATTCATAGCAAGTTTCAGACTTAGGAACTTTTCTCCTCCTTCGCTGTTTTTTTCCTTTTTTTTTAGTAACTGACCTATGTTAAGGTTCATTGCACATTGTAAAGCCAAATCTAACAACTAAATGGAGTTCAAGATTGTTGTTTGAATCTACAGCCGGTGTATATCAACTTCCCATCCTAAGGACTCCTTTTCAAAGATCCAACTTCATGCTTTATGTCCACACTTTGTATTTCTGTAAGACCGCCTTGTGATTCCAGCAAATCACATCAACTACTGAGGTATCTAAGCACTATCATGACTTGACACCTGAGAGACCTTGGGATAGTGTTCTGCAATTTGATTGTGGGAGATTGTCTTTCAAGAGAGGTAGTGCACCTACGCACTGCCTATATTGAGAAGTGCATAAAAACACCATCAACAGAACTGGCGCTAGAAGCAGGGTCATGCTCGAAATACTAATTTAAAGGATAAAGCGAAGCTAGATCAGATCAGATCATTCTTCCTGGAGAGATTTCAATAGATTGTACGGTCAACACCAAACAAGTGAGAATTTGAAGAGTTACAGCCTCCCACGAGGGCAAAGCGAGCACAAGGAAGTAGTGCTGCCTCTTCCTCTTCCTCCATTCCATCCGCCCCCATTTCGCCCTCACCTTCATTTGGCTGGTCTCCATCTTCCACCCAACCATCTCAAACAGCATTTACACCACCTATCTTCGGCAGCCAGGGGATTGCCCCTTTCCCAGCCCTTTCGGCCCAAGGCACAGTCAAGACAGCCATAGCTCAGGTGCAGCCCCAAATTGTTGTTGTGTTACAAATACAACCTCAAATTCCTATTTTCAAACAGCAAGTACTACCTCCACCATTCTCCATGGCTTGGTTAGCACATAATCTATCGCCGATACATTTTTTGGTCTATAATGATATACCCAAGAATTTAGAGGGTTTTTGTTCGAAGTTCCATCCACGCGTTATGCAAAGGACAGCTGAAGAGCATATCAAAATATTCGAGACGGTCGTTACCGAAATGCAGGTGGACCACGAGGATGTTCCATGCCACCTTTTTCCACATTCATTAGGGGAAGAAGTCTTTTATTGGTACATTAATCTGCCGAGGGGATCCATTACCTCATGGAACCTGATGAAGAATGCCTTTTTGTAGAAATACAAGATTCCCATCAACCCTTCAGACCTTTACCAACAGTTCATGTCTATCAAAAGGGAGGTTAACGAACCTATCGCCTCCTTCAATGACCACTTCCATCAGGCTCACAGGCTTCATGATCCATACGTCTATAATGATGCAGCAGCTCTCCCAGTCTATTATGCAGCCTTGGAAAACCTCACGTTAGCCTTGGTGAAAAGGATGCGCCCACCGCCCGCTACCCTACTGGCTGCCTATGCGGAAGCTGTTGTCGCAATTGCGGACTTGGGACAAAATATCTTAGGCCCACTACCCTCTTTGGGGCCGGTGGCCTACCTAATGCAGATTCAGGGGCTTAATCAGACATTTGCTCACCAAACCCCTCTTATGAACCAGGTGCCTCAATTGCCTATGGTGCCGCATCTGGGGCAACCGTTGAATTATGTGCCTCCCACGTCTTCCTATTTGCAGCCTCAGTAGTAGTACAACTATTCCCAGATTGCTCCCCAACAACAGGCATATTCCCAATAGCCTTAGGTGTCATTGTACTTGTCAGGACCAGACTTTCCTCCAGCCTATCAAAATCAACCAATGGCCCTACTCGCTTTTCTCCAAAATCTGACCCCGTCGCCTGGAGGTGCGACCGAGAAAGACAAGCTAGAGGAGCTGACTTAGATGATCAAGAAGATGTCCACATAGATGATGCATCTAAAGAATCAGAATAACCAGTTGCAGGCCTCCCAGCGTAATTTTTAGGCCAACATCAATAGGGACAGTTGAGACAATAGAGACAATAGAGACAATCGCGAAGTAGACACTTCCTCTAGGCAGAATTATGAAAGGGGGTAAAACGCCAATCAAAATGCAGAAAGAAGACCCTCTCAGAAGCAGAATCGTACGTGGAACACCATGCCCAATAATGGAGGAGTACCTACATCTTTCGATCAACCGACAAGCAATGACAAAACATCCAGCGGTGTGTACCTAGCCGAGGCAGCCTTGTCTGGATGGTGTGGACTTCACAAAACCAGTAGACATTCTGAGCTGGATTGTCCCGAGTTCCAGACAGCTGCTGAAATCTTTCAGGTGGAGGTACAAAATGCAATCGACAATGCCAACTATAGGGACATTGTCCGGTCTAAGCCCTACGATTCCTCATGTCTGGTGGTCAATCAGACGTCGTTTCTGCGAGGCGACCACAACGAGCCCGAAGTCAAGCCTACCCCTACTGAGGATGAGAAAAAGCATGAGGTAAGTAATGAACAAACCTTGGCTCAGCTCTTTGATTCAGTAGATAATGGTCCAGTAGATGAAGAAGAACCATTTATAGATGAGGTCCACATATTCCATCAACGGTCGAGTCCTTACTCCTTAGGAATAGCCAAGCGGGTGGACCCTTCACAACTTCTACCTCACCAAACAATTTCGCCACCCCGCTTGATCTAAATGCCAGTAACAGCCCCGGACTTCCTCATGTACCCACCCAATACCTCAACAAGAACCAGTCTCAAAACTACCCGCAAAATCAGCTTCAAGGCCAACTCTAAAATCCGCCAGGGCAAACCAAGATTCAAACCCTTAGTTCCCCCATAGGCCAAGCTTTTAGCTTCGAAATCAAGCAAATGGGTGAATATGTGGCAGAAGAGTTCAAGAAGGTAAAAATTAGTTTGTCAGCCTTCGAGTTACTCAGAGTTCCTGCCGTGAGGCCTGCTTTCTTCTGGGTTCTGAATGGGACTCCATCCTTTAATACGAGACAAGAGACCCCAGCTAAGAGGGTAACCTTTGAGGAGCCTAAAAAAGAACCAAAAATACAAGATAATGCCTGGAAAAAGGGATGTTCTCGTGAATCAATCAGCAAGTAAGAAAATTGAAAAGGAGTCGGAAAGGGCCACCAGACAGTTTTCTAAGGACCAGCAGTTTAAGCAAGCCAAGGATATGGGCGGTGATAGGAACAAAGGTCAAATAGCTCAAATGGACACACCTGTGGACATCCTCCAAGGGAGACCGGAAACTCCCCCTTTCCTGACCACCATTAGGATCTTTGAAAAAAACCTGCATAACTACTTGCTCGATTCAGGAGCTCCACCAATGTCATGCCCTTGGCCATATGCAAGGCTCTTGGCATCACTCCCATGCCTTCAAAGAGAAAGGTGACCCAGCTAAATAAAACAGAGATCAACATCGTGGGTGAAATAAACCGCATCCCCATGTAGATTGCCGTAGACCCACGGATACAACAGGTCATTGATATCCAAGTGGCTAATATTCCCGATGCATATGGAATCATTTTGGGAAGGGAGTTCACCAATGCACTGAATGGATACACCACCGCAGACCTTTCTCACATATGGCTACCGTGGAAGGGGCTACCAAATTAGATCTGTATCAATCATGAACCTTGTATGAAGTATATGATCACAGAATACAACAATCTCAGCAAGATGTTGTTTGCTGAGACCGATTTAGGGAACTATCGCCCTTTTGCCTACCAAAACGAGCTTGAGCTTCAGGAAGAATGTGTAGATGAGGTACTGCTGGTGTTGTGTAGTCCCTCGGCCGATTCCCCACGAATGCCTCTAGACGCGGAAGTGTCGGTGGAAGCTGATGATGAGCCGGATAAGGATGATGACTGGGGACTACTCAATGGCTTCTAAGGGTTCATAGAAAAGTGCACAAGGGATCAGCTTAGCCTAGGGGCTCGAATGAATTTCCAAGATCTCTTATTGCCAAACTAGTGCAGGGTTCACAATGCTGCACACTCTGAATTTGATTGTTGCTTGTGCCAAACAGTAGTGGAGTATGTTAGAAAAGCAGCTGTTCCTCAGACAGAAACACCAAAGGAGACACCACAAGAACCGCATGTTGATCATTGACTCGAATCGAAAAAATTCCCCTAAG
This sequence comes from Sequoia sempervirens, assembly GCA_007258455.2. Taxonomy (NCBI): domain Eukaryota; kingdom Viridiplantae; phylum Streptophyta; class Pinopsida; order Cupressales; family Cupressaceae; genus Sequoia; species Sequoia sempervirens. Next base: position 75,770,208 of record VDFB02105785.1, read on the forward strand.
ACCACAAGGCCCGCCATTCAGCCAAAAGGGAATGGAAGCTCAATCAAACATGAAGACAAGGAATCCTCCGCGTGCTGGATGCTTCGATTTGAAAGATCAAAGTCAAGGCAAGGAGCGGGAGATGGATTCGAACTCATCAATCCAATAGGTAAGACATTTCTTGCTACTCACCGATTGCAATTTTATTGCACCAATAACGTAGCAGAATATGAGGCTTTAGTCCTTGGCCTTCTTATGGCCTTGAAAA
>VDFB02105785.1:75770474-75781318 GCA_007258455.2 Sequoia sempervirens
TATGGAAAAAAAAAAAAGAGTTAGTTTTCTCAAGGATGGGAAGCAAAAGAAAGATGAAAAGTTGGAGCTTGTGCATACATATGTATGGGGACCGGCTTAGGTATCTTCTCTTGGTGGCTCTTGATATTATGTTACATTCATAAATGATGCAAGTAGGAAGGTTTGGATTTATTTCTTTAGGCATAAATCTGATGTATTTGAAACATTTAAGAAATGGAGAAGCTTGGTTGAGAATGAGATGGGTAAAATGATAAAATGTCTCAGATCTGATAATGGTGGTCAGTATTGCAGCAAAGAGTTTGAAGATTATTGTTCCTCTAATGGTATCCATAGGAAAAAAATGGTTCCAAGGAGTCCACAAGAAAATGAAGTGGCTGAGAACATGAATAGAACAATAATGGAGTGTGCATAGACTATGAGATTGCATGTTGGGATGCCTTTAAAAATGTGGGAAGAGACTATAAACACTGTTGTTTATTTAATTAATAGAGGTCCCTCTAATCCTTTGGGTTGTGGTATTCCATAGGAAGCATGGAAAGGTAAGAAGGTGAGTTATTCTTTTCTCAAAACCTTCGGTTGTGAAGCATTTGCACATGTAGATTCTGAAAATAGAACCAAGCTTGATGCAAAATCAAAGAAATGCATATTTGTTGGATATGGTATTGATGAATTTGGTTATAGGCTTTTGTATTTTGAAATTAAAAAAATTGTGAGAAGTAGGGATATCATATTCAATAAGAAAGTTTTGTACAAGGATTTGTTGATGTAGCATGAGAAGAAAGAAAATGACTATGCAGTGTTGGATGATATTCCAAACAATGATGTTTCAGTGGTTCCTCATGTCGAGCAGCAATAACAACAACAAATACCACAAAATCCTATTAGACGATCTTCAAGGAGAAGTAGACCTCTAGAAAGATTCTCTCCCTCTTTGTATACTATTTTGTTAACTGATACTGGTGAACCAAAATATTATGATGAATCTATGCAGGTGGATACCAAGGTTCAGTGGGAGCATGGAATGGAAGCAGAAATGGACTCCTTGCTGAAAAACAAGACCTGGGAATTATGCAAGTTGCCTGCAGGTAAAAAGGTTTTACCAAACAAATGGATTTATAGGACTCGAAAGAGAGGATGGAGGGCAAGAGATTTTCCTAAACTGCATTAGTTGTAAAGGGATTTGCATAGAAAAAGGGTATTGATTTTGATGAGCATTTTTATCCGCTTGTTAAAATGACTTCTGCTCAGATTTCGTTTAAGCAATTGTGGCCAAGACGGCAGAATTTTAGAAATCAATCCTTGATGTTAAAAAAACCTTTCTCCATGGTGATTTGGAAGAGGAAATATATATGGAACAACCACAAGGATTTTAGGTCAAAGGTAAGGAGAAACTAGTGTGCAGATTGAATAAAAGTTTATATGGCTTGAAGCAAGCACCTCGGTAATAGTACTTGAAATTTTATAGTTTTATGGATGAGCAAGGCTACAATAGGTGTAATTCTAACCATTGCGTTTATTTTAATAGGTTGGATAATGACAACTACATTATTTTGTGTTTATATGTTGATGACATGCTTGTAGCAGGGTCGAACATGGATCACATAAGTGAGCTAAAACAACAGTTAGCAAAATCTTTTGTTATGAAGGATTTGTGGGCAACAAAACAAATCCTTGGTATGAAAATTTGTAGAGGTAGGAAAAACATAAAAAATTTTATCTCAGGCTAATTATGTTGAAAAGGTGTTGCAAAGATTTCATATGGAGAATGTAAAAGCTGTCAACACACTTTTTCCTAGTCATGCTAAATTGACTAAGGATATGTGTCCAAAGACACAAGAGGAGGAAGAAAAAATATCTAAGGTGCCATATGCTTCAACTATAGGTAGTTTAATGTACTTTGTGGCATGCAATTTGGTAACTTGATATCTGCGGCGTTGGCGGGAGCTGGTTAGGGCAGGGCATTTCGGAGTCATCCTGCGAGTTGGAGCTAATTTGGAATGGCGGTAAAATGGATTCTCGGCAATTTGGAGAGAGGCATGATCCAATAAATTTTATGCGTTTTGGGGCTCTAACATTGATTTAAAAGGCTATGTTGACTCAGATTTGGTAGGGTTACCAGGTGGAGTACCATAGGTTATGTATTTATAGTTGGTGGGACAACAGTGAGTTGGATTTCTCGATTACAAAAGGTGGTTGCTTTATCCATGACAGAGGCAGAATATGTTGCTGCAACAAAGGCAAAAAACTAGATGATATGGCTGCACTTTTTCATGGATGAGTTGGGAAAACAATAGGCTGGAAATTACTTGTTTATAGATAGTCAGAGTGCTATACATCTTGCAAAGAATTATGCCTTGCATTCTAAAACAAAACACATATAGTTGAGATATCATTTCATTCGGTCAGTGTTGAAGGATGGACAGGTCAAGTTGGACCAGATACAGACAGATTTCAATCTAGCGGATATGTTTACAAAGGCGGTGACAAGGGAGAAGTTGAGGTCCTCTTCAGCTTCAGTTGGCCTTCAAGGTTGAATTCAAGTATAACATAGCAGCAAGATCCAAGGTACCTATTTCCAGTGGGCGCTATAATTGCAGTAGTGTCATCCAGGATCAATCTCCAAGTGGGAGATTGTGTTGGTGTGGAGCCTAATCAGTTTCCAAGTGGGACATTGTTGGTATGTGGCGACTGATCATGCTATACTATACACCCCGACATGTATCAATCCTACTTTTTTGCGTCATTGCTAACAAAGGGAAAAATCAATGAAAACAAGAAAAATCCAATTTTGTAGAACCCAAAATCTAGAAGCTTCTAAGCTTGATAAAAAGGGGTTCAGATGGGTGTTACATCATAATAAAAAATGTGATTATTTGCAAGATTGTAATAGGTTTTTTCACTAGATAATAAAATCATTGGATGGTTGTGGTTTGGTGGATGTAGCCTAGATTGGGTGAACCACGTTAAATTCTCTGTGTTATAATTTATTCTATGTGTGTTTTAGTTTCTCTGTTTATTAATTAAATCTAAATTTAATTGTTAGATATCTTCCATTTCTAACCCTAACAATAGAACCTCTTATTTTTTAGGGAACATGGTAGCCATGAACCTATGGAATGAGATGCAAAGGAGGGAAGAAGAATGGAAAAAGGAGAAATGCAGACTAAAGGAGGAGATTAAAAAGAAAGATGCAAAGATTGAAGAAAAGAATAAGGAAATTCCTACCTTAAAGGAAAAGGTGGACAATGCAGTAGCCTTAGTGCCTCAGATGTTAGAGTGCATGACTCCTCCAAGAGTATATGCTCTATATTTGATGGAGAGGAATCTTTCTTTTAAACTATCAAGGATCATTTTAGTTTTGAATCCTTCCATTGAGACTCCTCTTGAATTTTTCTAGGCTTATCAGATTTCTCCTTTTGAAGTGATTTTTTTTTGGTGTGAACTCTATTTGCATAATTATGTTGTGTCCCATGATCATGATTGGAATCCACTATTGCATGTTGGGGATCTCCAATTAAGGGCATTTATGTCCTGGATACAAAATGAAATTAGTTGGGGATAGCAGTTCAAGACTTATAGGAAAATAGAATCTAACACTCCCTTGCCCATCATGGTTGAATCTAGAAACCCTGGAGACATTTTTTGGGAATGACACATATTTCTTTACCTACCAAACTATAGCGAAAGGATCCTTCCTTTGAGAGAAGAAACTTACAAAGAATATGAGAAGGTAGTAGAAAGTACAGGGAAATCTATAATGAGATATTTGTCATATAGGTGGAATAATCTGACTGATGAGTTAAAACAAGTTGAACCTCACTTGCTATAGAACTATGTTGCAACATGCAAAAGCGTTGATAGATATATACAAATTGGAAGGATGAAGCGGCAATTTTGGCTTCCATTAAATTTTCAACCACCTACCCTATTATGGCCTATGCCAAATTTTAGGTATTATCAGTATGATATAGCTACAGAAAGGAAAAGATGGTCAGGTTGGACAAAAAGCAAGGGTTCTATTGGGACCCCAAATTCATACACTACAAGAACTAATGTGGGGCATATAGTAGTTGTAGATTTCATGATATTGACTAAGCAAAGGAATAACTCTTCCTCTGTTGGAGTACAATAAAAACCTTAGGTTGGGGGGGTGATGAGTCCAATTTATGGCTCAATTTGGATAGAGTTTATTATCCATTTGTTGTTGTTGTCATAGAATTTGATACTTGGATGTTTACATTTTCATGTTATTTCATCAAAACCATAGACATTGGGTATAAGCTTATCTTTGTAACTTTTGACATGTTATGTGAACTATCTATGTTAATTTTACATGTAGATTAATGAATGCTACTTTAAGATAGTTATAGATATGCAATTGAACATTATGCATGCTAATGTTGTCATGTAGATATAATTAGAGCCTACAAAATTGAGGAAGATTTTGCTAGCTAGTCATTTGATATAAGAGTCAAAAAGGTGATCATTCAAAGGTCAATGAATGGAAGACTCTTAATGGAGGGAAATTCCTAGTTCAAATTGAAGATTTTAACTTCCTTGTAAATGGTTATAATAGTTTGTTGAGCGAATATAGGAGTTATTGTTATACTAGATCTATGTTAAGGCAAACCAGCTTGAGCATATTCCACGCATTCATAACCTCCTTTCCACTTTCTATGCTTTCCATAAAGTGGCATCTTCCTAATTTTTTGGAGTTGACCACCTTGCTAGGTAGTTAGTTAGTAGTTTTTCCTTCTATAAGTAAGACTCAGATGCTCCTTCTTAGAAGGTTGATTGATCTGATGTTGTACCTGCATTCTTAGTTTTTTAGTAATACAATTATGTTGCTCTATTGTAATCATGCTTTCTAATGAATAAAATGAAGTTAGAAGTTCATTGCATCTGAGTTTGTCTTAAGGGATACTCATCCAAGGGGGCCCACTTGGTGAGCATTCCATCCTTTAGGTTAGTTATTACTTTTATATCCAGCAAATAGTTACGAATTTGGAAACTGTTTGTTCATGTACCCACTAGAATTTCATTCTGTGACTGTTCCTACAACCAAAGCAGACAGAGCAGTTTCCTATCTGTTTGCTCATATTTTCCTTTATATCATGCACTTTAGCTTAGTATAGTTGTTGGTTGATGTTCAATACTTATGTTACTTCTTTCTAAGCAATTTACTTTTAGCATTGTGTCTTTCTTAGCTGTAGGATGAATATGTCTACTATGTATTCCTAGTGCACATACTGTGCTGACCCATTTCAAGTGTATGTCATTGGGTTGATAATTAAATGAACCTTGATGATGACCAATTCATGAATCACTTGGTGATTGTTGCCAATTGGCAATAACTTTGACCACCACTTCAGCACCGCTGGCATGCTTGAATTGCTTTTGATAACACTGACTTCGGCATTGGCGTCGGCATGCACCACCCTGTACCATTTAGACATTAAGAAGATGCAACTTCCTCTATATGATTACAAAAATGTAATGCCATAGCATCATGGTTTATGATTTCATGTTTAAAAAAAAACCATTCACTTCTCTTTTTTATGTTATAACATTTTGGTGAAAAATCTCAGTTAATATGTCCCTAAAGGAGATTAGTTTTTACAAAATCAAAAAGTAATTTAAAATAAGGAACTATTCTGAGGTCACTAAAGCTATTTGGGGAGCCTTCTAGTTAGCAGGAGAAATGTATAACTAGTGGATGCATAAGAATATGGAACTTGGTATAAATTCCTTAAAGTTCACTAGGAATGAGTCTGTTGAGATTTTTTGAAATAGGTCTTGTGCCATAGAAAAATGCACCCTTTGCTTGACATGGGATTAATTCATGATAAAATGGACTTAATGAGGTCTTAATCTAGTGTTATGAGGCATTTTATGCATCCACACTAGGTCTTTGACCCTTTTAAATTGAGTGACATGCTTTTAACGACATCTTGTAAAGGTGTTGTAAAGTCTTGTAAAGGACTTTAACACTTTTATAGACATAATGCACCCATTTCTCCCTAATTCAACATTATAAATTCCATTTAATAAGATTATTACATCAATCTAGAAGGCTTATAACTTAAACCTAATGTTAAACTAGTGTTGTAATGTGTCTTGTACATTCACATTGGTTCTTGTGCCTTCCTAGGCTATGTGGACCTCATTTTAGTGTTGTAAAGTGTATTTAATCACAATGCCACATTGATTTATGTGTCACAAGCCCTATTTGACATTCACATCATCACTAATAGTCCCATATTAACCCATACTGTGCATCTTGAGGATTAAATTGATCAAATACCTGATAAGGTTGCATTTTAGACCTTATTTCCTTATCTCCTGGCTTTCTAGTTGTCAACTTGGCCCCTCTAGGACCCATTCACCATGCATGATGAATTAGTCCCATCCAGGTGGGACCCATTCACCATGTGTGGTGAATGAGTCCCATTTGGCTCAATTTTGGCCTTTGAGCGGGAAAAAAGTGAAATTTAAATTTAATATTGCTTCATGTCATCCTGTGATGAGGTATGAACAAGTAAAATAGGTGAATTTCCTATAAAAAACACCTGTATAAACTCATTTTTATATCCATTAACTCAATTCACATCTATTCTTCATTATTCATCAACCAATCCTTCATCTCAAGTCAAGCAACTTAGGGTTTTATCATTGCAAGACATCAATAAAGCTCTTAAAGACTTTCAAGGGATGAATCTTCCTCCATTGCTGCAAAAATCCAAGATCAATATCATGGAAAGGTAATCTATTCCATTATTGTATGTCTCATTCTATTATTTCATCATTTTGGTTTAATTACCTAAATGGCGTTTGACCAAGGCAAATCCCCATGCCCTAACATTCAACATCTCTCTCTCTCTCTTGTATTGTGTGTTTGTAGATTTAGGACTGTTGGAAGCTTGGAAATTACTGAAGATCAAGTTGCAAGGTTGCTAAAGTCTTCTCCTCATTCAACAAGTCAACATATCAACAAAAACTCATTTTCAGACCTATAAATTAGAGTTTTAGAAGCAGACACTTGTAGGAAGTCAAAGTGCAGATCGGAAGCTTCAGAATCCACCTTTGAAAATTTAGAAATTTAATAGTGGAATCATTCACCATGGGTGGCAAATGAGTCCCACTCTAGGGTCAATTTTGAGTTTTCTGCAATTTTGAGTACCCTTTTGTTAGAAATAGGTCTTGGCTCAGTTTGATAGAACTAGGATTGATTCGCCTAGAATGGAAAATGAGTCCCTTCAAGCCTAAAAATAGCATCACCAACATTTCAAATGTAATTTCTATTCTTCATAAAGATTCTAGGTGCACACTTTGAGTTTGATTCATTTATGTTGCATTTTACTATTCATTCTTAGGTTATTTTTCATTACACAATGTGTTTTCAAACAAGTCATGTTTTGATTAGAGGTAAAAGACGGGTCTTGAAGGGGCCCAAAACCCTTTACAAAAAGGAACAACTGACACAAAAAGGAAACATGAAGAAACAACCATCAGCCCAATGACAACAAACCACCAGCCAAAAAGTAGCCAAAAAATGACATGCAACACTACATATTGTTCAAAATTTCAATAGCTTCCATCTCACTAGCAGCAAGCTTCTGTCCCTTAACCCCAGTATTAGAAACCTACAAACCTGAGGCCCCAGCCTAATTTTTTAGTCTATTTCTAGTCCTAACCCTAGGCCCACCAATTTTTACCTTAGAGCTCAAAATAAAACCTTTAGTAGAACCCTTAGCAACAACATAATCCTCCCCAGTCCGCTTACCCTCAGCAACCATATCATCAGCAGACAAAATTTCCTTTCTCTTAATAGGGGGAAAAGCCTTCACAGAGTTCAACCTAGTTAGGAATTTAGGATCTTCCCCACTCTTGATAACCATGTTGCAAATTTTGTCAATTTTCTCAAGGGAGAACATTCTAACCTCCATACTCTGTTTCAGATTGACAGTTTCCTCCACCACAATATTAGCAATAGTATTGAGACCAGCCATTAAAGTATAAATTTGGCTTTGGATCATAGGATCCTCAGCCTTACAATCAATGCTTCTAATGCAAACATTAGTCCTATTAATCTCATTAAATAACCATTTAAAAAGTTTAAAAAGAACATTGGCACTATCATGGGCCGAACCCAAAACATCAGAAAGATCCTCCCTATCAAAGTTTTCAATGCAATTTCCCACAGCAACATCCTCTTCAAAGGAACTCTCATGGACCTTTTCCTTAGAGGTATCCTTACCTTTAGCAACAGTCACAGGAGACTTCATCCTATGAATGGAATCAACAATTTGCTCTGCAGCAGCCAACCTCTTGTAAATCCTCTGTGTCTGCTTTCTTAGCTCTTAGAGCTTGATCACCACCCACAACTCTATCCTTCTACTTAGGCAACCCAATGACATCACTCAGAACATCCTCACCATGGAAGCCACTAGCCATAGAGATATGGGCATTCTTCAAAACCCTTCTCTTCTGACTTCCCTCCTTAGGATCCTGCACAAGTCTAAACACAGGGGGGGAGAGGAAGCTTCACCGTAAAGCTAATTTTTGTCTTTGATCCCCTTAGAAGGAAAATTCACCTCCACATCATCACTACAAGTCATATAGCCCACTTCCTCAATCAATTTCCTTCTACCAGATTTACCCTGAACAGGGGATATGTGGCCCTCCTCCAAAGAGGCATACAAGTTAGGGACATAATCAACATCATCCCTCTCCAACTCAGAATCTTTATTTAACATCAGCCTCCTCTTCCTCAGTTTCTTAGAAGCCCTTTCCTCACCTAACTCAGTATCATAACCCTCTATAGCTTAAGCTTTTAGAGTAACCAAAATCTTTTGGACATCATGTGTTTTAACATGTTCATATATTAAAAGAATTAGCCCTGCATGCAAGACAAGGTTTTTGGGGTTCTTTCTATGCTTTTAATCCCACAATCCATCAACACCAGTAGATAATAGGGAAAAGACACCCATTTTTTGTGCCTAAAATGATTAAGCAATGGAAAATGGTAATTGTTAATGGCCGTATACCTTCCTTCCAGGGTAACATACCTCATGATTTCTTTGACAACATCCCGCCAAAGAGCCTTCAAGGAAGTCCTAAGATACCCTCCACTCTTCGCAAGCTTCAAGTCATCACTCTCATTCTACTTGAAGAAAAGAGACATCACGACCAGTGACTCTTTTTTATCCCTGTACACCTTCATGCCCCTAATCAGAAGGCCAATAATCTGAGCTATAAACTCCTCATCCACCTCAATTTCCCTGCCACCCAACTCTAGGGTTCTCCCTTTCCATCCTTTCTCAACCAGGGCAATAACCTGAGTATTATTTCCATGCAGTTTCTCCATGAAGGGAGTTAGGCCACCCTTCTCTAAAATCACCCACAATTCCTTTCTCTGCTTCATGGTGTCACAAGATTTAGGCTCAACGTGGTTTCTATCCCCACCCATGATGATGGAAAACAAAGACTAAGAACTCAATAGGGAAAAGCAGCAGACACCACATAGAATCAAAAAATCCCATAGAAGACTCTGGAAACTAATGTAGCTAACACCCACAATCCATGTGAAGGAAACCACAGGGCAAACAAACCATAATGAATTCGAACCCCACACCATATGATAGCCTTTCCTCAAAATCATAACCATACCCTCCTTCCTAATGATATGCCACCATGTGAGCAAGGACATGCAGACCTTGAAGAATAAATTAACTTTCACTTATAACAATAGTCGTGGCCTCATAAGGGATGGGATCATTTAAATCCCAAACCTTACTATCTCTAACACCAAAGTTAGCGAAGAAATCAGCTAACTTATTTCCCTCTCTCAAAATATGGGAAATATAAACATTATCAAAGGATTCAATAATTTCAATGGAATCCTTGATCAAGGCCTCAATTTTCCAAGATGGAGGAGATAAATTCTTCAAATTATTAATAATGTTTAGAGAATCACCTTCCAACCAAATCTTTCTATACCCTCTTCTCTGAGCTAGAGCAAGACTATGATGAAGTACGGCTTCCTTCTGAGAGTTGTTATTTTATCATGTATTAGAATTTTTCTACTTCATTGAGTTGACTGGTTCTTATATTTTTTATACATAATTCACTTGTCTGCAAGTCTTATATTGAACATATTTATCCTATGGCTTCTAATAATGATAAGCATATACAAGTAGTGAGGATATACCATGTGTTAATGACACAACTAGTGTGATAACATGATGGTAAATTATATTTCTTCACATATACATACAATGTTAATACCTTTTGATGATGTTTATCTAATATGTCATGATATCCATATGTCCATAAATTCATGCCCTTTACTTAATTACCTTCTTTCATACATGATGATATCCTTGATTATTTTTGTGCATTTCATGTTGATCCTATGGATGTTCATGATAGTCTTTCACATAGTGACACCTTTCATGATGATATCATGCATATTGATGTTAGTACATTAGCTTCTCATATATCTCATATTGATATTGCATTACCTTGTCATTCAATAAATAATGACATTGTGGTTCTTTATGAGGAGTTTTTACATGGTGCTTATGATGGTGCTACAAATTATTCCTTATATATTAAATCATTCGTTGTTGATAATTATAAGTATGTAGATGATGATATTTTATTTATTAGCATATTCATACTTCAAATAAATGCTATATCTTTGCAAAGGGTTGACCCATTGTGAGATTGGATTATGAGGTTGGTTGAGATGAATCTTGGAATTGATGTTGACCTCAAGTGTGAACTTGTTATGGTCATGGTGGAAGAGGTGATATTGGATATTTTAAATGGACTAGGAATGG
>VDFB02105785.1:75781338-75802750 GCA_007258455.2 Sequoia sempervirens
ATGTGGCCCTCCTCCAAAGAGGCATACAAGTTAGGGACATAATCGACATCATCCCTCTCCAACTCAGAATCTTTATTTAACATCAGCCTCCTCTTCCTCAGTTTCTTAGAAGCCCTTTCCTCACCTAACTCAGTATCATAACCCTCCATAGCTTGAGCTTTTAGAGTAACCAGAATCTTTTGGACATCATGTGTTTTAACATGTTCATATATTAAAATAATTAGCCCTGCATGCAAGACAAGGTTTTTGGGGTTCTTTCTATGCTTTTAATCCCACAATCCATCAACACCAGTAGATAATAGGGAAAAGACACCCATTTTTTGTGCCTAAAATGATTAAGCAACGGAAAATGGTAATTGTTAATGGTCATATACCTTCCTTCCAGGGTAACATACCTCATGATTTCTTTGACAACATCCTACTAGAGAGCCTTCAAGGAAATCCTAAGATGCCCTCCACTCTTTGTAGGCTTCAAGTCATCATTCTTATTCTTCTTGAAGAACAGAGACATCGCGACCAGTGGCTCTTTTTTATTCCTGTACACCTTCATGCGGACTTCCTCAATCAATTTCCTTTTCCCAGATTTACCCTGAATAGGGGATATGTGGCCCTCCTCCAAAGAGGCATATGAGTTAAGGGCATAATCAAAATCATCCCTCTGCAACTCATAATATTTATTTAACATCAACCCCCTCTTCCTCAGTTTCTTAGAAGCCCTTTCCTCACTTGACTCAGTATCATAACCCTCCATAGCTTGAGCTTTCAGAGTAACCAGAATCTTCTAGACATCATGTGTTTTAACATGTTCATATATTAAAAGAATCAGCCCCGCTTGCAAGACATGGTTTTTGGGGTTCTTTTTATGCTTTTAATCCCACAATCCATCGACACCAGTAGATAATAGGGAAAAGACACCCATATTTTGTGCCTAAAATGATTAAGCAATGGAAAATGCTAATTGTTAATGGTCGTATACCTTCCTTCCAGGGTAACATACCTCGTCATTTCTTCGACAACATCCTGCCAGAGAGCCTTCAAGGAAATTCTAAGATTCCCTCCACTCTTCCCAGGCTTCAAGTCATCATTCTCATTCTTCTTGAAGAACAGAGACATTGTGGCCAGTGACTCTTTTTTATTCCTGTACACCTTCATACCCTTAATCGGAAGGCCAGTAATCTTGGCTATAAACTCATCATCCACCTCAATTTCCTTGCCACCCAACTCCAGGGTTCTCCCTTTCCACCCTTTTCTCGACTAGAGCAGTAACCTGAGTATTATTTCCATGCAATTTCTCCATGAAGAGAGTTAGGCCATCCTTCTCTAAAATCACCCACACTTCCTTTCTCTACTTCATAGTGTCACAAGATTTAGGCTCAACACAGTTTCTATCCCCACCCATGATGATTGAAAATAGAGACCAAGAACTCAACCAGTAATCTTGGCTATAAACTCATCATCCACCTCAATTTCCTTGCCACCCAACTCCAGGGTTCTCCCTTTCCACCCTTTTCTCGACTAGAGCAGTAACCTGAGTATTATTTCCATGCAATTTCTCCATGAAGAGAGTTAGGCCATCCTTCTCTAAAATCACCCACACTTCCTTTCTCTACTTCATAGTGTCACAAGATTTAGGCTCAACACAGTTTCTATCCCCACCCATGATGATTGAAAATAGAGACCAAGAACTCAACAAGGAACTTAGAAGGAAGCAATAGACACCACATAGAATTGAAAAATCCCACAGAAGAATATGGAAGCTTATGTGGCTAACACCCACAATCCGTGCGAAGGAAACCACAAGACAAAGAAACCATAATGAATTCAAACTCCACGCCATATGATATCCTTTCCTCAAAATCATAACCATACCCTCCTTCCTAATGATATGCCACCATGTGAGCAAGGAAATGCACACATTGCAAAATAAATTAACTTTCATTGATAACAATAGCCGTGGCCTCATAAGGTAAGGGATCATTTAAATCCAAAACCTTACTATCTCTAACACCAAAGTTAGCAAAGAAATCAACTAACTTATTTCCCTCTCTCAAAATATGGGAAATATAAACATTATCAAAGGATTTAATAATTTCAATGGAATCCTTGATCAAGGCCTCAACTATCCAAGATGGAGGAGATAAATTCTTTAATTATTAATAATGTTTAGAGAATCACCTTCCAACCAAATATTTCTATACCCTCTTCTCTGAGTTTTCTTAGGTTTTTCATTCATATTTTATCAATTGTATAGCTTAGTGGCATTTAAATCATCTCATTTATCCTAATGAACATCATACATAACATAATTTGAATGAACCCTTTAGCATTTTTGGCCCCACCTCTCTCCTTTTAGGTGAAAAACATAGAAGATCTAGAGAAGTGCATTGGTGCTAAAAATCTATGGTTCATTTTGGTGAACCTGCTTGTCAAATGCTTTATTGACTAATTTGGAGTCCTTTCACCATCATAGATCTAGCTTGCATTAGGGTTTGCATGATTCATTTGCATGCTAGGTGTTAAATTTTGCATTCATAAAAAGTCCATTTAGGTTGCATTATTGGCATCTAAATTCATTTCCACTCTTTGAAATTCTGCATTTTCCAATTAGGTCTACATCATAGCACTCATAAACTATTAAAATCACTCAAAAAATTTCTGAAATTTCTGAAAAAACTCCATACTCGGACTCATTCACCACCCTGGGCGAATTAGTCCCTTTTGACCCCTGAAACTGCATTTTACAAAACTTAGAACTTTATTTTCAAGCTTCTATTTGGTGCCTTAACCTATATATATCCGTTAGTTGCATTTCTATAGAATGCATTTCACTAGATCTCACTTAAAATTGCTCATTTCATGCATATTTTAAGTTCACATTTACATCTCCCACATTTATTTTTTTAGATTATTGCATACTGTAATCAGCAATTTACTTTTTTTTACATCTAAAAATTACATTGCACTATATTTACTTTTACATAACATGTTCTTTAAATGTTCCTTTCATTTGATTAAACATGGATTTTATAAGCATAACACCCCCTCTGATGAGTTTGATTTTGATTTCAACTATGAAGAACATGGTGTAGAACAAAACATTACATTACCCATTGGTGTGAATGGAAATGTAGACAATCATAACAATCATACTTGTTCTTCTCTTGATACCTCTCCTATTAGTGATGAAGGTATCTTGGTGGAAGAAGTTACAAGCCTTGAGGGTCTTGATTGTCCATCTCCTTATTCCCCTTTGGATGATGTTAGATAGCAAGAACATGAGATCATAGAAACATTCCTAAACATCACCTTACCTAGTCTCCATGGTCATGAAAATCAAACTTGTCCATCTCCTAATATCCCCCCTCAATGTGAAGAGGATAGGTTGGTGTTAGAAGACATATTTAAGAATAATGACACCCTTGATTCTCCCTTCCCTAATTCTCCTCCCATTTGGGAAGATTTATTTGAAAATTATAATGGTTCTTCTCTTGATGCCTCTCCCACTTGTGATGAAGCTACCTTGCAAACCTCAAACTTGGATGAACATATTACAAGCTCTCCTAGTAGGGTAGATAATATGGAACAAGAGAATGAGACCTTAGACACAACCAACAATCAAATACAATCTTCCCCTAATCTCCCCACTATCAATAATCATTCACATTCAAGCATTAATAATTCACTTAGTTGTGATGAAGTTATTTTGGATGAACCAAACCTTAATTGTCATGAACATGTGGTTTGTTGTTCTCCTATGAACTCTCCTTCTAGGGAGGATATTATGACCCAAGAAAAATATAACATGCCCTTCAAATACAATTAAGAATCTCACTTGTTAAGGGATGTTAACATTATTCAACCTCAACTCATCCTTTATCCCCCTTCACATAAACCATCACCTAAACCTGTTTTTCCTCTCTACCCACCTTCACACAAACGACAATCTCAACATAAACCTCAATTCACCCTCTACCCACCTCAAACTAATGTGTCACAGAAACTGAGTTATAATACCATTTCTCATACATATAACACTTGCAATAATCTGCAACCACCATAACCAACCCCAATCTCTTTACCTTTACCTAATCCTCGTAGTTCCCCTCACTTCATCCCACATACAAAGGAGTATGATCTTGTTGAACAACTTAAGAAAATTCTTGCTAAGATCTCATTATGGAACCTTATTCAAGCCTCCCCTCACTATCACAACATGATCCAACCTGCCTTACAAAAAGTTCTTGTCCCTCCTAATGCACAACCAACTAACATCGCAGCCATAATCCCAGGAATAAATTCTGACATTGTTTTTTGCCAAAGTGAGCTTCCTCCTTTGGAAGTGCAAAAAATAAATGAAGCTTTTATGATTATTGCTCAATACGAATGAACATGGATTAAGAGAACTCTTATATATACTGGTTTAGCTCTTAACATATGTGGAGTAAACCTTCTTGATATACTTGGTATCGATAGATCAAACATCCAATCTGATTCTTTATCCATTAGGGGATTTGACAATGTAAGCAAAAAACTGCTTGGTGTGGTCACTATACCTCTTATAGTTGGATTGGCCACATTAGATACACGAATCCATTTTATTCCTAATGATCTTTCATATAACCTTCTTCTAGGGAGACCGTGGATTCATGCAATGAATTGTGTTCCTTCCACTCTTCTTCGTAAAATGAAATATATCCACAACAACAAAGTGTACACACTCAATGCTGATGATGAGCCTTATAGTGTCTTACAACTTGAGCAAACCAAAGAGAACCCCTTGAACACATTAACACCAACCACACAAGTGGAACCCATGAAACAAAATGACAAATAAAAACACATTGACAAAGTCATGATGCTATTAGAAGATGATTGGGGTTCCTTGGATTTTGAACATAACTTCATGGGAGAGTACAAGATCATACACAAAGATTCACATAGGGAAAATGAAAAATCAAATGACCCTTCAAAAGCATCTACCTCAACCATTTTAGTCAAAAAAGAAAACTACACAATCACCTTTAATAGCGCTTATGACCAACCACCACCCAATCCAATAGCAATGAAAAAGATTTATGGAAAAGGTTATGAGATTATGAAACAACTTGGCTATAGTGGAAAAGGATGTGGTGCTAACAAACAAGTTATGCACAACCCTATCAACCCTCTCACACAACAAACAACTCATGGTGTTGATTATTTCCATTTGATCGAGATTGCCAAACCTTTACTCAACATCAACAACTTCACACAACACACTCCTAAATCATCTTTAACAACTAGTGGTCTTACAAATCATCCTTTACAAAATATGACACAAACAACTACACCTTTGCTTAATGTCAATTTCATCTCACAAAATGATCATGATTTGAATTTGCTATATTTTATATCCTCCTATGGAGAAAAAAAAATCTCGCAATCTCAAGAGTCTTGCATAAGTATGACATCTAATACTAAGCAAGATGTATCTTTGACACCTATAACAAGACCACCTTCTACCATTGATCAAGAGGATATCTTGTCAAGACTCCTCCAAGATCACTTGATCACCCTTCCTCCTAGAACTCGAAAGAAATATTATGAAAATACTTCATTTTGTGCCTATCATATAGTTGATGGTCACTCCATTAATGAATGTCAGGATTTGAGTCATAAAATCTGACATTTTGAGGATTTTGGTCTGTTTCCTTCTATGGAGGCACCTAATATTGATTTTCACTCTCGCTTACATTTCATCAATAATTTTGGCTCGACATTGTCCTAC
The DNA here is from genome assembly GCA_007258455.2 of Sequoia sempervirens. Lineage (NCBI taxonomy): Eukaryota > Viridiplantae > Streptophyta > Pinopsida > Cupressales > Cupressaceae > Sequoia > Sequoia sempervirens. Next base: position 75,787,106 of record VDFB02105785.1, read on the forward strand.
ACTAAGTGGGGGCAAGGTGTTCGCTAGCTCCTTGTCCTTTTATGTCACTTGTGGTCACCTTCTTTGGCTAGTCGTTAAATTTTCATGAATACATAAGAGAAAGCTTGGGATGTGGATGACATGCCTTAAGTTGGCTCGCATATGACATATTTCCCCTTTTTCATGACATAGCTTATTAGAAACATCTGACTTGGCATAGGGCTTTCCGAGTAAGCTTTAATGTCCTCTCCTTCTACTTTAAAGCAATTTCTCATAGTACTAGTGTTCGCAACTACTTTAAAGTGGGGGCATACATCACCACTCAAATTTCATTATGCAATTTTCTTTTTCTTGTGATTCCCTCTCTTGGAAGCATTAGGTACAATGTTGCCTAGGATGAGACCTTGAACTTTTCCTCTCTTGGAAACAAGATGAGATCGTTTGCACTTATCCTCTCTTAGAGACATTGCACATGATGTTCCCTAAGATGAGACATTACAGAAATTAAGAAAAATCCCTTTGAACAATCCTTACACTATTTTTCATTAACAATGTCTATGAGTGTCAAGCATACAAAGTTTTTCTTACGTCATAGAGCTCAAAAATCATTTTCCCTTGTGGTGCCTTGTTAAAGTTATCAGGAGGTATAACTTTGATATGGTTGAGTGGGAAGCCCATCCAATGGTACGACTTTCCCCATAGCTACCTATGTGTTTTTGAGTGCATACCAACTAGTGTATTTATTTCACCTTTTGGGATTTCTCACCCCACGGAAAACCGGAAGTTCTGTGGCCCCAAAGTGAGTATACTTTTGGTATTTTTCACCCTACAGACAACTAGAAGTTCCATGGCCCTAGAGTGAGTATGTTGTGGACTTCTCACCCCATAGAAAACCTAATTTTTTGTGGCCCCAAAGTGAGTACATCTTTTCCACCCAATTTTTCTTTCCTTTAGTTCTTGCCATTGCATTATTTTGTATCTTGATGGTTTCACTTAGGATCTTGGATCCTAGGAGCTTGTAAAAACTCCTTTGATCTTTGTCATTCTTTGTCATCTACATTTGTACACTCAGATCTCTCTTGAATGTCTACTTTAGTGTGAGTTTGAAGCAAGTTCATCTTCTCACTAAAGTGGGGGATAAATGTGTCATAGAAAAAAGTACCCTTTACTTGACATGGTATTAATTCATGATAAAATGGAATTAATGAGGTCTTAATCTAGTGTTGTGAGGAATTTTATGCATCCACACAAGGTCTTGTATCCTTGTAAATTGAGTAACATGCTTTTAACGACATCTTGTAAAGGTGTTGTAAAGTCTTGTAAAGGAATTTCACACTTTTCTAGACTTAATAAACCCATTTATTCCTAATTCAACATTATAAAATGTATTTAATAACATTATTACATAAATCTAGAAGGCTTATAACTTAAACCTAATGTTAAACTAGTGTTGTAATGTGTCTTGCACATTCACATTGGTTCTTATGCCTTCCTAGGCTATATGGACCTCATTTTAGTGTTGTAAAGTGTATTTAATCACACTTTCACATTGATTTATGTGTCATAAGCCCTATTTTACATTAACATCATCACTAATAGTCCCATATTAACCCATATTGTGCATCTTGAGGCTTAAATTGATCAAATGCTTGACAAGGTTTCATTTTAGACCTTATTTCCTTATCTCTCGGCTTTCTAGCTATCAAATTGGCCCATGTGGGACCCATTCACCATGCATGGTGAATTAGTCCCATCTATGTGGGACCCATTCACCATGTGTGGTGAATGAGTCCCATTTGGCTCAAATTTGGCCTTTGAGCGAGAAAAAAGTGAAACTTGAGTTTAATATTGCTTCATGTCGGCTTGTGATGAGGTATTAATGGGTAAAATAGGTGAATTTCCTATAAAAGAACCTCTCTAAAATTATTTTTACATCCATTAACTCAATTTACATCCATTCTTCATTATTCATCCACTAATCTTTCATCTCAAGTCAAGTAACTTAGGGTTTTATCATTGCAAGACATCAAGGAAGCTCATAAAGACTTTCAAGGCTTGAATCTTCCTCCATTGCTATAGAAATCCAAGATCAACATCATTGAAAGGTAATCTATTCCATTATTGCATGTTTCATTCTATTCTTTCATCATTTTGGTTTAATTACCTAAACGGGGTTTGACTAAGGCAAACCCCCATGCCCTAACATTCAACATCTCTCTCTTATCTTGTGTGTTCATAGATTTAGGACTCTTGGAAGCTTGGAAATTATTGAATATCAATTTTCAAGGTTGCTAAAGTCTTCTCCTCATTCAACAAGTCAAAATATCAACAAAAACTCATTTTTAGACCTATAAGTCAAAGTTTCAGAAGTAGACACCTATAGGAAGTTAAAGTGCAGATCGAAAGCTTCAGAATCCACCTTTGAAAATATAGAAATTAAAAAGTAGACTCATTCACCATGGTTGGAAAATGAGTCCCACTTTAGGGTCAATTCTGAGTTTTCTACATTTTTGAATACCATTTTTTTAGAAACAGGTCCAGGCTCAGTTTGGCAGAACTAGGACTAATTCGCCCATAATGGCAAATGAGTCCCTCCAATCTTGAAAAACAACATAAGAAGCATTTAAAATGTAATTTCTAATATTCATCAAGATTCTAGGGCACACTTTTAGTTTGATTCATTTTTGTTGCAGTTTACTATTCATTCTTAGGTTATTTTGCAATACACAATGTGTTTTCAAACAAGCCATGTTTCTTTTTTTTTTCATTCATAGTTGATCAATTTTATAGCTTATTTTCATCTAAATAATCTCATTTACCCTAAACAAGATTATGCATAACATAATTTGAATGAACCCTTTAGCATTTTTGGCCCTACCTCTCCCCTCTTAGATGAAAAACCCTAGAAGAGCTAGAGAAGTGCATTGGTGCCAAAAATCTATAGTTCAAGTATCTACCCCAACTCTTCTTTGATCAAAATCTCACTAATTTCTATAATATGAAACAAGGAGATTCTATAGTGAATGACTACTAGGAGAAGTTCACTCGTCTCTTGAGGTACGTACCAATGTACTAAAGAGGAGTGATTCCATATCAAAAAGTTCAAATGGGTTTGAATAACCAAATAGGTGGTGAGGTATATGTACACATTCTAGCTACTATGAACTTAGTGTATGAAAAGGAAATAAAGCAAGAGAAAAAGCGTAAAGCCATCTCGAACTACCATGAGAGGAATCGAAAGAAGTTTGGTGTGCCTCAATTTATTCAAGCTGCAAAGAATTCTAATGAGGGGAAATAATTTCTAAGGAAAGGGAATAAGGGGCCTTGCAATAATTTTAATGAGCTAAGAAGGGATCACCAAGGAAACAACTTCAATAATGACAACAATAGTAACTATAAAAAGGATGAAAGGAGTTTCGGTAATTCTAAAAAGCTTTCAAAAAGAGGGGACCATTGAGAGGATGCTTTACATGTAATTCACTTCCTCCTCAATGGGTTGCATTTCAATGGAGGATCCATACCGCATTGGATAATCGGAAAGTATATTACCAAATCACTCTAGTGGATACTCTAGGTACTTTGCTTGGTATACATATTTCCATTCTTATTAATACTAGAGCCATAGAAAATTTTGTTTCACCTAGAATAGCTAATAAAATTTCTAGAAAGGTTGGTATTATGGAAAAGTCTTGGGTTGTAGAGTATGCAAACTAGATAAGAGCAATAGTGGATCAATGTTTATTTGAGGAAAGGGTTGAACTTTGGAGTTTCTCTATGGAAGTAAACTTGAATGTAGCTCCTTTAGGTTCTTATGATGCCATCTTAAGAATGAATTGACTATGGAAGCATAGAGAAAAATATATTGTCATACTAAAAAAGTAGTGTGTTTAGACAATCTAGGTAACTAGGTGACATTGTAAGTAACACCTAGAGAAATCAAGTTATCCCAGGTTTTTTCTGTGTAGATGCATAGGGTGAAGAAGAAACGTTGTCAACTCTTCGTAGTTAAAATGGATAAACTTGAGGAATGTAAAGAGTTCATTTTGTTGGCAAGAGACACTCCACAAGTAATTTATTTTTGTCATTGATGGAAACCCTAGTCATTGATTCAATCCGCATGTAAACATTTGTTCATACCAGAAGTCAAATAAAAGTTTTGTAATCAACTGTCAAACTAGAATAGAGCATCCGACATAATTGTGTTCATCGATTCATATGCAATTTTCTATTATCATTTTGAGTTTTGGATCTCAGGGAAGGTCATTCAATGTATAATCTATGTTATCCTTGAATCTTAGAGCCTCGTATTGATCTGTGTGCAAGTTTGAAGATCTGGTTGATTGATTTTCTATTTAACATTGCAAGAAGGCTAGCTAAGTGAATGCAACATGTTACAAATATTCGAACAGTAATTTTTTAAATGTTTTTTGTGTTCGAGCATGTTGATTTGGGTCCTCACTATGTTGTGGCCAACTTTGGTTGGTGTGCATTAAAAATTATTTGTGCATTGAGCCGATAGTTTTTAAATATTTTCTATTTTGTTGAAGCCGAAATGTAACGATTAAATCCTTAGTAACGGATATATATATATAAGTGATTTTTTTATATCATTTTGATGTGTATACGAAGTGTGTTAATGTTTGTGCGAGAGTCAAAAGGATTTTAGAGCGATTATGCATAGTTTCACTTGCACAACGAATGATTTGTGATGAAAATTAAAGCCGGCAAAGTAGAAGAGTAGAATCAGACAAAAGGTCAAGAAAGTGACTAATGTGCTTACCTAAAACTATTCTTAGGAATTTGTAGATGCTATTTCATAGTTCACCACTCCAGTTGTCTTTTGACATTGATTATAAGGCAGTGAGCCTTCCTATTTTTGATAAGTAAGCTCTAGGTAGTGTGCCTGAATGTGAGTGCATTCCCATTTTGTAAACATATTTTTGAGTATACTCAGATCATATTGTGGATTGACCTCCACCGTGGTTTTTCCCCTAATAGGGTTTCCACAAAAAAATCCTCATGTTATGGTGTTGTGGTTGCTTGTTTTATGTTCATGCATCTTTCTTTTGGTGGAATGTTATAAGTGCTTTAAATATCAGATTAATAAAGTTAAAACTTGTAGAACACTGATTCACCCCCCCTCTGTGTTCCTTGATTCGAACAACTAGTATCAGAGCCTAGTTCCTCAGAAGAAGTTTAATAGCTTGGGGAAGATCTTGGAAAGTGTTTCAATGGATTCTGAAAGTCTTCAACAACAAATTTTGGTGACCCTAGATGATCTTGATCAATCCAAATCTGAAGTCCAGCAATTATAGGCCAGCCTCATGAATGTTGAGAAATTCATTCAATCATTGAAAGATAAAATCAATGAGTCAAGGGAAAAGAGAAAGGAACTCTGTGACCAGCTTAAGCAAAAATAATGTAAGAACATGGAGGGTGAACACTTGAGTCAATCCTTGAAGGAAAAGATAGAGGAATGTGAAAATATTACCAGAGATAATGTTGTCCTAAAGCATGAGATGGAATATATTGTGATGAGGATGACCAAGGAGATTGAAGATAGAAAGAAGAATGAAGAGAAGCTTACTTAGCCCTTGAAAGAAAAATCTAAAGAATACACCTAAATTACTAATGGTTTCAATCAGTTGGAGCTTGAATTGGAGCAATTCATAAATAATGAAGAAGAGCTTGAAAAGCAGATTGTTGATCTCAGAGATGAACTTGCTACTGCAAATGAATTCAAGGAGAAGTTCAAGATTAGCTCAGGAAAGCTTGATGAAATGATTAAAAGTCAGATGACTGAAGGTGACAAGCGAGGCCTTGTATATGAGAAAGGAGAAAGATATAGATATGAACAAAGGAGATTTAGGCAAGGAAATCAAATGAACAAAGCTGGAGGGTATCTGGTAAGACAACCTAATGCTCAAAGGTTCAATGGTTACTATTTTGTTTGCAATAAATTTGGTCATATGACTACTCAATGTAGAAGCAGAATGAATCCAAGTGGTCCATCATTCTCAGGTCAATGATTTAATTGTAATAAGTACGGTCATAAGTCAAATCAATGCAGAAATATGATGAACAACATGTATAGATATGTCAAATGTTATACATGCAATAGATTTGGCCATATTGCTAACCAGTGCAAATCAAGAGAAAATCAATGGAACAAATGGTTTAGAAAAAGAAATGTGGTTTTCTACAATTGCAATAAATCTAGTTGCATTGCTAAATTTTATAGAAGCAGAAAGGGTCTGGTAAATCAAAAGAAAAACATGCAAAAGGATGAAAAGGGAAAAGGAAAAGTTACTGCAGATGAGATCAGGAAGCAAATGAAGAAGATATAGGTGAAGAAGAGTCCTTTTGTTGCAAGAAATGATTCCATACTAGAACCAGGATCTGGTAATTCCTCTGGGAATTAGTTTTAGGACTCTGGCCTAGGGGGAGTTCTCAAGAAAATATTTTTAACCCCTTCCCAATGGTTGGTACTAGGATATGGATGAGTGCATTGATTGCATTGCTGATCTATAGATTCCGGTGAAATAGTTGGGGAGAGTATTTATGTAGAGTTGAAGTTCCACAGAAGAGTTATCCTTCACAGAGTATGGAAACACGGTATCCAGATGAGTTAGGGAAAAAACATTTATTGCGACAAACAGTTAGGTGTATGAATGATAAAAGGTCATTTGTATTCTTCATTTGTCACTTTGTATTTTGAGAAGAAGAAGTTTGTAGAGCTCTGAAGCAAACTTTGGTGAAACTTGGTGAAGACTCAAGAGTGAAGGAAATTTGGCGATCAAACCCTAATCCAGGGAAAAAGGTATTTATCGGGAAAACTTGTGAGCTTCTAAATTTGTGAAAATGGCTACTCCATTGGTAGTTGATATCAAGGATAGATCCTGTCCTAAATTCAAGTGGCATCCTTTCAAAGCTATTGAGATAGAGCCCTTAGATGCATTTTCATTCATTTTGTATGTCATCTTGTATATTAAAGACATTAGGGAATACATTCATGCAAATATTAAGGAGTTAGGGAGCTCGCAGTTGTTGAATTTGTATACAAATCATATAGTTGGAGAAGATTTTAGGGTAAAACCCGAATTCAAAACCTTAGAGGAGAAGAAATTCATGTAGATTGTAAAATTTCTAATGTTTGAAGAAAACGAGTGGGTCGGGTATATCTTGAGCTGAGTTCATCCTAAATTTATGTGGTTGAGTCAACCTTTTAAGATTACAAAAGAAGCCATAAGTGCTATTAATGGTTTAAATTCCTCTAGTGGGTTGCTGATCTTGAAGTCCGTAAAGAATCAGACAGTTACTAATGCAACTGGTTCAGTGTTTGATAAAAGAGCTAAATTACAATTGATGATATTATTGAAGTGGATGCTATATTTTCTTCTATGGTGATTGGTTACAAAATCTATCATTCTAGTTGGGATAATTTTGTATCTGATACAACTATCTATGCAACATATTAGATGGTGAAGGAGAATGCAGAGTATGATCTATGTGAGTTACTTTGGAGTCAAATTATTGAGAATCTTGGTAAGATCAAGAAAGAAAAGAATAATTCCTTTAAGTATGGTAATATGTTGTTCTGTCTATTCTTCTACTTTATGAATGAAGTTATGGGATTTGGAAAAGTACAATGGCAAGCTAATAAACTAGTCGTTATTCAAATTAGAGATATCTTGCAAAGAGTTGGTGATAGTAAGACAAGGAAAACTTTTATTTGGGGATATTTCAAGAGTTTTCATAGTGAGATGCAAGGAAGAGAAATAATTCCTAAGTCTATTGTGGAGAAGTACAAGGACACTATCCACTTTATGGTTGACATTGATCAATGCTTGATGGAAGTTGTAGATCCTAGAATAGTTTGGATTATGCCAATGGGCTATGAAGTTGAGGAGAACATCTTCAAACTATATGCACAACATTTGTTGAGTAAACCTTGGGATCCAACAGAAGAGAGGTTTGGATCCTATGAAGAAAAATATATGCAAGTTCATGAGTAGTTGAAGAAACCTATGATAGTTTGGAAGGTAAGGAAAGAAGTTGAAGCCTTTGCAAAGAGCATGGGTATATCTACAAAAGTTGTGAGAGAAGCTAGAAGAAAGAGAGAACAAGCTAAAGAAGACTCTAATAGAAGTGAATTTGCTAGTTCGACAACATCCTTTTCCTGATCTAGATCAACAAGGAGCTCTACACCCTTATCCGGTTCTACAGCAAGCCCTAAGAAATATCAAGTGAAGACATCTAGTAGAAAAGGAAAGATGAAAAAGGATAAAATCAAAATGGTTTATGTTGTAGTTGAGGAAAATGAGGAAACAAAATTTGATAAAGAAGTGAGAAATTAAGCATCAGGGCACAAAGGCAACAACAGTCTCTAAGGACAAGCCCTCTGGTGAAGAAGAAAAAGAAAAGAAGAAGATAAAAAATGAAAAACCAGGAATGTTTGTAAAGGAAGTTGAGAGAGGCATAATCAAGGATGGTAATCTTAAGCCACTATGTGAATGGTATGATACCTTTGATAGTGTTGGTCAAAGAATTCTTGAAGAAGCAACAATAAATTATTTGAATGCTTTCAATTTGACTGTCATTGAGATCATGTCTGAGTTGCCTATGGGACTATAAATTATTTGAGTTGCTTTCAATTTGGATGCATCAAAATTTTTGGAGAGAATCATGCCTTCTCATGTTAAGGATCCATCTAGTTCTCCCTCTGGTGAGCTGAAGAAGCTTATTAATTTTGTAAGTAATCATTTTGAGTCCCTTGAGAAGTCAGTTGAGGACTTGAGGTACAAAAGGAATTTGATGATAAAAGGTTTAATAGGGTAAAGTGCATGATTGCTAAAGAAAAATCATTATTAGCTAACTGTGTGAAGAATATTCAAAGTGCACTATCTAAAGGAAGAAAGATCTATAAGTTATGTTTATCTTTTTCTAAATTTACTGAGGACAATGAGAAAAAGATTAAGGATCATGAGAAATAGTTAGCTAATATTTTTGAACCCTTTGATCCTTTAACTATTTCTATTGGAAAGAAGGAAGGTCAGGCTATACCCCTACTTGACAAGATAAAGAGTTTGAAGCATGATAATGATAGAATTATGGAAAGATCATGTGAGCTTAGAGGCCTAATTGGTCTGAAGATGGAAACAATGTTGAGTGCATTGAAGGAAGCACAAGAAGTTTTGGCAGTCAGTGATCTGGAAAACCTTGAATCAATAGATATGCAATCCTATCTATTATGTGGTCACATGACTATTTTGGAGAGTCTCAAAAAGAGTTGGGACACTAGTTTGAGCCTATTGAAGACCAATTTTGTAGATATATTCAAGTTTGTGTAAGTTGTACAAACAAGTTTATACATATGTAGTTTGAAGTTTTTGTTTTATTTTTGGTATGCGGATTCTTTTGTTTGCCATTGATGTCAAAGGGGGAGAATGGGACAGTAAAAAATTCTTGAATCATTTTAGGGGGAGTTGTGTTTTTGGAGTTTTGAATGTTGGTAGTGTAATTCATGTTGGTACCGATCTGACACAGTCATTTTTCACTAATTGTTGCCATCATTGCCAAAGGGGGAGATTTTTGGCAAGAGACACTGCAAAAGTCATCTGGTGTTTCCATTGATTGCAACCCTAGTCAATTATTTGATCTACATGTCAGTATTTGTTCATACCAAAATTTAGATCAAAGTTTTGTAATCAACTATGAAACTAGAACAAAGCATCCGATAGAATTGTGTTCATCAATTCATATGCAATTTTCTATTATCATTTTGAGTTTTCGATCTCAAGGAAGGTTGTTCAATGTATGATCTATGTTATCCTTGAATCTTAGAGCCTCGTATTAATCTGTGTGCAAGTTAGAAGATCTGGTTGATTGATTTTATTTTTAACAATGCAAGAAGGCCGACTAAATGAATGTAGTGTGTTGCGAATATTCGAGGAGTAATTATTTAATTTTTTTTGTGTTCAAGGATGTTGATTTGGGTCCTCACTATGTGGTAGCTGACTGTGGTTGGTGCACATTAAAAATTATTTGTGGATTGAGCTGACAGTTTGTAAATATTTTTTGTTTTGTTGAAGTTGACATGTAGCGATTAAATCCTTAGTAGTGGATATATGTAAGTGATTGTTTATATCATTTTGATGTGTATACAAAGCTTTTTAATGTGTGTGTGAGAGTTAGAAGGATTGTAGAGTGATTATGCACAGTTTCACTTGTGCAACAAAGGATTTATGATGCGAATTCAAGTAGATAGAGAAGAAGAGAAGAATTAGACAAAAGGTCAAGAAAGCAATTAATGTGCTTACCCAGTACTATTCTCAGACATTTTTAGATGTTATTTCATAGTTCACCACTCCATTTGTCTTTTGAAATTGATCGTAAGGCAGTGGGCCTTTCTGTTTCTGAGCAGTGAGCTCTAGGTAGTGTGCCTTAATGCAAGTGCATTCCCATTTTGTAAACATCTTTTTGAGTATACTCAGATCATATTGTGGATTGAACTCCACCATGGTTTTTCCCCTAACAGGGTTTCCACGAAAAAAAAACCTTGTGTTATGGTGTTGTGGTTTCTTTTTTTATGTTCATTTATCTTTCTTTTGGTTGAATGTTGTAAGTGCTTTAAAGATTAGATTAATAAGTTTAAAAATTGTAGAACACTGATTCACCCCCCCTCTTAGTGTTCCTTGATTCCAACACATTTCTCAAGATGAAGTTGTATATTATGGACCATAGAACCCCCAAGATATTGAAGAAGGTGAAGTGGTGGAATTTTGAGAGACTAATATGGAAAAATATCCCATCTTACAAAAATTTATGGATGTATTTCTAGAACTACCCGGATTTCCTCCCAAGAGAGTGTTTGATTTATCCATTGACATAGTACTAGGGTCAGAACCTATATATAAAGTTCCTTATAGGATGAACACAACCAAATTAATGGAGTTTAAACCACAATTGGAGGAGTTCTTTCCTAAAGGATTGATAAGACCCAATGTTTCACCCTAGCGAGCGCTAGTGATCCTTGTGAAGAAGAAGGATGGTACACTATGCTTGTGTATTGATCATTGAATGCTTAACAAAGATACATAAAGAATAAGTACCTATTGCCATGTATCAATGATATTTTCAATCAAATGTGAGGAGTGATAGTGTTTTTGAAGATTCATCTATGATCGGGTAATCATCAACTAAGGATCAAAGATGAAGATAGTTTCAAAAACTACTTTCAAGACTAGATACAGTCATTACGAGTTCACAGTCCTACCCTTTGGACTTACGAATGCTCCTGTATCATTTATGAACGTAATGAACAATGTATTTAGGGACTGCCTAGATACGTTTGTATTAGTTTTCTTGGACAATATCTTAATCTATTCTAAGAATGAAGAGGAGCATTATAAACATTTAGAGATTGTTCTCCAATAGTTAAGAGAGCACAAGCTATATGGAAAACTCTCTAAGTGTACCTTCATTTAGAAGGAAGTGCATTACATGGGTCACATAATTTTAGTTGATGGGATTGTAGTTGATCCAACTAAAATAAAAGTGTTTCTTGAGTGGCCAATATCCAAGAATATACCAAAGGTTAGAAGTTTTATGGGTTTGTCTAGATACTACTAGAAGTTTGTTGTAAATTTTTCTAGGATAGATTTTCCTATTACTTCATTGTAGAGGAAAGGGAAGAAGTTTGAGTGGTTAGAAAAATGTAAAGAAAAAGTTGACCTACTCAAAGAGAAGTTGACTAACACATCGATATTCAAGGTACTTGATCCATAGGGTGACTTTATTGTCATTACAGATACATCAGGTGAGGGTTTAGGAGAATTTTTGATGCAAGAAGGGTGAGTCATAGCTTATAAGTCAAGGAAGCTAAATCCCTATGAAAAAAAATATGCATCACATGATTTTAAGATAGCAATAGTTGTGCATGCATTGCAGATGTGAAGACACTATTGATTGGGAAAGCCTTTTGAACTGAAGACAAATCATCATGGTCTAAATTATTTATTTTCCCAACCTAATCTAAATTTGCATGAAAAGGGAGGTGGTTGGAGATAATATCTGATTATGAATTCAACATCAACTACATCAAGGGAAAAAATAATCATTTTGTCGATTCCCTAAGTCGTAGGAGGCATAGCCTCAATGGTATCAATTCAGATTGACTTTAAGGGCTAGGTGTTGCAAAAATCCAAGGGTGTCAAATTTTATGAACAATTCAAGAAAGCACTCTTGAATAATCCACAAGATGTAATGTACAAAGGATTTTCACTATGAACCTAATGAATTACTAAGGTTTAAGGGGAGATTTTATGCACCTAATTTAGAGGAGTTAAGGAACCTGGTGCGGAAATAAGTTCAGAATGCACAATATTTAGGAAATTTTGGTGTGACTAAGATGTTGGTTGATGTTAAGCCATTGTATTTCTAGAAGGGAATTAAGGCGGGTGCTGCAAGATTTGTTGCAAGATGATTAGAGTGTCAAAGGGTAAAATTAGAACATCATCACCTTGCAGCTCTTTTGTATCCTCGTGATCTTCTGGAGAGTAAGTGGAAAGTCATTAGCTTGGAATTTGTGCAAGGTCTTCCTATGTCAAGAAATAAGCACAATGCCATTTTACTAGTGGTGGATACGCTTACCAAGGTGGCACATTTTATTATGGGAAATTTAACTAATGGACCTACTATTATAGCTTTAAAATTTATATAGGAGGTTTTTAGGTTGTATGGGAATCCTAATAAGATTATCTCAGATAGGGATGCTTGTGTGGCATCTAGGTTTTGGCAAACAAGTTTCTCTTCTCACTTGGGACTCAGTTGAACATAAGTTTAGTGTATCATCCAAAAATGGATGGACAAACTGAAAGGGTGAATCAAGTGCTTAAAGATCTACTAAGGATGCATTGCATGGATCATCAATACAAGTAGGAGGATTATCTACCGCTAGTTGAATTTTCATATAAAAATTCTTATCACTTTGGAATCAAGATGCCTCCATTTGAAGCATTGTATGGTAGAAAATGTCAAACTCCTATAATCTAGGATAAGCTAGAGGATAGGATAAGCCATGGGCCAGAGATGTTATCATAAATAGGGGAGCAGGCTGGAATTATTAAGCAGAGGCTAGTAGAAGCTAATCATAGGTAGAAAAGCTATGAAAATTCTAAGTACCTAAAAATTTTGTAGTAGGAGAAAAGGTGTTGTTGAGAGTTAAACCTCATAAGAGTTCCATCAAGTTTGGAAATTCATCCAAACTAGCTCTACACTACATAGGTCCTTTCAAGGTTATTGATGAAGTAAACCTTGTTGCATTTCAAATTTCCTTGCCACCAACTCTTGTGAGGATGCATAATGTATTTCATGTCTCATACCTTAAGAAGTATATACCAAGGGATAACCATGTAATTGATTGGGATGATTTATAGGTACATGACCCTAAAGTTGTAATAATCGAGCCTCTCAAGGTTCTCAAAACTTGTAAGATTCACTTACATAATAGAGAGCTTCTGCAATGCAAAGTCTAGTGGGACCAATATGTAGAAGATTCTGCCACTTGGGAAGACTATGCTAAGATAAAGCAGAAGTTTCCTTATGTCTTGCATTCTTTTGAGAATTCTTGAAAAATAATTTTGATATGTTTATATTTATAGATTATGTCTATGTCTAATGTAGACACCTAAAAATGGTCTCGAGAATCTAATTAATTAAATATGACTTATTTGATTAATTAATCTTAAATTCATCTACTTAGAAAATAAATAGAAATATTTATTTATATTAAGTTCACTATTAGTTCTTCTATTTTATCTTATTATTTCCCTCTTAATTAAATAAATAAAATTAAATACTTTTTTTTGTTTAATTATTATCATTATTATTTCTTCTATACTTTATCAATCAATTCTATCTTAAAATTAAATAATTTGTGTTATTTAATTATCTTATCATATTTTCCTCTTAATTAAATAAAGATATCCTAAAATCTTTAATTTAATTATCATATTCTTTCTATTTTAATTTAATAAACAACTTCTATAGTTTGTTTTATTAAATTATTTATCTTTCTTTTTGCTAATTTAAATAAGCCAAAAATATTTAAATAATGCATAAATCTAATCCCTTTATTCACTCACCAATAAAATTAGATTTTTCAAATCTAATTAAAGTAACTGGAATTCACAGGAAGATCCTCGAGGACAAACCTGCAGGAAATCCTCTCAATCTTCTGCCTCAAATCTTTCCTCTCATCTTGCCTGGTGTTTTCATGGGCAGGAACAATCCTCCATGATCAGCTCCACCTTCTCATCTCATACCATTCAAAATCTTTAGATTTAATCTCAGCCTCTGTTGTGTTACCCCTGTGCAAATGTGTTGCCAGAAATCTATATATACAGCCTTCTGAAGCATCAAAACGATCTGAGAAATCCCAATTTATGCAAACTTACTCTGTAGAAATTAGTACTCAAGCAACCAAGCAATCATTTAGCATTAGAATTTTAGTATCATCATAGCTTTATGGCATCAGTAGATTTCATATCATGACAACATCATAGTTTCTTTTTACTGTAGCTTTCATCCATCGTGATAGTTTACAGTAGCATCATATCATCTAGGAATCATTAGCAATCATCACATCATTTCATTTAGCATCCATTCCGTTCTCTAGATAGGCATTTTAAATAGTTATGGTGTTTACAAATCTGAGAGCTTCTATAATTTGATAAATCTTTAGAGATAGGAGACAATGAGACGCTTTCAAGCTTTTCTCTTTTTTAAATTAGTTTAATTGTTGATTAATCTTGATATAATGTTTCATTAAGAGGTGTATTTAATTGTATTTAGTTTACATTTTCCACAATTATATATAATACTTAATATCATTAGGGATGATGATTCATAAGGGGAGGGGATATGTTACACCCAGTTGTGTTACTACTTATTTACTTTTATCTAGTTGGGTGAAAATTCTTTAAACAAATGTATTTATTATTTACGTATTTTGGAAATATGATGAATAAATGTTTGATTCAAATTGATGTTTTATAATATTTATGATTGTGAAATATATGATGCAAATGAATGTATTGATATCAACTTACCACTATTACAATGTACTAAGTTTAATGCAAGAACAAGTTCAAGCCTTCAGAAGAGAGGGAAAGTATCACTCAAGAGAAGATCTTGGCCTACTAACCCTTAATAAGACTAATTGAGATTTCACACACTCATTTCTAGTTTGGTTAAGTTGGTTTAATAGTTTGGGAAATGGAAAGTTACCTTTAGTTCTATTTGTGTTTGTGAACCATAGATCTTTGGGAATGAGGTTTATATGCTACTCTTGCACTCTTAGGATGTTTCACCTAAAAGGAGAGAGATAAAACTCACTAAAAATCAATGTAGTTCACTCAAATTAAGATATGTATGATGTTATAAAGGATAAATGAGATGATCTAAATGAAACTATGCTAAGTAATTGACTAATTTTAAATGCAAAACCTAAGAAATATGCAATGTGATATGCAAGCATGAACTAAACATGAACAAATGCAAAAAATAAATGAAGAAGGTTGCATTAGAGTGCACCTAGGTAGAGAATGAAGAATTTGGAGTGTCTTGAATGTTGACAGAGATCACTGAAAATCACCAGTGGGACTC
>VDFB02105785.1:75802850-75864454 GCA_007258455.2 Sequoia sempervirens
ATAGGTTTACTTTTTGTTTTTAAAGTGCAGTTAATTAAATTAGGCCTTAATTTTTGCTTTTATAGTGCAGTTAATTAAATTAAGCCTTTTTTGCATTAAATTAACTGTTTAATAACTTTTTCTCGGTAGCTTGAAATTGAGTAGCATTTTTTGCAAAAGTGAATGGTTTTTTCAATCTCCATGCATTGGTCAAATTTATTTTGTAAAATGCACTAAGGTATAAAGTGTTAAAATCTTGGGGGGTCTCTCTTTCAACAGTTTGTGGAGGGGGGGAAATTTCTTTTCTGCTTTGTGAAGTGCTATATTTTTTATCATGTCTCTCACACACAATCCCTTCCATATGAGTATAATTCAAAAACCTCATAATAAATGAAAACTCAATTGTGCATATCGTGGGATGAAAAGGCATACAATAGAAGAATGTCAAATTCATGAAATTCATGAATTGAGACAACATCTTCTTGATACTACAAATGCTCTAATTGATCATTATAAAGCACTCGTAGAAAAACCTCATCTCACTGAGATATATTGTGAGACATCATCTGTTGGGTATGCACATGGTAGTCAAATGACTTACTTTGAGACCCCATCATTACCTATTACTTAATCAGGTTTCAGAGTTGCTTCTTCAAGAGCTTCCAACACTTCTTTGCAGCAGGATATTAGTATTCCTAGCATTATTGATTGGGATGCATATCTACCCGACATTTCATGTCTTTTCGTAGAGTCCTGCATTGTTGACATGGAAGCACACATTGAGGACATCAATCTTCTTTTTTATGACAACTTCAATTAAGTTACATCAGCCTTGTCTTCTTTAGATATTCTTTCTCATGCCTTTCCTACTTCAACTTCTATAGTGACAGTATCAAACTCTTATGGTTCTAGTTATCATCATACATCTATGATCCATGTGGTACCTGTTCCTGAATCTTCATCACACATCAACTTTGGTTTGGAAATCATTGAGCATTCTATAAAGACATTATGGGCATCATCTATGTCTTTGGATCTTGTGCACAATTCAAAGACCTTCATACTTCTTATTGCATGTTCCTATCAAGAATGGGAAGATTATTTGCACACTTATGTAGTTCATCTTCTTCCTAAGGGGAGAAATGTGGTTCAACATTCATGGATTTTGTTCGGCATACTTCATTGAGCATCTATGTGCACTACAACATATTTTATGGGGGGTTTCCAAGTCTCTCTCTTTCTCTCTTATGGGGGGAATATCTCTCGCACTTTTGTGATAGAAGTAGTTCTTGAGGGGTCTTGAGTCCTCCTATCTTTCTTCTTTTTTCACTTGTACATTTTTTTTGGCTTTCTCTCTTTTGGAGGATAGTTTTTTTTCCCACCGGGTTTTCTATCTTTCTCCATTTCTGAGAGTTTTGCATTGTGCATGGGTACCTAACATGGCTAGTAGCCAGGACCCATTTCTTTATACCCACCTAAGCTATGCTTAAGGGGGGGTGTTAGTGTATTCTACCCTAATTAGACTAACTTAAGCCTAGTTAGGTTTTGGAGTTAACCATTGACTCATTCCCCATGAGGTGTCAAGGTTGTTGAGGTGACTTGAGAGGTGTCCAATCTCTCTTGACACCTCTGCCTTGCATAGAGGAGAGCAACTTGCCACCACTACAGGATGAGGAGTCATCTCCTCATTCCATGGCATGTGTGCCTATTCTTATGACTTTTGGTTGCTCATCCTCATGCTATATATTGAGGGTTTAAGCTCTCTATTCAATGGGTCAGCTAATACAATTTGATGCTTTGTTCTTGTGCTTGGTTCTAATCTCCTAAATCCATCTAGTTTCTAATAACTATCATCCATTATTATGTTCAATTTTGACCTTAAAACTACTACTTGACATGTACATCTAACATTGTAGTATAGTACTTCATTTAATTTACACATATGTGATTATTATATTTATATTGAACACAGTAATTCATTATTTGTAATATTAAAATATATTTAAATTTTATCTTTAATATTCTATCAACATATCTCTTGAAACTCCTATAAATACAAGTGCTAGTTTATATTAAATGTGATTTGTTTTTAAACTTATTTACATGGATATACAGTGCAAAAATTTGATTGATGCCAATAAAATGTTTGACCGCATGAAAGAACGAGAAGTCTAATGGAATATAATTATTTCCATTGCCTTTGCCCTGCACGTGGTATGCTTTTGAAGCAGTCTACGGGCTTCCAACATTCATCGTAGGACGTGGGTTTCGTCATATACACCGCTGATCTGCCGTTTGATTGCCACAAAATATATTTATCTTTCACGCACCGTTAAATTATTTATGCAGAGAATTGACATTTGAACCACTAGAAAATGTAATGTTTCAACGGCTAAGATACACTTAATCATCCTAACATGGATGAGGATGGTATGTTAGCCGTAGATTACTCAAGCCAGATGATCCGAATGCCTTCGGCATAACTATGGTAAGCTTGATAGAGGAAAGATATGTCGTAAATAAATGTAAATAAAATTCCACAATAAACGCTTGGAACGTCTCAATGAAACCAGAGTCATCGTATATTTAATATACCCACCAATTGTTTTTCTTGAGTGGATAAAACAAAAGCAAAGCTTTTCAATATAATAAATTATTATTAAAAAAATGAATCCAGCATGTTGGATAAGACACTGGCCGGATGGAACTAAAATCACTTGATCACGCCTTAGAAGCGGAAAGGCAGATCTGTCTCTTCTCCTTTCAGAGGATTGGTTTGACCTTAAAACGATAAGTATATTTTATTTTTAAAATATTAGGAACATTTACAAAGTATTTCAAGATTGGTTGTAAACGGGCACGTCGCAGCATCCACGTGGTTATAAATGCGGAATCCATGCGCGATGCATGGTTGGGGATTGCCAAATTATACTTATCTTTAATCAAAGTCAAATAAACCTCCTTGCACGGAAGAGACAAGTGCTAATTTAAAATGTTTATTTCATCATCGATTCCTCCAGGCAGGCCTTCGAAGCTGGCGCCCTGTGTGCTGTCTTATGCATTAGTTGTCTTTTATGTATCATTTTTTAATTTATTTTTATTATTAATTACTTTCCAGATTTGGATTTAATTTTTATATTTAATCATTCATTAATATTTTTAAATACGTAGATGTGAAATTCACTAAGAACAGATCTATGATTTTATATCTGTTTTTTAATCTTTATTTTTAATTTATTAACTTGCACAAATGTTTTCTCGATTATTAATCATTATTTAAAATAAAATAAAAACAAATTTCAAATTGGATACTAGAGTGGTATATTTCAACTCTTATCTTAACTAAAAAATTGTTTAGAATTGTGAGAGACTGTATTGAACACCTCTAAAATTCAATCACAAATGAATAAAAAGAATTACAACAATAATGCATCATCATCTTAGGAGTATACTCTAAGCTTATTATTCTCAAACTTGGTTCATTATTGTCAAATCAATTTATTTAAAGGTTTAAATTTTAAAAAATATACAATCTTTGCAATTCAACAGATTCCCAAAGGTGCTTTTACATATTGCTAGTTCTTAAGATGATTCAAATAGTAGAAGATTAGGGTGAGAAAATTCTCATAGTCCACTATCTA
Source organism: Sequoia sempervirens (assembly GCA_007258455.2). Lineage (NCBI taxonomy): Eukaryota > Viridiplantae > Streptophyta > Pinopsida > Cupressales > Cupressaceae > Sequoia > Sequoia sempervirens. The sequence continues at coordinate 75,806,471 of VDFB02105785.1, forward strand.
CTAGAGCAACCTCCCAAGTGTGCAAATCTACACATTAGGTTCAAGTCTATACTTATGAAGATCAAATCTAGATTAGTGATAGCCACTTGAAAAATTCTAAAATTATGGCATTATGATGAATAGATTTCCAACGCATACAAAATGATATCTTCATCAAACTAAAAGATTGATATGCATACATTTAATATATTTTGTTCTATATTAATTATAGAATTTATTATCCTTACATAATATTAGTCCCAATTCTTGAGTTTAAGATGATTAATTATTCACATAATTTATTTAATTAGCCTAGATTGTTTGCATGAGTGTAATTTTTTGCCTTTTTCAGGTGAGGGGAAAGGATAATTTAATATATTAATGAAAAGGGACTACATCCAATTATATTATTGATATTTCAAGATAGCCAAAGCTAGCAAGATAATCCAAAAGATGAGAAATCTAAAGAGGATTTTTAGAATACCACTCAACCCATAAAATATACCACGCTAAAAGCCAAACCAAACTCAAAAGAAATTATTAAGCCTTGCCATGGTAAATAAGTTGATGAAGATCTTTCAATTTATCTAGAGGAAAAGATTCCCACTCAATGATAGTCCAACCCCTAACCATCTTTGAAGCCCATTTAACCAAGCAATCAATGAGCTCATTCCATTCTTGAGGAATATTGGCAAAATACATAGACTTAAAGTTGGAAGTAAGACTAAGAATTTCCTTAACTACAATGTCTAACTTCCATGAAGTGAGAGAAGTCCCCTTATTCAATAAAGAAACAAGAATCATAGAATCTATCTCACAAATAATATTCTTCCACCCAAATTAGAATGATTCTTCAAAGATATATATATATATATATATATATATATATATATATATATATATATATATATATATATATATATATATATATATATATATATATATATATATATATATATAGATATATATATATATATATACCTAGGGCATCCATTTGATTATTAGTATGATAAAATAGAGAAGAGGTGAAAAATAAATAAACTTAACCATAGCTCTCTCGACCAATTCAAACAATATTGGCCACACTTGGATTACCACCTAAAAATCCATTAATACTAATTTTGAAGAAACCTAAAGGAGGAAGAGTTCATCAACCAGTCCTATTTGATTTCTTAGTAGGCTTGAACCTAAAAATAGTCTAAATAGGAGAATTATTATAGGGAAAACCCAAAGAATCAAAGATAAGAAATTCAAAAGGAGCAAGAGAACCTCCAAGAGAACACTTTACCTCAACAATTTCTTTAATTGAAATAATTATTTTTCCAAACTGGGATGATAATATTATGAGTATCTTGGAAAATCCTATGATTCCTATCTAACCAAATCTACCAAATAATAAAGGTAGGCCCAAGATCCTAGGGAACTACTAGGAAAGAAGATAACACAAGAGGATGACTCATACTAGGAAAAAATTCAACTAAAGAAGAATGTTCATGAATTATAGGATTTCTCCATATAGGGGAGAGGGACCCATAGTGGAGCATCCTAACTTCACATTTCTCAAAATCCTATGTGGAAATTTCAAATCACTCTCATTTTTGTACAATCATTTATTTTGCAACTCACATACTTTTATATTTCATTTTAGGGCCACATTATCAAATATGATGCCATATCAACATGCCTTTTATTGAGGTATCCAAAAAGGTCCAAAAAAAAGTGAGACCGATAGTGGTGCATTGATGTGGCATCACATGATTTGTTAGTTTATGTATTTTATGGATATTTGCAATTGGATATTAAGGTTCTCAACTATGGGGCCTACTAAGGTCTACTTCTATCCCCACTATTGAACCTTGCTCCACTATGTGCCCCTCTCCCCTAATCCACCATAATCTTCATAATTCTAAAGAAAATGGGAAATGAAAGAAAATATGGGCATAATTTTCCTCACTATGTCCTCAAAGAGCACACTTAGAGGGGATGCAAAGCCATCTTTTTAAAATATCATCCCATATGAGGCATTTAATTTGGCTAATCAATAAAATGGAAATATTATATTTGGGCCAACTAAATTTATTCCATATTTTTCTCCACTATAAAATTGTTGGACTAATCACCTACATCTCCCTTCAGATTCAGAACATGTGGACTAACCAAATCATGTTGATCCATTTATCTCTGGATTTTGTATTAGGTGTTAGTAGGTCGATCTTTTGGTGCAACAACAAATGTGTTCCAAAAATAGTATTAGAGCCATCATGGGTTTGAATCCCCTTGGGTGATGCTGAGGGGAGGACTGTTGGACTAATCACTAATGTCTCCCTTTAGATTAAGGAAATCAACTAATCACCTCTTGTGGATCCATTTATCTCTAGCATTTGTATCAAATGTTAATAGGTCAATCTTTGGGTGCAAAGGTAAACGTGATCCTACAAAAATATCCCATGTAAACCTCTTTTTATTCTAGATATTGGTAACCAAGAGAAACTAAGAAAAATCCTTTAGACCTAGTACCCTAGACAAGCACATCAGATCCCTTTGTTGAGCATAGGTTGTCATTGATGTCAAATAGATGTGAATAGATCATTTTTGCTAATAGTATTTATTAAAGGGTGTCAAGGTTATCAGATGTGAATGTTGTCAAAATGAAGAAGATTATAGGAGTACTAGAATTTTCATCTAACTTAAGGTTTTAGAAGCATATTATGTAGACTATCTAATCTATCACATCTTGTATCATGTCTTGTGATGTGATTTTCTTTAGATAGTCAATGTATTTATTATACCATGTCAAGTATGAAGTCAACATGAGTTTGGTAGTTTAGAAGGATATCTTTTGGGTAGAAATTGATTAATAGAGTTGAATTTTATTAAAAATGTAGTGTTTCTTTGTGATTTGGAAGGAGAGATTATGTATAGTAGTTCTATTAGTTTCATGATTTTTTAGTGGCATAGCTTAGTGTGCAAGGAGTTTGAAGTGTTTGAAGGTTGTTCAAGCTATTATGTGTTTGAGGCATGCACAATAATGGCTTGAAATGTGTAGAATGGAAAGGGAAAGACAATTCTCCAGCCTTCACCATCCATGGGCTCCATACATGAATCTGACATCTCTAACAAAATCATAGTCCACAATACTTGCTTCTATGTTGATAGATTCATTATAGAAAATAATTTATTTTATATTTATATGGATAGTTAATCTACAAAATTGACACACCACAAAATCCACATGGTTATAAATGTGGAATCCATGCATGATGCATGGTTGGAAAGTGCCAAATATTTATCCTATATGGGTTCTTTAATGAAATTCAAATAAACCCCTTTGCATGGAAGAGACAACTACTAATTTAAAATGTTTATTTCATCATCAATTCCTCTAGGCAGGCCTTTGAAGTTGACAACTTGTGTGCTATATTATGTATTTGATGTCTTTTATGTATTTAATTTTTCAAATTTATTTTTATTATTAATTACTTTAAATATTTGGATTTAATTTTTATATTTAATCATTCATTAATATGGATTAAATACGTAAATGTGAAATTTAGTAAGATCATATCTATGATTGCATATTTCTTTTTTAATCTTCATTTCTAATTTATTAACTTCCACAACTGTTCCCCCCATTATTAGTAAGTACAAACTCAAAAAATAAAAAAATAAAAAATTGTACAATAGAGTGGTATATTTAGACTCTTACCTTAGTTAAAAACTATCTAGGATTAAGAAAGAGTGTATTGAACACCACTAGAATTCAATCATAATCTTTGCAATTCAATAGATTCCCAAAGGTGTTTTTGCATATTTATAGTCCTTAAGATGATTCCAATATTAGAAGATTAGGGTGAGAAATTTCTAATACTCCAATATCTACTAGAGCAACCTGCTAAGTGTGCAAATCTACACATTAGGCTCAATTCTTTACTTGTGAAGATCAAGTCCGGATTAGTGATAGTCACTCAAAAGATTCTAGAATTATGATATTCTAATGAATAGATTTCTAACCAGTACAAAATGACATCTTCATCAAACTAAAATATTTATATGCATACATTTAATATATTCTATTGTACACATTAGTTATAGTGTATTTATTATGGTTGCCTAATATTAGTCCCAATTCTTGAGTTTAAGATGATTACTTATTCACAAAATTTATTTAATTAGCTTATATTTTTTGTGTGAGTGTAATTTTTTTCCTTCTTTATGTGAGGGGAAATGATAAAAATTTATCAATAAAAATTTACTACAACCAATTATAATATGGATATTTCTAGATAGTCATAACTAGCAAGAGAATCCAAAGAGGATTTTCAAAATATCACGCAACCCATAAAATATACCATGCAAAAAAACCAGGTCAAAATCAAAAGAAATAAATTAAGCTTTTTCATGGTGAATAAGTTGATGAAGATATTTTAATTTATCTAGAGGAAAAGATTCCCATTCAATGAAAATCCAACTTGTAGGCATCTTTGATGCCTATTTAACCATGCAATCAATGGCCTAGGTCCACTCTTGAGGAATATTGACAAAATAAATAGATTTAAAGTTAGGTGTAAGACTAAGAATTTCCTTAACTAAAATTTCTAACTTCCAATAAGTGAGAGAAGTCCCCTTATTCAATAATGAGACAAGAATCATAGAATCTATCTCACAAATAATATTCTTCCACCCAAAATTAGAATCATTCTTCAAAGTTGTATATATACCTAGGGCCTCCAATTGATTATTAGTATGATAAAATAGAGAAGAGGTGAAAAATAAATGAACTAAACCATAGCTCTCTCGACTAGATTCAACAATATTGCCCGCACTTGGATTACCACCTAAAGATCCATTAGTAATTATTTTGAAGATACCTAAAGGAGGAAGAGTTCATCCACCAATCCTATTTAATTTCTTAGTAGGCTTCAACCTAAAAATAGCCTAAATATGAGAAGAATTACCATAGGTAAAACATAGAGAATCAAAGATAAGAAATTCAAAAGAAGCAAGAGAACCTCCAAGAAAACACTTTACCTCAATAGTTTCTTTAATTGAAATCATTATCTTTTCCAAACTGGGATGATAATATAATGAGTATCTTAGAAAATATTTTGATTATTCTCTAACCAAATCTACCAAAGTATAAAGGTAGGCAGAAGATCCCAAGAAACTATTAGGAAAGAAGATGGCACATGAGGATGACCTATACTAGCCAAAAATTCAACTAAAGAAGAAACCTGAATTATAGGATTTCTCCATATAATCCACCATAATTTCACAATTCTAAAGAAAATGGGCATTGAAAGAAACTATGGGCATAACTTTCCTCATTGTGTCCACAAAGAACACACTCAGATGGGACACAAAACCATCTTTTAATAATCTTATCTCATTTGAGGCATTTACTTTGGATAAGTAACCAAATGGCAATATTATATTTTCACAAACTAAATTTATTCCATATTTCTCTCCACCATAAAATTTTTCTAGACTAATTGCTTGTGTCTCCCTTTAGATTTGAGACATGGAATGTCTTCCTTCTCTAGATTTGTTTATCTCTGGTATTTGTATCAGACATTAATAGGTCAATCTTTTGGTGCAATGAAAAATGTGTTCCAACAAATGTTAATCAAAGTTGAGTCATAGGTTTGAATCCCCTTAGGTGATGATGAGGGGGAAATTTTTGGACTAATCACCATTTCCTTTAGATTTGGGACATGGACTAACTGTTTCCCATGAATCTGTTTACCTTTGGATTTTTTTATCAGAAATTAACAGGTTAATATTTTGGCACAATGGTAAACATGTGCCAACAAAAAAATCCCATGTAAACCTCTTTTTTACTCTAGATATTTGTAACCAAGAGAAACTAAGAAAATTCCTTTAGTTTAGTAACCTAGACAAGCACACTAGATCCCTTTTTTGAGCATATGTTGTTATTAATGTCAAACTAATGTCATCGGGTTATTGTTGTTGATAGTGGTTATCAAAGGCTGTGAAGGCTATCAGATTTGAAGGTTTTCAAAATGAAGAAGATTATAGGAGTACTAGAATTTTCATCTGACTTAAGGTTCCAAAAGCACACATTATGTAGACTATCTAATCCATCATACCTTGTATCATATCCTATGGCATGAATTTCTTCAAATACTTAATGTATTTATTATACCATTTTGGGTATGTATTTAGTATGAGTTTGGTGGTTTGGAAGGATATATTTTGGGTAGAGTGATTGATTAATATACTTGGAATTTTTTAGAAATGCAGTGTTGCTCTATGGTTTGGAAGGAGAGTTTGTATACACTAGTTCTATTAGTTTCTTGATTTTTGGGTGGCATGACTCAGTGTGCAAGGATTTTGTAGTATCAGAAGATTATTCAAGCTATTCTAAGAATATTGTGTTTGGAGCATTGTATTACATGTTTCATGCAATTTGAATTTAGGTCAATATTATGTTGTCTAGGTTGGTTTGGATCCCTAGCCAACATAGAAGAATGTTAATGTAATGTCATGTATATATTTCAAATTTTCAAATGCATTTTATGTATGAGTGAATGTGTCACATAGAATGGACTATACAACTTTTAGTGAATGAAAGTTATGTGACAACAGTGTGTAGAAAGGAATGAGTGCCAATTTTTTGTGGGTCATTCTTAGTGAGAGAGTTTCTACTATGTCTCTAGTGCATACTAGAGTCAAATTCCAAATTTATGATTATTTTGTATTCCAATAGGATTATTTTTCTAACTATTGTATTGTTCTAGTTGGAGATTGGTGTCTCTTTTCAGTGGGGATTGGTGTCTCCTATAGGTTGGTGCTTATTGATTCATTTAGGTATTGTTGTCTCTGGTATGTTGGTAACTACATTACATTATAAAATTTAATTATTATTTTCCTACTTGTGAGAATTTCTTACCATAGTTTTAACGATTTTGGGTTTCGACATAAATCTATTGTTATGTGGTATCTTGTGTTCTGCTTTGATTTCTATCTTGTATGGTTTAGTTCTCTTAATGTTAAAATTAAATATAATATTTGTAAAGTTTTCTAGAATTATTTTGATCTACTCATTCACCACCCTCTCAGTAGATTGTGTGCTCTTCAATTGATATCAAATCCAAATTCCTTTGAAAAGGTGTAATAGTTTGAGGTAGATCCAAGATGGCACAAGAAAGACCATCTAGAAATAAAGTACCAATTTTTTATTGATCTAATGTTGTATTTTAGAAAGTTAGGATGGAGTCATATTTGATGGATTTAGGAATAGACATCTATATGTCATTTGTAGGAGGATATGAGCCTCTTGAAAAATCTCCCTCACTAGGATCAAGAAGGAAAGAGAGCTCTTGAGCTCAATGTTAAAGCTAGAAATGTTATTTTACATGGTTTGAATAACACTTGATGTGTGAAAGTGATGAAGTGCAAAATAGAAAAGGACATATGGGAAATGTAGGAAAATATCTATGAAGGTGATGATAAATTCAAAGAAGAAAAGATATAGACTTACAAAGCTTAGTTTGAAGGTTTGAGGATGAAAGAACATGAGAACATTGTTACATTCATGCTCTGGGTTCACAATTTTTTCAACCATATATGTGGTCTTGGTGAAAGCTTGGAGGAGAATGTTGCTATGAAGAAGGTACTAAGATACCTACCTAGAAGGTTTGATCCTAAAATATCTACTATTGAAGAATTAAAAGTGAAGATGCTATAAAAAAATAAGCTACTTTCAAAGTATCTTTGAAGCAAGTTGATCAAGATTATAATTGTGGATCAGATTCAAAAGAAGCTAAATTTATGATAGAGATGCAAACAGGTTCTAGTAAGTATAAATATAAATTACCTTTCAAGTGTTTCAATTTTTGATAAGTTAGACATTTTATGGCTAAGTTTTGCCATAATAATACTAAAAATATTGATCAAAAGAATGGAAATAAATATTTTCAAAGAAAGTTGAAAGGTTACAAAAAACATAATACTTTCTACACTATTAAGGAAGAAGAATATTCCATTAAAGAAGAAGATGATGCATCTAGAGATGAAAATGGAAAAGTTGTGTTCATGGATTTTGAAACTACTCATGGTGATGCTGAAATGGGTTTCAAAGGAAATGATGAAGATGTGAATCTTATGGATAACTTGTTATGGTCCCAAAATGAAATAAAGAACTTGAACATTAGAATTGCAAAAGAAGTGAGATCTAAAGAAAGAATAGAAAAATATTTAAAGAGTTATGAAAAAGACGATTGTTGAACTGAAGACTCAAATAGAAGAATAAAAAAGAATTGAAATTTTTTTATAGAAAAATTACTATCAAGAGAGAAATACTATTAAAAGCTTGAAGAAGAAGTTGTTGTAGCCACAAAGGAGCTTGAGAGGTAAATCAACAGATGGAGTTGAAGTTTAGTAAGAGTATTGAAACCTTAGATCATATATTGGAAGGTCAAAAAGCTTTGCATGGAAAAACTAGAGTAGGTTTTGATGATCAAAAGAAATAGGTGAGAATATTTAGAGAAGTCTACTAAGGAAAGTCTTGAAGTAACTGATTCTAGAAGTTCAAAATTAGAAAGGAAATTGGTAAGTTATGGAAGTATGACTTAGAATGATGGATTTATTCAATGTAGAACAAAAGGAGGAGATCCAGAAGACAATGGTACAATAATAGGTCAAGTTTTTCTTTTTTTGTTTATTATTTTAGTTTTAATGATTATTGATATAAGGTTATGGATTGTAGAATATTTTTCAATAAGAAGAAATAATTTTGTCAATCAAATGCATTTGCACCTTTGTTCAATTTTAAGTTCATATGTTTCAAGTTCAATAATTTCAGAAACATTGCAAGGAACTACATAAGTAATTTTGTGAGTTCCCTATTTCTATAAAAAAGGAAGAAGTGATGTTTCAAAGAAGGTCTCGAAGATTGTTCCTGAAGAAAAGAAGTCTGAAAAATCTATAATTTCTCATATTGCACTACATGCTTAGAAGGATAACTTGTGGATTATTGACATAGGTTTCTATAATCATATGACTTGAGATAAAAATCAAGAATTTTGAAAGTGGTTCTATTACCCTTGGGAATAATTCAATTGCTAAAATATTTGATAAGGGTAGTTTGATTCTTGATGGTGGTAAAACAAAGAAACATGATGTTTTGTACATTGAAGGTTTAAAACATAAAATTTTGAGTGTCAGATAGATATGTGATAAGGGATACAAGCTAGCTTTTAGTGTTGATGGTTGTGAAATTAGAAAATCAAGTATTGGTGACATGATTACAAAAGGAATCCAGACAAATAATGATATTTATCACCTCAGTGAGTTGAATAGACAAAGTTGTCTCACTATGTAGAAGAATGCAAGTTGGCATTGACATAGAAGGTTAGGACACTTGACATTTTATGACATTGTCAAGATTAGTTCGAAAGGTACAAATCTCATATAACAATGATTAATTCATAATTGCCACAAAAATAATTTCATATACAATAATTCATGAGAAATACCTCATTACATACCCTATCCTCTTTAAACATTTAATTCTTATATAGGAAACAAATATAAAATGTAAAATTTGTTAAGTATATCTTGACATTCGGTAGAAGAGTTTGGATAATTATAGGTATTTTCTTTAATTTATTATCTAATATAGTAAGCTTGTGAGATCTATGTGAGGAATGAGATGTTTGTATTAATCTTTATTAGAGTGGGAATTTGATAACTAATCTTATTTTTAAATAAAAATTAGATTTCAATTTGTATAATGGAGGTCAAGAGGCTTGATGGAACCAAATATAATTATTTGACAATCTTGTTATAGGATGTGTGGAGGTTATGTGAATAATTTTCTATGGTGTTATAGTATTGGAAACCATTCATTTTGTGCTTTGGTGTTAATGCCTTAGGCACATGGGAAAGAACTAGTTGTATTAGTTGTTACTTTAATTTCTTATGTTGGATATATACATGCTTTTTCCTTTCATCCCATGATTGAGCAATTTATGTTCAAACTTTTTTCATATATATTTTTCTATGTTGTAAATTTATGGTCTTCCGTCATTTTTGAATGTGGATATTATTGTTGAATATATATGGGGTTTTTGGATGTGTTTTAACATATTGATATTTATATGGTGGTTGTGTGTGACTTGTTTCTATACACATGGTGTCCTTTAATAAATGTGTTTCTAATATATTTTGTGCTTGAAAATATAAGTATATTTTTGGATTGTATCAATAAATCAAAGACACTTTGGCATGAAAATTGAAGATTGTGTGGAAATCTCATTTCATTGTATTATATATTAGGTGGTTATGTTTATTATATATTTATGTGCTTGAATGAAGAATGATGCAATTTATGTTATACTTTAATTTTTTTGTGGGTGTACATATTTGAAAGGGATTAGCATGAATTAAATTCTTATATATTTAATTAACATGAATTTTGATGATAATAAGGTTAATGGTGTTATACTTGTATATGCATGTTGTGTTAGTGTGAATAATTAATCTATTCACTATACTTAACTGTACTTAGGTTGATGAGGTTAGAAAACATATTGTCTAACCGAATGTGTAACATTTAAACCTCATGTATACATATTTTGAGGCTGGAAGACTTTCCATCTCACTTGAAAGGTCACTCAACACTTGGGACACAAGGTTTATGAATTGTTCATAGAGGTTGTTGATATGCACACTCCAAGTGTTCCTAAGGTTGATGCATATATGACACTTGTCTACTCTTTTTTTGCATCTTTTTGGGACACTTGTCAATCCACCTTATAGGTGGATTGCACTTTCCTTTCTTATATATGTAAGGATTTGTACTCAATGTAATTTGGGTCAACTAAATACAATATTATATGCATTGTTCACTTGTACTTGTCATTTATCTCCTAGATTATCCTAATTCTTATATATTGTAATTAGATATTTGGTTGCATCTTTTCCACCTCTAAATGCAACTTTCTAAAATTCTAAAATATCCCTTGTTTCTCCAAGTACTCAAACTACTCATTTTCTAATGAAAATTCATATATCCTTTTTTATTTCTACCTCTTTTGTATCCATTATGAAAATATACTTAAACAAAAGCCCTTTAACTAACCTGAAATGACTAAGTGAAAATATTATCCAACCCAAGTGACTTTCACTATTATAATTCACCACATGGTATTATATATTAGGTGGTTAAGTTTATTGTTTGTTTATGTGATTGAATGAAGAATGATGTCATTGATGTTATACTTGAAACTTTTTATTCTAGATGTATGTTTTTGAAAAAAAATTAGCATGACTTAAATTCTTCTATATTTAATTAACATGCTTTTTGATGGTGATGTGGCTAATGGTTTTATACCTATATATGCATATTGTAAGTAGACGTTTTGTTGCATCTTTACCACCTCTAAATACAACTTTCTAAAATTAATAAATATCCCTTGTTTCTCCACATACTCAAACTACCCATTTTTATGAAAATTTGTATAACCCTTTTTATTTCTACCTAGATTTTCTATCCAACATTTTTTAGTATATAATTTTAACAATGTGTCCAAATAAATTATTGTTTGGAAGGTTTAGAGTATAGATTTTTTTTACTTCCACATAAAAAATATTTTCACATAGCATATAATAGGAATTCATTATTAACAAGGACTAAAGGTGATATATTTGATCAACTACTATACAACCTAAATCAAATGATCATATTTGTATGTATCTATCAATTCTTTTTGGTGATATTGGTAATGAAAGGAGTAGGTTCTCTCTTTCAAACTATTAGAGTTTCGGTGGTCATTATAAAATATTGGATCTAGAAGGTAAAGTGTGGGCATGGTATAGATGCATGATTAATTGTTAAATAGATATGCTTCCACTCAAGTTCTTCTCTATTTAAAGTTGTGTTAAAAGTTCTATTGAACGAGAAATGGAATAAGGATGAATAAAAATTATTTTAGGTTATACTACACTCTCATTATCATTAAAATTGTGGAACAATGGCAATATCTAATCATATTTTACTACTAATTTAACCCCTTGATCCTTTGCAACTAATTTTTATAATGCATTAAATATTTTTATTTATTTTGTAACCTCCTTTATGAATGAATGTAGTATGGTAACCATTAGGTAGTGAATCTCTTGTGGGTATACATTTAGGGGACTTTCCATGCAAGACATTAAAATTTTGAAGATTCCTTCTATCTTGGTCAAGTCCCATTTTTTCTTTCACAATGTAACAAATGATAAAGTAGTATATGTCCTCAAGCAATGTCAATGCAAGCTTCAATGATTACCTAGTGCTTTCCTTATGTGTGAATTGATTCCTAAATTATTTCTTTTTTTGATAATTCTTTGTTATCATTAGTGAACTACTATATTTATTTTAAAATATTACAATGAAGATCACGATTTGAGAAATTTAATGTGTAATCTTATGAGAAATGAATAAATTTTAAAATTTGTTAACTTGAAATGGGAAAAAAGTGAATTTGAAATTAGGAAGATACAATCATTCCAACAATCTTGTCTAAAGGACAAAATCATGATTACATCTAGAAAGTGAAACTAGGTGAAGGATGTAATATACATATAAATAATATCTATAATTATCAAATAGATGAATAATTTTGATCTTTAATAATTTTATTTATTTATTTATTTTTTATATTTAATGTATTTTAATTATAATAAAAAATAAATAAAAACTATTTTAAAAATAAATATAATTTTCTCTTATAGAATAGTTAAAAATAAAAAATCAAACAATCAATGTAAGTCAAAATAAAAATAAAAATGTTCAGTTTTCTTATTAATTCTTAGGTGATAGAACAAAAAAAAATATTGAAAAGTTTTTATATAAAATCTATAGATTCTTTGACTGAACTCTTTTTAAATAAATAATTTGAAAAGAATAAGTGGAAATCTTATCCATAGGTGACTTTACACATGTGCCTTAACCCTTTAGCATATTTACACATGCTTTCTTCTACAATTCTTTGAGTTTCTTCTAGGTAGTTTGTCACAAAAACCATCCCAACTCATTCTGCTCTTCTTCCATTTTCATCTTTTTATGTTGAAGATGTTCCCTATATGAACATTATCACTGACTTTAATGATTGTCAGTTGAGAATGTGGTAGAATGATGGCTGACCATTGAAAAAATAAAAATATATTTAAAAATATAAAATACTTTATAGAAAGAAAGTAAACAAAGAATAAATATTATTTCTACATTTCCATTAGAAAAGAACAAAAAAAAAAAAACATAATTATTATATTTTACAAATTAAAATAACAATTATTATATTTTATAAAAAAATATTTTACTAACTCAATTTAGGTTTGTTGGTGTACTCATAGATGTATACATGGCTTACTTAAGCCTACTTAGGTGTCTTTACGCTTCTAGGTGTAAGGGAAATGGTTTTTATGCTTAATCATTCATCTAACCCTTATATCTTCTTAATTCTTGATCTCATCTAACATTTTGAGCATTTATTGCAAGTTTTAAGAGGAAAATGGAGTATTGAAGTGAAATAAAAAGCATTTGATATCTATTGTACTAATTATGCTTGTCAAAGACATTTGTTGCAACTACTAATGATTTATGCAATGGTTGGAGTTATTTGAATGCTTTCTTTTGTTTAAGATAGGCATCTAGCTTAATTAAAAGGTTAAAGAACACCATGTTTTATGTGCTTGATGAATGGTAGGCATATGCTCTCCCCTTAACTCGGTGACCAAAAAGCTAGACCCATTCATTTTTGTTTTATCCATAGAGGTCATGCCTTGTGGGAAAAAGTAATCACCCAAGGGAACGACTCAACCAGTAACATGCTAAAGCCAAGTGACTTCCAACCGGGATATAAATGTGGGTACTTGAGGAAAGTTCAAGTATCACAAGGATTATTTTGACAAGAAGGGCTACAATGGTCTCTTTCCATATGGATGATCCCCCACGAGTGAAATTCCTATACTAGAACCCTTTGTTGTAGCAAGGCCAAAATCCTTAATCTATTTATTGGCACATGAACGGTCGTTCTAAAGCCATCCCACATTTTTGTGACTTCTAGTAGAGATGAAAAGTATGCCATGGGAGATTCATGGGTACTAATGCTTCTCTTCCTTGAGAAGTGAGTGTCGTGGAGGGGAGATAGTGGGGTCAAACATTTAATAATTCTGCTAGAAGCAAGCATAGCTGGACTAAAATCCAAGTGGGAATCTAGTGAATATTGTCCTACATAGCCTTAAGTTATAAATGTTTGATGTGTTTTACCAATGTGTTTTTAAAAAAAATTCAAAAAAAATATCACATAGAAATCTACAAACCTTGATTAAGTAGAAAATCCACTCAAACCACCATGGCTGAAATAGATAAGGATCAATTGAATGCTTTAGCTCATCAAATGAAAAACCTTCAACAAAAAATCTGGGATATGCAAAGGGAAACAACCACAGAGAGATATTTGCTGCCAGACATCTACCCATACCCTCTTGACCAAACAATGAACATGAGACTATTGGAAAAATAAGGAAAAACAACTGAGAGTAGGGGGTGAATCAGTTGTCTCAGTAACCAAAAAAGTTTAAAATTTTCTTACTTAATTTAATCTCTAATCTAATGAACAAGAAATTAATCACAAATAATAAGAACACCAAGAATTTTTTTCGTGGAAATCCTATTAGGGGAAAAACCACAGTGGATGTTGTTAGAATCCAAGATCAAACATGCAAACTAGAAAAACAAGAAAGAGCAAAACAGTTTGCATGAATATGTGCAAATGAATTATATTATTTAGGAATTGAGAAATTACAAGAGATGAATTGTTTTATAAAATCAATGTATGCATAACCCTAAAAGGAAATCCTAGTGTTCACACTTAATAATTAATAAATAATTAATTACTAATGTGCCTAAGTTTAGCTTAAGTAACTAAAGTTATAAGTAACTTAATTAATTAACCAATATGATGTAATTAATTAAGTGAAATAACTTATTACTCTAACACCCCACCTTAAGATGAACTTAGGAAGCAGCTAAAACACTAAGGAAAAGATGCATGAAAGCATGAATGGGTCCCAACAACAAGGCTTGATCAGGCCACCATGTACAAATGCAATAAATGAAGTAGAGAAGAAAACCCTAGTGGGACAAAACCCCTCTATAATGAGATGAACTACTGCAAAGAAGCACTGGAAGAACACTATGGAGTTACACTAAAACTTGAATATGACAAGCAAGGAAAGATCCCTCTATTTACAAGAAACCATATGAGAGTCATTAAAGGACTCATGCATAATCATAATAATGCAATAGAAGATTCGATGCCATGGAACACTAGAAATCCCACAAACTAGAAAAAATATAGAATTTGTGAAGCAATAGTAGATAAAATGATGCCCCTCATAAGAGGGAATGATATGATGAAAGAATCTGGACGCGAAGATTATCTCGATGTCGATGCCAAATTGTGACTAAAATTGATCTATAGGAGCAAGTACCATGAAGATTCTGGAACATTAACCATAAAATGAATGGCCCTCAAACTAGGATGTGACCCAATGTGAATTTGATGTGATTCATGATCATTAACCATAGGCTCTCAATCTGAGATGTGAACTAATGTGAACCAAAATGTGTCAAGCTATGAGCAAGATGAGGCCAAAAGAAAAAAACAAAATTCAAATACAACTCATGTGAGTTGTCATCAATATGAAGATGAGATCAAAGTGCATGCAATGTGACTACACTCTAATCAAATTATTATGCAAGAAACCCCCTCAGATGAAAATTTATAGAAGTTCATTTATTACAATACCCCCTTATTATAAAAGGAGAACATGCATAAACTAAAGAGAAAATGCAAACCTAGTGCATGAAAAAAAAAATGAGTGCATGCAAAAATCAAAGTATGCATCTACCTTCATGATGAAAAATGGATCTCAGATCTATGTAGAGGACTAAACCATCTTTCCAATGTTGGTAGAATGGTGAAAAAAGGATAATCAAGTCAAAAGATATGCCCTTTGAAGCAAATAATTCTCAATTTGAATTCAAAGACCTAAAAAATAAATCTAGAGAAAAATTAAAAAAAACTACCTCCACCATTGGATCGATGTCAGAATTATATTTCCAATGGTATCTCATTTTTGAAAAAGGACACTGTACTCAAAATTTATGCCCAATTTTGTAAAAGTGCTCCAAAATGGCCAATTTGGCCTACAGGGTGCCTAGGGGGCTAAAAAAATGTTGGCCCTTGGTCTTGTGTGTGACCAGTGGCTGGTGGGCAAGGGGTTGGGGTGGCGCCGGTAGTCACCCATGTGATTAGCGCGGGTGTAGGGGTCAGCCGAGGGCCAAGTGCAAGGCTCCTAGTACTCAATAGGACCGTGGTGAGGCTGAAAGGTCCCTGCGGGGGCTAAGTAGGCCAACGGTGGTGGTGGCTACTTGGTGACCACTAGATGGTGGGAGAAATTATAATTGGGAGCATCGATGTGGAAACCAAAAAGACACATTTTTTTATTTTCATTCCTTGGAGTGCATGTTGGGGAGACCGTACGACCTCCGTGGCAAATTTTTTTTCCTCCCCAATTAACAGTGTCCAAAATGGATAAATTTTATATGAAAATAGGGGTTTTTGGGTGCTACAGAAGGTTCGTTTTGGCCAAAAATTCCCAAAAATATAGGAGACCCCTAGATCTTGCAAAAAATACTGAATTTGAAACCCTCACAGATTCCTTCAACAATGAGCAAAATCAATGAAATAAAAGTCAATCCTAACTTTTTCCAATGCTTTGAATCCAATGGAGATGCTCGATCTCATCCAATACACTTCATAAATAGGCTCAAGGTATGAAACCCTCTAGGAACCCTAAACATGCTCTATAATGAAATTCTCCAAAAAAATTGAGAAGGGGCTACAAAATCAAGGCTCTGATACCATGTTAGAGTCCAAGATTAGACATGCAAACTAGAAATACCTTCCACAAGAGAAAAATAAGAAAGAGTAGAACAATTTGCATGAAGATGTGAAAATCAATATTATTCAAGAATTGAGAAATTACAAGAGATAAATTTCTTTATAAAAGCATTGTATGCATAACCCTAAAAGGAAACTCTAGTGTGCACACTTAATAATTAATAAATAATTAATTATTAATGTGCCTAATTTTAGCTTAAGTAACTAAAGTGATAAGTGACTTAATTAATTAACCTTGATATGATGTAATTAATTAAGTGAAATAACTTATTTCTCTAATAGATGTTAGTCCACAATTATACTCTATTAGAAGTATAATGAAAAATGAAAAGGGGAATGCACATGCATTCATGCTCATTGCCTAAAGCTTACAACTCAATTACAAAAGGGCTCACTACCCAACAAAAATGGATTAGATCCATAGAGATTTGAACTGAGAGAATAGCTTCTGGAAAAGATGGATTACAGTTCCAATTAAGCATAGACGAACTCTCTTCACACTTCATTCTTACTCTTCACACTTGAATGATAAATCACTATGCAAAATTTTCTCTCTTTTGCATTCATTTGTACTTCACATCACACAACTAATCTCTCTTATATATACATTAAATAGATTTATGTTAATAACCTAATTGGCCAAAAGATACAAAATATACTTTACAATATTTGTAGTGTTGGTTCACTATTACAAATAAACCTTCAATGTGGACTAAACATCATCGGCCAGAATAAAGATAACACCAAAAATAATATCCTCGAGCATGCCAAACAATTTAATTTCAAATTACAAAAATATGTAACGCGTTACCAACATGTCGGCCAAGAACAAGAAAAATGAACATGCACAAGAAAAATATTTGACCATGATTACTCTGATCAATACAGACTAGCAACAATGATAGACAACATACTAGAAACATCCATGAGCACCAAGAAACAACAAAGAAACATCTGTAGCAAGTAGGATCACCAAAATCATATGAAATTTAATCAAGAACACTAATAGAGACCTTAGAAACATTGTCAGAATACAAATTTCCATAACATTCACAAATAATCATGCTGACCTCTAAAACTTCTGGTGGATGATCTAGAAACGCTTAGTATTATATCCTTTAGTCCACAATAGCTAAAATTTTATGTATTGAACACATCACCTTCACGACCTAACATATCCATAGACTGCCTGAAACTTATTCTTTTACAAATTTCTCAATATCCTTCACATACACAACTTCCAATATCACAATGCTAATAGTGTTGAAATCAATGAAAATCACATATGAACAACATAACTACATTTCCCAACAATATCCCCCTTTGGCATTGATGGCAACACATGGTGTGTAAAATACCATCAACCCAAAGTCCATAACTCTTCTTCTCCTCAGACCATAGGGATTTTTCACATTACTCTTTTCCCCCTTTGACATCAATGGCAAAGGTAAACAATACATTTCCACATACACACTATGAAACCACATATCTACACATCTGACTACTCCCCCTGAGTAGAAGCCATGAAAAACATCAATCTAGATTAGGATATGGTACTGATATACATGGATTGATGCATAAAAATGAATCTTTAGTTTTTATTAGGAGGGGTGATTAAACTGAGCAATTCTCTAAGATACTCAAAAGTATCCTTTGGTAATGGCTTAATGA
This sequence comes from Sequoia sempervirens, assembly GCA_007258455.2. Taxonomy (NCBI): domain Eukaryota; kingdom Viridiplantae; phylum Streptophyta; class Pinopsida; order Cupressales; family Cupressaceae; genus Sequoia; species Sequoia sempervirens. Next base: position 75,825,100 of record VDFB02105785.1, read on the forward strand.
AGATATCTAAAAAAATTTCTTTTGTGGGCACACACTCCATTTGTACTTCTTTCTCATTCACCTTCTCCCTCAAGAAATGTAACTTGATTGATATGTGCTTAGTCTTTGAGTGTAGTACCAAATTCTTTGATATGTTGATAGCACTAGAGTTGTCACAATATATTGCCACCGGTTCATCATACTCAACACCAATGTCTCTAAGCATATGTTTCATCCACATCACTTGTGTATAGTTCTTTGCAGTAGCAATGAATTCGGCTTCAACAGTAGACAAAGAGATAGAGTTCTAATTTTTGCTTAGCCAAGACACCAGCTTCTTCCCTAGGAAGAATGCACCACCACTAGTACTCTTTCTATCATCTACATCTTTAGCCCAATTAGCATCTATATATGCAATAAGGATAATATTGTCATCTTTTGGATACCATAACCTAAAATTAGTTGTTCCTTTAAGATATCTAAAAATTATTTTAACTACTATCACATGAGACTCCTTTGGATCAAACTGAGATCTAGCAACTATGCATACAACATTCATAATATCTAGTTTAGTCTGAGTCAGATATAGCAATCCTCCAATCATTGACTTATACCTTGTTTAATTTGCTTTGGGAGAATCATCATTTTGAGTCAACTTACATCCAGTTATCATGGGAGTACCAACAAGTTTTGAATCCTCCATACCAAATTTATTTAATAATTCTCTCACATAATTGGACTATGATATGAAGATCCCATTGTTTAATTGAGTAACTTATAATCCAAAAAATAATTTCATTTCACCAATCATGCTCATCTCAAATTCATCCTTCGTTTGATCAACAAACCCCATACACAATTATCATTCCCTCTGAAAAATAATGTCATCAACATATACTTCAATAATTAACTCTTTGTCATGATCTAGTTTAAAGTACAGGTTGTTAGCAGTACCTTTGTTGCATCCGAGTTTCCGCAAGTATTTGTCCAATCTAGCGTACCAACCTTTGGGGGCTTGTTTCAATCCATACAAGGACTTCTTCAACTAGTAGACAATATCTTCCTTGTCAGTCAATAGGAATCCATCACACTATTCTATGTAGACTTCTTCCTCTAGTTCTCCATTCAAAAAGGTTGACTTGATGTCCATTTGATAGACCTTATAATTCTTGCGAGTAGCATAGGAAAGAAACAATCTTGCCACTTATATTCTAGAAATTGGAGCAAAGGTTTCTTCAAAATATATTCCTTCCATTTGAGAGTATCCTTTGTAGACTAATCTTGCTTTGTTTTGGAAGACTTCACCTTGTTCATTTAGCTTATTCCTGAAGACCCATTTAGTGCTAATTACATTTTTTTCTTTAGGTGTAGGAACAAGTACCCATGTATTGTTATTTTCTATTTACATCAGCTCCTCTTTCATAGCTTCCATCTAGTACTCATCATTCCAAGCTTCTTAGAAATTTTTGTGTTCAATATGAGAAGTTAGACAATATTCTTCTGCTATCTTTCTTCTATTTTGTATACCCTTATTTTTATCTCCTATGATTTGATTCTCAGAGTGACTTAATCTTACATACCTTGGAAAATTTGTGTTTTATCACACATTTGGTTCTTCTCTTTCTTCAGCATCCACACTTGTTTTTGCTTCTCAACTTTTTTAAATTACCATAATAGGTTGAGGTGGTTTCACCAAAACATATGGCACGATCTGAAGTTGATTATGTCTCTGAATACTTTTTCCTTTATTTTTATTATCTTCATCTGAATCATAGCCATTGCATCTAGATGGTTTATCAAAGTTCTCATCAACTCTATTTTTTTTACTCTCAACCATTTTCTTTAGTCTTTTGTTGAAACACCAATATGCCTTACTCTTGGTAGAGTATCCTAGGAAGATTACTTCATTAGTTCTTGCTTCAAATTTTCCTATATCATCATCTCTTTTGATGTAGTACTTACTTCTAAAATCCTTAAAGTACTTGAAAGTGGCTGATGTCCAAACCACTATTCATATGGAGTCTTACCAGAGTCACAATTGACATTTACTCAATTCAATGTGTATACGACAGTACTTACTGCTTCACTCCAGTAGGTGTCAGGCACATTCCCTTCCAACATCATTGTTTTGGCAGCATCCAAAATGGTTCTATTCTTTCTCTCGGCAATACCATTTTGTTGAGGGGTCTGAGGAGTAGATAGTTTTCTTCTGATTCCATTTCCTTCACAAAAAGCATTAAACTCCCTAGAGGTAAACTCACCACCTCTATCAGACCTTTGACATTTTATTTTCAAGTCTTTCTCATTTTCTACCATTGCTTTGAAATTTTTAAAGTTTTGAAATGCTTCACATTTTCTTTCTTTTAGAAAAGTAACCCATACCATTCTAGAAAAATCATCAATTATCAGCATAAAGTACCTTTCACCATGAAGAATTTTCACTCGAGTAGGGCCACATAGGTTTGTATGCACTAACTCCAACAATCCACTTGTGTGATACTGTTTTCTTCAAAATGAGATTCTTGTCTACTTTCCCATTTAACACTCTTTGTAAATTGTGTTAGTAGGCTTCACTATCTTCAAAAGATCCCTAACCGCTTGAGAGGAACTTATCTTGACAATATCATCAAAATTTACATGACACAATCTTCTATGCCATAGCCAGCTATCATCAACTTGTGCAACCAAAAAAATTTCATTAGCAATAGTCAAATAAAAAATGTTACCTTTTTTATGTTTGCTTGAGGAAATTAGGTCTCTGAAACTTCCATATATCTTGCATTTTTCATGCTTGAATTGAAAATCATAACCCTTATGCACCATTTGTTTGACACTCAACAGGTTGTGTTTGAAACCATTAGCATATAGAACATCATTTGTGTTGTGATTATCACCAAGGTGGATAGAGCCTCTACCACAGATCTCACAAGCATTGTTATCACAAAATCTCACAATCCCACCATCGTACTTTTCTAGACTTACAAACTTGTCCTTATCACTAGTCATGTGATGTGAACATCCATTATCAATGACCCATTCATCCTTTTCTTCTATATAGGCTACAAGATCTTTTTCAATTGTGGTATTTTCATTGGCTTCTAGTTTATTCTCCTTAAGGGAAATGAAAATCCATCCATCTCCATTTCCTTCAGGTTCATCATCTGATTCATATTCCATAGCCAAATAACATTTCTTTTGAAACTTTTTTTTGTTAGGTTTAGGTCTTGGAACTCTATTAGGACACGGGTATGTGCAGGATCATAATGGGCCAAAAAGTAGTGATATGATGTGTATTTGTAGGGTATGTGGTTGATGACTTTTTTTTACCAAAAATTGATGAAATGAAAAGGGTTTTAAAAGGAGATTCTTATATTTCCACCAATATAAATTATGCTTTACTTTGAATTTAATAAATAATTATTATTCATTTTCTATTTAAATTATGACTAAAGTCTTGATTGATAGGTTGATTGAAAAACATCTATAGCTTTCAAACGGTATCACATTTTAAAAATCCAAAACATGCACCACATTCTATGTTTCTCATACTATATGATTAAAAAAAGAAAAAATTGAATTTCATGAAGTTTTGACCAAGTTAAGGTGGTCAGACATAAAAGTTTTTATATTTTTTAAAAGTTGTAATAAAAAAATATAATTAATTATTTACTTGGAAAAAAATTACAAAAAAATACGCATCACATCTAGACCCTAGTTCTCTACTTATTTCAAAACTATTATAAAAAAATATTATCATTTTATTGTGGTTAGGGTGGTTAGACAAACACCTACTTCTTATTTTTTACCTAAAATTTAAGTACTACTGCATTGAAATTTCCAATTTTCACTAAATAGATTTTTTTTTACAAAAAACCTGTACATAGTTTAGAAACTACATTGAGTTTTCTACAAATTCTATTCTTACATAATTTTCAAATAATATAGATAACTTATTCAAATTTTTACGTCAAGTTGCCTAACTCTAATTTTTCTAAATTTTTTGCCACTTAAGGGCCTTTTTTTTCCATGATGATCCTGCACAAACCCACACCTTGATTGAAAATGGCCTATTTTATTGCATGAAAAACATATAAGAGGTAATTTTCCTTCATGCTTACCTTTACCTCTGCCTTCTCTTCTTGCAATCATTGCTTCTAGCTCTTCTACCTCTCTTTCTTGATCTTCAAATTTTTTCATATCTTCCTCATATTTGTTCATTCTTCTAGAACATTCATTGGGTTCATATCTTGACATGCCTCTCCCAAATAATGTAGCCTTGAATGTAGTATTAGTCTTAGGAGCAAAATTTCCAAATTCGCTCATCTCAAAAGCAACTAACTTACCAACCAATGTATCTCTTGTTAGATTCGTTATAGATCTAGTTTCTTCAATTGAACGAGCGTTCAATTTGAAGGAAGGAGGTAATGATCTGAGAACCTTAGGCACAATTTCATCTTCTTCAATGACACCACCAACACACCTAATGCCCAATGTTGTTTCATTCACTCTCTATATAAAGGAAGAGATATTCTCATCCTCACCCATCTACAGTCTCTCATACGGGTATGTGTAGGATCATCATGGAAAAAATAGGCCCTTAAGTGGCAAAAAATTCAAAAAAATTAGGGTTAGGAAACTTGATGTAAAAATTTGAATAAGTTATCTATATTATTTCAAAAATATGTAAGAATAGAATTTGTAGCAAATTGAATGTAGTTTCTAAACTACTAGGTTTATTTTAAAAAAAAAATTCTATTTGGTGAAAATTTGAAAGTTCAATGTAGTAGGACTAAAATTTAAGGGAAAAAATAAGTAGGTGTATGTCAGACCACACTAACCACAATAAAATGATAATATTTTTTTATAAGACTTTAGATATAAGTAGAGGACTCATGTCCCGATGTGATGCATTATTTTTTGTAATTTTTTTCCAATTAAATAATTGATTATGATTTTTTTATTATAACTTTTAAAAAATATAGAAACTCATATGTCTGACCACCTTAACTTGGTCAAAACTTCATGAAATTAATTTTTTCTTTTTTTAATCCTATAGTCTAAAAAGCATAGAATGTGATGCATGTTTCAAATTAAAAAAATGTGATACCATTTGAAAGCTATAGATTTTTTTCAATTAGCCTATAAATCAGGACTTTAGTCATAATTCAAATAGAAAATGAATAATAATAATTTATTAAATTCAAAGTAAAACATAATTTATATTGGTGGAAAGCTGAGAATCTCCTTTAAAAACCCTTTTTGTTTCATCAATTTTGGGTAAAAAAAAAGTTGTCAGACACATACCCTACACATACCCATTATATCGCCACTTTTTGGCCCATCATGATCTTGCACATACCCATACTTGCCTTTTCAACTTTGCAGCTTGGTCATCTTCACATGTACATGTCCTTCATACAAGGTCTCCACCTTTGTCCACATTTCATGTGATGTCTTTAATCCCAACATATTTGTCATCTTTGAATCTGTTAAAGCACTCAATGTAGCTTCCATAGCTCAGACATTATTCTCAGTGTCTTTTTTCTCTTCATCTATGGAGGGACCATTTATAGGAATAACATACCGATTCTTTGTGATCAACCAGTAGGATTCACCAGTTCACTTCAAATGAAATTCCATTCTTGTCTTCCACAATGGATAATTGGCTCCATCAAATATGGGGCTATCCTTCTTGTATGTTGCCATTACGAATCTCCTCAAGCTTTTAAACTTCTCTTGGAGGAACCTACTCTGATACCAATTGCTGGAAAAAAAGGATAGACAATAGAGAGTGGGGGGTGAATTAGTTGTCTCAGTAACCAAACAAGTTTAAACTTTTATTACTTAATTTAATCTCTGATCTGATGAATAAACAATTAACCACAAACAATAAGAAGACCAGAAACATAAAGAGCACCAAGAATTTCTTTCATGGAAACCCTGTTAGGGGAAAAACCATGGTGGATGTTAGTCTGGACAATTATCCTCCGTTAGAAGTATAATGAAAAATTAAAATGGGAATGCACATGTATTCAGGTTCACTACCTAGAGCTCACTGCTCAATTACAAAAGGGCTCACTACCCAACAAAAATGGATTAGATCCACTGAGATTTGAATTGATAGAATATCTTCTACAAAAGTCAAATTATAGTTCCGATTAAGCACATATGAACTCTCTTCACACTTCACTCTTACTCTTCACACTTGAATGGTAAATCACTATACACATTTTTCTCTCTCTATAGCATTCATTCACACTTCACATTGCACAACTAATCTCTCTTATATATCTGTTAAACAAATTTACGTCAATAACCTAGTCAACCAGAAGATACAAAATATACTTTACAATATTTCCAATGCCGGTTCACTATTACAAATAAATCTTCAATGTGGATTAAACATCATTAGCCAGAATAAAGATAAGACCAAAAATAATATCCTCAAGCATACCACAAAATTTAATTTCAAATTCCAAAAATCCGCAACACATTACCATCACCATGTCGGCCAGGAATAAGAAAAACGAACATGCACAAGAAAAATATTTGACCACAATCACTTTGATCAATGAGCACTAGCAAAAATGATAGAGAACATACTAGAAACATCCATGAGAACCAAGAAACAACAAAGAAACATCTACAACAAGTAGGATCACCAAAATATACAAACTTTAATCAAGAACACTGATAGAGACCTCAAAAACACTGTCATAATACAAATTTCCATAACATTCAAAAATAATCATGCAGACCTCTAAAACTTCTAGTGGATGATCTAGAAACTCTTAGCAGTATATCTTTCAATCCACAGTAGCTTAACTTTTACGTACTCAACACAACACCTTCATGACCTGACATATCCACAGACAACCTAGAACTTATTCCTTTACAAATTTCTCAATATCCTCCACATATACAGCTTCCAACATCACAGTACTAATAATGTTGACATCAATGATAACCACATATCAGCAGCACAACTACATTTCCTAACAGAGACCTTCTTCACCAAAAAATACATCATCCAAGTTCAATGTCTTTGAATTTTTGTAAAATTTCAATAAGCCTAAATCTCAATCCTCAAACAGAAGTGATATTGAACAATCTTACCATTTCATGCATCTATCTTCATCTCCCATAAGCTAAAATAAATCTGAGGAAATTCTTTCCCCTAAGTTAATGATTCCATCCAACCACCTTCTTCTATCATATCTTCTCCATCCAACGATTCATTTCAATCTCTTCAATATTTGACCAAGACCAAATCTCTCAAGAATTCTATGATGATCCCCTCCTTTCACTTTTCATCCACGATGACTCCTTTCCATCTCAAGAGAGTTGTATCCTTTTGATTTCCCCTTCCACCACAACTAATGAATCCATACCATCTCATGATTCTGTTTCATCCCAGGAACATGATAATTCTTCCAACCTATCTAATGATGACCTACCTTCTCATCATCAAGATATGCTTTCAACAGAATCTCATGAGTCCCTTCTTTATCAAGATCAAGATAGGCTTTCATCCAAGGATATCCCTTAATTCCATGAGGATGTTCATCCTTCTCAAGATCAAGTTATACCTTCCATACCATTTCATGATGATTCCACACCTAATAAAGAGAACACTGCTCCATCTCCTACACCTTGTGATCCTTATCAAATTCAAGATCAAAACACTCCATCAGCCCCATCTCAAGATTCTATCACACCTATACTAGCTATCAATGAACCCCACACTTAGAAATTGGGATCCTCCACCTTAATATACTCTAATTTATTTCCAACACCTATCCTTTACTCCATTCCATATCCTCCCAAAAATGGACTTGCATCTTGTTTCATAAACAATACATATCCCATTGGTAAACAAATGTTTCAAAGTATGAACTATAAAGGAAAAGGATTAGGCCTTCATGAACAAGGTATCCTAGAACCCTTGTTTGCTCAAGAAAACCCATATTACCATGGCCTTGGTTATACACCTAAGTGTCCTAGTCCATCAAACCTACCATCTATCTTAGGTCCTCATCCTAATCCACTAAACCTTCCATCTATCTTAGATCCTCATCCATCTATTATAGGTCCATATCCTATTCCTCAAGAACAACAAAGGAAAACATCCTTGATGCCCTTTCAAAATTATACCTACACTTACTCATCCATACTACCTCCATACTCTTCATATCAATCCACCCCTTCCATTGCTCTTGGAAGAAATTTGGGTGCCAAATGTGAAAAGATTTCATATCAAAATCCACTTGTGTCAAAGGATCAACATGTCTCCTCGAAGAGGCATGGAAAAATAAAAGAAAATTTGATCCAAAATGAAAGGAAAAATAAAAAACACCACAAAGGCCCATCAAAGCAAAAGGAAATTTTCAAAGACCACAAAGGCCCATAAATCAAAAGGAAAATTCAAAAGGCCACAAAGGCCCATAAAATATAAAGGAAATTTTCATAAGACCCCAAAGGTCCATAAAGAAAAAGGAAAATTCTCAAAGGCCACAAAGGGCCACAAAGAAAAAATCAAAGTCAAAAGTCATGTGGATTCCAAAAAGTCTCATAGAATCAATGAAACTTAAATTGGCATCCAAATTTGTTAGCTTCCTCCAATCTTCCATTTAAAAACCTTTCACCTTCCAAATCCATTTTTCCTCCATCACTCCACCACCCTTCAAGGTGTGTGCCTATGTTGATCTTGCCATCCTTTCCATCTATCCATAGACAAGCCTTCCCACCTCCTATCCATTACCCAATATTCATCACCCATTGTTCTCCTTTAGTCCAAACCTTTGGATAAGTCCTTAGTTCTTCCATCATACCATTAATAGGCCAAAATTTATGAGTTTAACCCCCATTTCCATGATTTATTATAGGGATATTTGATTGTGAAACCTGATGCTTAAGTCCTTCCATCTTCCTATCATGCATTTCTTATCTTCCACATTTCCCTACTTTGGTCTTGACAAGGTTAAGGATCTTTTTGAACATCATATACCTTATCCTATATGCTTTATCTATATATTTTGTACCATATCTTTCATCTTATCCATATTCCATCATTCTTACTAGATACATCCTTTCTTCTCGTCCTTGGTCTTGATGACGAATAGGGAAAAAATACTTGGGCCTTGTGTCCTTATCTTATCTTGTTGATCTTTATCATCCCATTCTTTATCCTTATCCTTGCATTCTTCCATTCCATATCTCCTAGCTTATCAAAATCCATGTCATCATGTCTCTTGGCAACCTTGAATCTTATTATACAAATCATATTTGAGCCTAGTTGAAAAAAATTATCCAATCCTCATATCTTTTGTTAATCAACCATCAACAATCATCAATCTTATCATACTTAGAGGAAATCTAGTGATCCTTAGTAATTATCATCACCATGCCTTACAAAATCAATCATTCCTAGCATCTTAATCAATCAACCATTATCATCTTTTAATAAGAGATATGTTGCTCGTGTGACATGTTTTGCAATGAATCTTTTATTTTGATCCATCATTTATCCATGGTTGCATTACCTCTATTGTGGGGCATCCTGTTCATTCAATCAATCATATCATATCATCCCATCTTAAATATCCTAAGAAAATCCAAAAGAAAAAACTAGAAAAAGAGAAAAATATAAAAAATTAGAAAAATACAAAAATACAAAAAGAAAAAGAAGAAGAGAAAAATTCAAAAAAATATAAAATCTAAAAAAGTGCAATAAAAAAAAGTAGTGAAAACCTGGCAATAGGCGCTATTTGTGATAGATTAGTTTTTCCATCTATTTGAGCATACCGACCATTCACTTTCACCATCAAATTACCTATCATCTGAAAGCTTCATGTACATATCTTGGCATTGTGGTCATGTCTCACCCTAGACTAGGGGAAAAATCTTGAACTCACTAGGGGCAAGTAAACTTTGAGCTTGAACCAATAGACAAACAATAGAAAGACAAACACAAAAAAAAAAATGATCACAATGCAAACCAACATTGAACATCAATCACCATCAGAAACACATCAAACATCCAAATCATATCAAAATCCAAAAAATAGGTCAAAAAGTCAAAAACAAAGTCATCTAGTCGAACTATGTGGTCTCTGCGTGTATAACGTAGGCAAGGCCAATCTTTGATCAACTGTTGAGGCCCCTAGGATAGGTCTTTAAGTTAGGTTATTGGTCAAAATCTTAGAAAACACCTAAACATCAAAAAATTAAAAATCCAAAAACATCAGAAAATCAAAAATCAAATCAAAATAAACTTTCAAAGGATCATGTTCTTATGAATCATGGCTTTATCACTGTGGCATAAATGTTCAAATTGTTGAACTTTGATTTTTTTTATCATATATTTGGAGCACCTAGATGATGTATTGGACTAGAGGAGCTAGGAAGAAGTATGATTTTTCTTTTTTAGTTGTCTATGAGTTGATCACTATTACTGTGCAAATTTTCGTAGGATGTGCTCTACAAAGTATCACTAATGGCATTCTGAATTTGCATAGGAAAATTGTTAACTCTTGTTTGTTTATGCAAGCAACGCTTAGGTCATCTCAGTTTAATTATACTTAGATGCTTGTGTTAACTTGCAATCTTAAACATCATGTAAGTAGTACTCAGGTCATCATGGTCTAAAATGTGCCATCAATTCTTGTACTTACTTTCAACATTTTAAATGCCCAATGATGATAAAAGGAATGACAAATTGGTTGTTACGAATGAAAACTTTTGCATATTTAAGTTAGATTGAATTCATGCTAGTATTGCATCTATATCTATGGGGTTTTTCAAAGTTGGAACAATTTCACAAGGGTTATCAATAGATTGAGTACATTTGACATTAACCAAAAACACATTATTCTCATTTAGTTGCACATCACTTGAATCATCATTTGCATATATTAGAAAGAATTCTCACATCATTTACATCCAAGCATCACATCATAATATTTGAATTAGAAAACACAAAAGGACATGCATTGAATATCATTTCCATAATCAAGATCATGCCATAGAGTTTCATTAACAAGGTGGTCCACTAAGCTTAAATGAGTGAGTCTCTTTAGATTTCAATGAAAGCTAGGAAAAACATCAGGTTTTGTGAAGCTTAACAAATGACTAATTTAGTGCAGTCTTCCCACAACTTTTGGAAGTTGGACAGATTCACTCATTTAAGCTTAAGTCCCAAGAGGTTTTGAAGTCTTACAAATTTAGTTAGGCATAATAATTTGCATCACATAATCATTTTCAAAATCAAATCCATCTTGCATAATCAAATCCATTTTCCATAATCAAATCCATCATCGATAATGCATATAACATCATCAATCATGCATTGTCATATCATCATTACATCATCATCATAATCATCATGATAATCATCATATAAGCATCATAAACACATAGAAATACACACCATTATATGATCATTACATTCATCCATTCATTTACATTATACTACATCATTCATCCATTCATTTCATCATTTATTTGCATTAGAAAAGAACAAGAACATAAACTGCATTACATATCATATCATCATCATCAGATCCATCACATAAATCATATAGAAATCATTCATAAATCATCCTCGAATCATAGCATATCAATCACATAATCATCATAACCATCATCATATAGAAATAAAAATGCATCATCATATCATCATTGATTAATCATCATAACCATCATCATAAAATAGAAATAAAATTCATCCCTCATATATAAACATCATATAGGGACATGTAGATCATAATCATCACGACATATCGTATACCCTCAAAATCATAATATCAAATGTACAAGGATAATCGGAGATATAAAGAGATACATCAAATATCTCAAATGGAAAAGTATCATAATGTTTGAAATCAAGAAGTACAACATCAATGTCTCAGGACTAAATAACAGGTGTATACATCATATCCAAGATACATCAAGAAATCATAAAATTAGGAGCTATGTGGTATTCCCCCCAGATGGTGCCAACATCACTGACCATGTACCTCCACCTGATGGCCTAGTACTAGGATCTGGATCTGTTCGATCTCCTGGAAGTGATTATGTGAAACCTCTGCTAGTGGTCCGCAACTAAATCCTACCTGACTGAGATTGCGCAAAACTCTCTCGTTGCTTGGGAGGTATTTACTCATAGTATTTTCCCCTATAAAAATTTACCTCCTAAGTAGTTTGAGGAATCACTCTGAAGTAATACATAAAACTAGTAGCCATTGTGGCCTGCTCCAATCTCTTAGCAACACCCTCTACCTACTCGGCCCATTGCCGTAGAGTGTCCCTCCCCACAGTAAGTAGGGCAACCTGTGCCTATACCTCCACCTATCCCTAAGCTTGCACATGTACCTGGACCTATGCTAATTGTGATTGTATCTATTGTCTAACAACATCCCTCTCAGCCATCAGCACCTGTACCTATCCCTATGCTTATGCTAAGAGAGCCTAAGCTTGTTGTAACTAACCCTGCAAGGTTTGCACTTGTACCTATAGGGTAGAAATATGTGTCTACTATTGTGGGGAGGGAAGTTGAATCTCCACTTGTTGCCTCCTATGAAGCACTCTCAACTCTCGAATATTAGGACCTGGCCCTCCACCACCCTCATCTCCTCCCCCTTCACCTTGGCATCATCACCACTATCTCCATCACTACTCTCCTCCTTGGACCCCTCCTCCTCCTCTTCCTACTCCTTGACCTCCTCTCTCTACCATCTTTTCCCATGCCCTACTACTCCCTCCTCTAATAATGGTGTTGGCTCCTCTAGCATGGTCAATCGAGGAAATGGGTGTTGAAACATATAGTGCACATACTCCTATGATATTGGTGCATCTATGATCTTTGGATGCACATCCCACCTCATGCACTACAATCCCTAAAAGTGCTCCACTATTGTATCATATGAGAAAATAGTCCCCCACTCTATAGCATCCTGCTATCATCGTGCATAATGGGCCACACCATGGGGCATCCCCTACAGTCTGTCATACTGTCTCAATACACTTAGTAACAAAAATCACTCGATAACAAATGAAGTGCTGACAATCAGATATATGGACTGATACAAATATGGCATCTTAGCTTGATCCTCTGGCCATGGCTCACAATCCAAATATGGTCACCAAACCATGAAATCTAGGTCATCGAATGTCCTCCTCTAGAACTCAAATTTTCCCAATCTAGGCTGAGCAAGTCGACCTCTGTACAAGTGAACATATGGTATCAAGGGTTGTTGATGTCTCTTTGCAACTAGGTGTGTAACTGCTATATGCTCCCAAGCCCAGACCTAAAGCAATGTGACCCCTACCGCCAAACCACATGCTCCCAAGTAAACCACCCAGTGTAGATCATGGTATAGGCGTGTGAGCATAAAACACCCCACACATATGTGGTCCCATTAGAAATCAGACTCTCCAAAATCCTACCCCATCCCATTGATAGTCCCTTTGACCTGAGATTAGGACAAAGGAACCCTTCAATAAACCCAACAAGAATGGATGGAAAGGTGGCATAACCATCGACCATGTCCCTCCATGGAATCTCATAGTTGTAATGTGCTCATCCTCGAAGACTCGATGCAGTGCCTCAGTCCCACCCTACTCCTAAGAATCATAAAGAACCAGCTCTCTGACAACATGAATGTGAAGAATATGATACACATCCTCTAGTTTCACTGTGATCTCACCAGTTGGCAAATGGAAAGTGTTATGGTCGCTATGCCATCTCTCAACCAATGCTATCAATAAACCCTTGTTCACCCTAATCAGAGGCACATATAACAAAGACAATAGACCACATTGGTCAATAGCATCCCTCTCATCCTGTGTCAGCTGTGGAATCAAATCCCATGTTTGTGGAAAATGTTCCCTGATCTGTAAACTATCTGATGGCTCCTATCATCACAAAGTCACAAATCAATCAATCAATCAACTTATCAAAATTAATCAACCTATCATCAATCAAATTAACCTTGCCTATCATGAGGTTTATCAATAAATCAAATCAACCTTTCCTATCATGAGGTTTATCAATCAATCAAATCAACCCCACCTATCATGAGGTTCATCAATCAATTCAACCTTTCCTATCACGAGGTTTATCAATCAATTGACTTAACCTCGCCTATCATGAGGTTTATCTGTCAAGTCAATGTCCCTCGCCTATCATGAGGTTCATTAAATCAAATTTTAATTATTCCTCGCCTATCATGAGGACAATTATCATCATCCTATCATTGAATGTCACCTATCATGAGACCAATGGAAATTGAATCTATCAACACCATCAATTATCATCAACACAAAGGATGATGCGATCAAACAACATCGAAATCAAGGAGTCTCATTAGGAAAATATTTAAATTTCCCCAATGCATTAATTTAACAATGCTTCTATGTGCTAAAATATTCTATGCACTAAAGAATTCCATCAATGTGCTAAAATAGACCTCCAATGCACTGAATTACTCTATGTGCCATTTCATTTGCTCAATGCACCAAAACAGAGTCTCAATGCGCTAGAACATCCTATGCTCTACTTTAGTCTCTCTATGTGTTAATCTAATTGCCCTAAGTGCTAATCTAACCTATGCATCACAACAATTATTCAATGTGCTATTTCAAGCAACCTACGCGCTACTCTATCCTATGCACTACTACGGGTTGCCTAAGTGCTAAATTATCTGATGTGCTAATTCATTTAATCTATGTGCCACTTTGGGTAACTAACATGCTTAGCCTAGCCTATGCACTACAATAGTCTACCTATGTGCTGCTACAACTTGTCAATGCACTAAACCATTTGAAAATTCAAATTTAAAGCAAAAAGAGTAGGAAATTAATTGCATAAATTATGAGGTAGTTTTCGGGGTACTCACCAGAGGTCCGTACACTGTTGGGTGGTTGTGATGCCTAACTTGCTTGAACCAATGTGTGTGGTAAGAGATCACCATTTTTTCTCCAAAATGCTCAATCACTCTCACTCTCAAATTTCCAAATGGAAAAATGCACAAATGAACTTTCTAATGACTCTTTTTAACCTTTTCAAGGTTAATTAAGAAGGATTTTTATGGGGTTGTTTTATTTTAATTTTCAAAAGGGCTTAATTGACTATTCCTTCATTTGGTGGCTTATCAATCATTTTTTGAGAGATAAATCATTTCTGATGCACAAAATTTTGGGAGCATCATCAAGTCATTGAAAAATCATCAAAATTTTCAAAAATTCAAAAAAAAACCCAAAATTCACCAATTTATCTCGCGAGGGGGCATATATCTGTCATCACCTGAAAAGCAACGTCTGGGGCATTAAAATATTTTTTTCTCGGCATCAGTATCAATTTTTTCTTTGAACCAATATATAAACACATTACTTCAAAGAGGGGAAAAATGTATACACTTAAAATTGGTCATGACATTAAATTAATTAAATACTATCTATTTAATTAATGTTCTATCTATATCTCAATAAATCTACAATTTATTTAAATAGTTCATCCTTTTCTAATTCTCCAAATCTAAAATCATTTTCTTCTAATTTAATTAAATAAAAAAAACTTCATAAGCTTTTTTTATTTAATTAAATTTCACTAATCTCATATTAGGAATTAAAGCACATGTCTACAACCTTTTTTCATGCCACCTCACTGAGGTCACATGAAATTAAATAATTCTAATTTTTAAATTAGAATTATCGCCAAGCACATGGTCTTTTCTTCTCACACTTAGGTCTTCCATCCATTTGGCATGGTGTCTTTGGTCAAGGGGACACATTCTTGATTCTCTTCATTTCCACTGTTCATCCTTCTTATTCAAATTTGGACTGTTGATCTTTTCCAACTCACAAGATGCTTAAAAATCCTATAAATACAACCCTTTGCCATTGTATTTTGCATCCACATTTTGAATAGAGTTATCATGCAGGAATGTCATTAGAGCTTTCGAGTATTTTGGTGTCTTATAGTTGCATCTAACATCACATTTTTTTTTCACATAAATACATCTTAGATTTATACTTTTCTTCATAGTTGCATTTTATGTCACATCTTGCATCATAGTTGCATTTTCGATTAGCATATTTTTAGTTTGAATTTGAGCATATGTAGAATCATACCTAGAATCATATACTTCAATACCATAGTATCCACCTCCCCTTGTTTATTTATCATAATCTCCATTATCATTTCCATCACATAATTTCATGTAGAGATTGCATTAGTTTGCATATTAAATATCAAATCTCATTTCCTAAGTTGTCATTTTGACAACCATTGTGCACATAGAAATCTGAGGGCGAAATGGTTTAATAAATCCTTAGCAATTGAGGACAATGAGACATTCTCAAAAGATTTGTTTAACTGCAAAGTAGAGTAGTTTGTTCGATTCAAATTTGTGATATAATTTGTTTCATTAAGGTTTGTGTTGATTTACTAATATTCCCACATTTAACACACACAGTTTCAAAATTTCACTTTTAATGATTCTTAGTACAAAATAATTTATTGAACTACTCCCTCATTCCTAATTCTTTAGAGTTTAGTTTATTTTATCTTCCAATAATTTAGTTCAGTGGGACAATTATCCTATTTAAGATTTAGCTTTGTGGGATTACTTCTTGACATGTATTATAGGTTTTTTGTGTCCTACATTATATAGATTTGGAGGTCATCATTGAGGATATTCATTTCTTTTTTATGACAATTATATCACACTTGTTATAACATCATCTTTTTTTCAGATATTTTTCTTCATGTCTTCATGGGTTTCGAGATTGAATACACCTTATTAAAGTGCAATATATTATTCCATTCATATATTTGAAACCATATGTATTATTTAGAGGAACATATCATGAGACTTCTTCCCTCATCTCTCTTCTTGGAGTTAGAGTTTTTCATACACACACCATTGGATTTATTTCTTCCCAAGGGGAAAAATGTTGTTTTTCAATATTGGACACAATTCAACTTTCATATCCATGCTTCTATCACTAGCACATTCAAGTTACTTCTTTTTAGGGGTTTGTAGATTCTTTCTCTTTCTATTTTGGAGAGGATATTTTTAATATTTTTTTCTTCTTTACTTCATTTTTGAGATATATGTTATATATGGGTAGTTAACTAGGCCTTCTTGTCAAGACCCATCTTTGCATTCTTACATTTATTTGTGTTTTTCCCTAGGTTACTCTTAAGGGGGGTATCGATGTAAATGGGTAGATTACCTAGCTAGTTTGTATCTAATTCCTATGCACAAAAATTTAGTTACTTGTTTACTTAGGGCACATGTAGGTCATTTATTCTTTGTGTCTCATGTTATATGCTTGTGACAATTTTCATAATCTTATGTTGTCATAGCTCTTCACCTTGCCTATATAAGCAAGGATCTTATTGTACATTGTTTATCCTTATGGATCCATTGTACAATCTAGCATTCTATCCTTGCTACTCTCATATGGAAGGTTATTTTTAATTTTATATCCCTGTTCAATCCTAGTTGCTTGATTTTTTGTATAACTCTTACACGTGGGTGATCACACAATAATGTCTCCCATATTTTGACATAATGGGACATTGAAATATACAAATTTTTTATACTATTTTTAATTTATTTTTCATTTATATAAAAATAAAAGATTGAGAATTTAAAGATGATATGAACCAATTATTTTTGAGAATTCGTGTGTTAATTTTAATTATATATTTTTATTTTTAAAATTGTCTTATTTTTAAAACATTTATTAATTATTTTTAAAAATACTTTTCAATATATTTAATGAATAATATATATTCCATAACACATAATTTTTTATAGAAATAAGTAGATTCATAATTTTTAAATATATATCATTAGCCCTAATATAAACCACATGCATATTTTTACATTATTTTGTTGCATATTTTATTTATGATTTTTAATAATTTTAATTTCTTATCATTTAGAGTAATAGTATTTCATAATACATAATATGTTTTTATTATCCAAATTATTATTATTTTTTAATCAAGAACATCAGTAAGAAATGCGTGCATATTTTTAAAAATATACCATTTCTTATTTCCTTACGTGTATAAAAAAACTATATGTTCAATAAAAGCATTATGTTCATTGAAAAATTAAATATTATGGATCAAGATCAGTTACCCCTAGATTTGTCTCAAAATTTGGACCACTTGGTTGAGCTTGATAGGACTATGTAATAGCCTTGCTTTTTACTTTCTCTTGCTTTAATAAATTTTTACCCCTCTTTTATGTTAAAAATAAAAAATATTAGACATCATACTTTTAGAAAGCCTAAGTGGAGGGATATGGCCTTGCAAAATTAGATCTGATAGTGATTTTGTTTTTGTTTGAAGAAAGGTACATACATTTGATGACATCTAAAATGAATAATTTTGAACATGAAGCATTTTAAAAAATTAAAGCCCTTCATTTGAAATCTTCCATCATCATCTAAACTTCCTTCATTCTAGGTAATGATGATATCACCTTTTGTGGTAGTTCTAGTGTATGTTCATTAAAAAATAATATACGTTTTGATACCTTGGGCTCATTTGTTTGTTCTATCCCACAACTAAGACACATTTTTATGGAATCTCCCGTCTAATATTCATTTGTCATATATAGTGCCCATATTACATATAATTCCGTCATGTTGTAACATGAGCATGTTATATTTCAAAATTTAGTTTCTCACCTATTAGGATTGGAATATGATTGGTTATACAAGCTTGGGGTTGGACCTCAACGTTAGATTAAAAAACTATATTTTATAGATTAAATAAAAATAAAATAAAATACATAGTATGGTTATATTAATTTATTCTACTTTTCTTTAAGACATCATTTGTAAAATGTGTCTTTGCTTCTTATCTTTTAATGATATAATATTTTCCTACTTTAAGTAAATAAATATATATATTTTTTGATTTAAGATTACTATTTTTTCATATTTCTTATATACATGTATTATTTTTCTTTATATTTTTTAATGTGTTTATTTTTTAAAAAAAAATTATATAAGATTGTTCAATGTTTTGTTCTTAAAAAAAAGAAGTGCAATTTCAATTATTATTATGGAATCTATATGATGTGTATGTTCAAAAATGTATTTTTAGGATGCATCCACTTAAAAAAATCCATGAAAATCAGTTTAACATTTTTTTTTTTTGAAAAGTAATTCACACAAATAAAGATGTGATACTAGACATTATATTATATTTTAGTGATAAAAATAAGAAAAAACTTTAAGTTTTCTCAAAGTTTGACCTACATCTTAATATTAATTATTTTAAAATTTTCTTAATAATTTAGAACTATATTTAAAATAATATAGTTCTTGCTATAGTGACATCTTTATATTTTGAATGTAAACTATATCTCAAATTTTATCTCCAAATTCAAATTTAACTAAGTTTGATTAAAAAATAATAATAATAACACTTTTGACCCCATTTTCCTCCTCATTTCCATGTTCTTAGCTTTGAAATTCACTAGAAAAATATAATCATTACTTATAATGTATTCATTAAAGAGAGAAAATAGATATTATTAAAGTATAGAGAAAACCACATGATAAATGTCTAATCTAATATAAGATTAAGTATAAAAATTAAAGATGAAAACATTTCAATAATTTCCCATTAAAAAACATATATTTGAAGCTACTACCTAGTTGCAATATTCCTACTCATTTGAACCATAAGTGGAAATGCAAATTTAGTATCAAATTTTGGTGTAAATTAAGTGCTCAGATATGGCATTCTAAAGTTGATTTTGATTCACATGCATTGGTTTGGAAGATATTGCACTGCAAGCTACCTATGGGGGATAGATTGAAGTGCATTATGGTTCAACTAGTAGACTATCCTTTTGGTAAGGGTGTGGAAAGTTTGAAGCACATTTTTTGGGACTGCACATATGTCAAAAGGCTTTGGTTTTCATTTTTAGAGATTTATCTGCTATTTTTAATCATGATATGATTTGGAAAGAGGTTGTTTTTGGTTTTGGAATGCAAAAAGATGTGATTGTTGACTCTATTCAAAATGTTGTTTTGAAAAATATATGGAGAAATAGGTGTCCTACAATGTTTTCTAGTAATTTTTATTAGGTTGTTGGTACTTTATGGCTTTACTCTAACATATAACTTTAGGTGGCTATTATTTTCTAATAGATTCATGTTATATGTAAGAAGAATGAGTAGGCTAAACAAAGGTTACAACAAATTAAAGAGCAGATTATTAAGTTTCAGCTAGACAATAAGATTGAGCATTGTACAAATGTTACATACTTTGTAATTTGTCTTTTTGTGATAGTTTCTTATGGTTGATGCCTTGTATAGCCTTTGATAATGTCACTCGGATTTTTAAGTACAATTTTGTTTAGTTTGGCTAGTTTGGGTGTCTACTACTGTTTGTAGCTCTATTCTTGTAATTCTTTCGCTTTGTTCAATTAAAAATTAAATTAAAGATGAAAACGTAAATTCAAAAATAAAGAGGATACATATTGAAAGTATTTTACATTAAATTCTAGACATTAGGAGATAGGTACGTCATTAATAAATACTTAAGGGGAATCCAAAGCTTAATCACATATGATATGAATGATATCAATAAAAATAATTGATTAAAAACTATAAAAAGTAAAATCTAGTTATGAAACCCTAGGGGTGTAGAAGAGTGAGGTTGGTTAATTTTTTCAAGGGAAAAATACACACATAAAAAGTCTAGATAATTAAATAAATTGTGTAAATAAGTAATCATCTTAAAATTAAGAGGTTCGACTAACATTAGATAATCATATTAATTTATATAATTAATGTAGAATAAAATAAAATAAACTTATAAATATCAAAATTTTAGTTTGATGAATATGTCATTGTAGAGGTGTTAGAAATCTACTCATCATAATGTCATAAAATTATAATTTGTTAAGAAACTATCATTGGTATGGACTAGATCCTCACAAGTGTAGACTTTAATCTAATTTATAGATCTAAATTATAACTTGTGAGACAAATTTGGTAGAAAGTGGATTTTTAGAATTCGCTCACCTTGATCTTCTAATATTTGAACTTAAGGACTAATGATATCCAAAAAGACATTTTGTGAAGTTCATATTCACCTCATTTAAACCCTTCGATAAATTGATTCAACAATAATGAATTAAGTTGGAGAACAATATCTATGAAATATTTCTACTAAGATAATGATATAATGTTGATGCAATTCTTTTTACCCATTCGTAATTGCATTATAGGTGTGTTCAATACATTTTTCTCTCAATCCTAAATGTTTCTTTTTGAATTGAGGTTAGCATTTAAATATATTACTATAGCATCCAATTTGAAATAATTGATTCATAATGACCACTAAGTGTGGAAACATGGGCCCAAATTAATAAATTGAAAGTTAAAGATTTGAATTACAAAACTACAATCTTAATCATAATCAAGATATTTATGTAATTCATAAGTTTATGTTTTGAATAAAATGTTATGTTAAACTATTTAAAAATTCAACATTTCAGATCATACAACTAATCTGTCATCAACATTGAATTAAATAATATCAAAAATTACAAGACCAAAACAAAATTGATTAACTCCTCAAATCATTACCTATACATCTAAGCCATATTAATAAATGTTTAATTATAAAAATGAAATTTAAATCTTAAAAATATTTATCAGTAAAAGTAGATTAAAAAACTATTAATCAAATTTCATATAGAATATACAATCTTACTACATATTAATCAATACATAAATGAACTAATCTCAATAACCCAAAATACAAAGGTTAGAGCATCGGTATGCGATTTCTTCCATTACACTTGTAAACGTGTATGGGCAATTTTTAAATGCACTTTGTTTACCTCATTATAAGCAGAACACTGCACACATGCCGTCAACCTGTAGGCCTCCCTGGAAGGAATCGATCTGGATAACATCAAATAAACATTTTAAATTACCAGTTTTGTCTCCTCCGTGCAAGCCGATTGATTTCAATTTGATATAAGATAAGAATTTGGCAGTCCAGAACGATACATCACGCATTGGTCCCTCACTCATAAATTCCAGGATACTCCTGGGGTAGGGCGTCTCAGCGTCCTAGACCAGCTTATTTTGGCTGAATTTAAAATATTTTATTGGCGGTATTTTAATATTTGAAAATTTAAAATTATTTGTCAGTTATTAGGAATCAACCTTTAGAAAATAAAAGAATTGCATATAAATACAATTCTTTTCACCATTTTAATTTTTAACAATTTTGGAGAAGCAATTTAACAATTTGAATTGAACAATTGAGCATCTTAAGAGCAGTCGAGAGCAAAATTTATTACGTTTATTATAGCAATTATTTCAAGCAAGCATCATGTCAAATTTTATGTGAGTTTGCCTATGTTTCATGTTTATCTATTTTGTAAGGACTAACACTTGTAGGACTCCAAATCAAGTATCAAATTCTCCTTGAAAGTGATGAGTATATGATTTTAGTCCCTCAAGGAATGTAGATATGAGGGGTGAGTTGAACCTATTGTTTTTGATAAAGGAAAAAATGGGTTTTACAGGGACCCAAAACCACGAAGTTTACAACAACAAGAAGGAAAGGACATAAAAGTCCACATAACTAAACAGGCTGCAAAGAAAGAACAACCCAGAAAGAAACAACAACCGCCAAAAACGCCAGACAAGGCCCCCAGAAAAGCCAGCAAAAAATAGAACCAAAGCCTAGCAGCAGCTAGTCCAACGTCTTTAGGATCTTCTCAATCTTGGCCTCCAGCTGCTGCATATCTTGGACCCCCTTTTTGAAACTTTGAATCATCTATGGTGTGGGGAGTGCTTTCCTTTTCAGATTCACTCTAGTTCTCTTCAAAATCATTGTGTCATCTTCCTAGTTTTTATCTTTAACTTCTTCCAAATCAACAACCAGTGAACCTTGTTGAGCTTTATCCAATTTTTTAGTCATAACATTGATAATGATAGAATTGTGCTTAGTAATTCTATGATTTTGTTCAGTAATCGTCTTCATATGTAACATCTTTTATTTTTTCAAAATCCATTTCTATCCTTTTGTCATTTCCCGCACTATCCCTGACCTCCTTACTGGTAGAAGTCTATTTTCGCTCCTCTTCCCTCTTGCTCAACACAAAGAACCTAGCTTCCATATCATCCAATTTTCTTTGGAGAGCCCAATTTCTAATTTTCAATTCATTTATTTCATGAAAGGCCCATTTAGACATTCTGAAGTGGTCAAAGGCATTACTCCTTGCTATCCCCAGGAAGTCGGTCATAGGTTCCCTACCAAGGTTGAGACAATTTTTAGTAGAGTCAGAGGACCTATTGTTAAGTTATCACTTGTTTATCAATTAACCTCTATCTAAATGAGGGTAAGCTCTCTTTATACATCATCATAGTCAATGTGAAGATATAAATACCAAAAATGGGGCTTGACTTAGGCAAACCAATATACAACACAACCCTTTCTCCTCTTTCTTGTGTGCATATATATATTTGAAGCAAATCTGGAGGAATGAAGACCTAATTGTGCATTCAAGTATTTAAGTCATACAAGCCATCAAGTCAAGGAAAGTGGATTTTATCAATGATAGACGAAGTTCTAACAATGAGTACCAGAGAGAAGGACACATATATCAAGAGCAACATGAGAGTGAAATCAAATCTTGAATAGCTACTACCTATTCTAGACTGCTCAGCACCCCTACCTAGTTGATTTAGACCCAAATTTATATGATAGGTTCTTCTATTCCACCTTTTGGTATTCTAAACTTTGTTTCCATTTATTAGTTCTACATTTCTCAAAAATCGTCTCAATTTGTTACATTTACATAGTCAACCTAAGAACATCATTTCATTATCAGATTAGAACAAGTAAGGACTAAAACCCTAATCCACCATTGTGGCTCTTCCATGGAGGTTTGTAGCCAAGTGGGTATTTGAGATTATTTTTGGTCATTCCCCCATCACAGATTTGACAAAGTGTGATTTAAAATTTATATCCATTTTCCAATATCAAATTTTGGTCAACCTTGACTATTTGTGCATTTTTAAACCTTTTGAAACATTAAGTAGGTTATATGCATACAATTTGAAAAAGTTTGCATTTGTGATTTATGCATGAAAATTGTCACAAAAAACATTGAAAACGTAAAAAATTGCATAGCATTTTTCATTCAAAGGATAGAAAGAGTTCATTTCATTTTTTGCAAGTTAGATCTAGTTCATAATTGCATTGAAAAATATACCTTAGGTCATTATAAATTTTGAAGATAATTTGAAAGTGTTTAGACTTGTCATGCATACATGTCATTGAAAAGGTAAAAAATACATTATTTTCATTTCAAAAGATAGAAAAACATACAATATTTGTCAAAGTAGGATAGTACATTGTTGCATTTGAAAATATGAAAATTACATTTTCACTACAATTGCATTACTTGAAAATCTAAAATGCCATACAAAAGTGGCTTTCCATATTGTAAAATTGCAATTTTGTGCATCTCTAGAAATCTATTTATTATCAAACCTAAAAATTTATAGATAAGATCCTCAGACATTTTAGAACACAACCAAAATTTGAAATTAGTACAATTAATCTCTTGCTCTAGGTTTCCCAACATCCCTTTCCTAGATGTTTTTGATAAGGTATTGATGATAGTATTCTCTATGAGTTTTGTGTCCAAATCTTGTCCTATTTTTTTTTTTACTATTCGATAACATTGATTATCCTAATGCATATATCTTTTAGTAATACGATTTCATAATGTTTGAGTACTTTTGAAATATGATCTCCTCTTTGAAATCCTTGGTTGGTGTTTTATGTTGTGTCTTTGGTAGTACTTCAAAAAGTGATGAGACTCATGTATCCTTTTCTCCCAATGCATTTCCTCCTAGTGAGGGTACATTGGTGCAAGAATAAGAGATCATTCGTCGATCTTCAAACAATACTCTACCTTCATATATAACCAAAATTGTCCTTAGGGAACCCATATATCATCCCTTGATCTTATCTATCCACCATAAGCCTACTATACCTCCACTTGACATGTTTTCTTCCTTTCAAAAAGAGAATCCCCTACAATTCATCCCTTTCCCATTATAGATTAATTCCCTTTCCAATGATAATAAAGATTATCCTATACCCAAAGAAATACATCCACAAACAAAGTTAGTGACACACCCATTAATTTAGAAAAGAGTTATGGTGTTAGTGATGGAAATCTCAAATTTTTCCTTTGGCTTGAGTTCTTGCCATATTTTGAGCTTCTAAATAGTGTATTCCTTTTCTAGGGCATGTTATAACCTTGTTTAGGGTTTTATTTTATACAAAAACCCTTCTAAAACCTTTGCTTTCAAAATACCCTCGTGCTTTTAGAAACAACAAAAAATGGAGGAGGGGAGATGATGCTCTCTACCTTTGATAAGATAGGGTGCCTCCTATTTCACACTATTGTTTCACTCAAGAAAGCCTTAGAGATCTCAATCTAATGATGGAATAAAGGAAAGAGATCTACAATAGGGGTGTCATAGGGTATGATTAATGATTAAAGAGGGGTTCGCCACCAAGCTAGGGCTTGGAAAGACTATTGATATGCAAGGTCTAATGTTAAAACCTAGTACAATGCAAAACTTCACTAAATAACCTAGAAATGCATGTAAGTCATAACAAAAAGCTGAGAGATCAGAAAGGTGCACCTAGAAACCTATAGAAGCTTGAATGAAGACCTAAAATGCTGAAAACTAATTTTAATGTTGGCTAGGACTCATACACCAGGTTGGGTGATTTAGTCATAGATTAGGGTTTCTAGGTAGGAACAAAAATATGGTAAGGGCAAGTTTGGAACTCCTGAAAACTACAAATTTAATTGTACTGGGACTCATATGCCATAAGTGGTATATCAGTCTAGTTTGGCTTTTCTATAAATTCAAATTATGAATCTTCTCTTCAATCTTTGCTCTATTTTCTCCACCCGATTTTCAGGTTTGAATTTACTCTAATTTGCAACTTGTAGATAACCTTTTTTGATCTCCAAAACAAGGTGTCAACTTGGACAACTTTTGACAACTTGAAAAAATTTCTCCAATCTTTCTCTTCAAGGGATCTTCAATCTAGATCTGTAAATCACACACTAAAGAGGGAAAAAATGTTGTTTTTTTAGTAGAAAGGGGTTTTCCTTGTTCAAACCTCATTTTGGTAATCAAACCTTGAAATGAAATGAAATAGGAAAGGAGAATAATAAATGAACAAAATGTAATGTTGCAACTCACCAAACTCTAGCAATAAAGTGTTGCAAACATGCATGAAATGGCTCTAATGGATGTAGATCTTGACTCTTGCTTGAATGGTATGGATCTTGACCTTAAAGCTTGCTTGAATCATGAAACCCTACATCATAATTATTAGCTCAAACACAAACATGATGCATGATGACTTTGACATGATGCTTGACACTTAAATAATGCTCCAAAATGCTTGATAATCAACTCTTAAAGGCTCTTGTAAACTCTTTTAAACTCTTGAATGCTCCCTTGATTAGAAATTTACTATAATGCATGAATACTTGAAAGCTTGGGGTGAAAATGAGTGAAAGAAACTTGTATTTATACTTGTTTATGCCAAATACCTCAAAATTACAAACTACAAGTCGACATCAGATCTATGAGAATAAAATCATGCCAAGAATTTGAATTAAATTTTATTTTGGGCCACTCGGGACTCATACACTAGAAGTGGTGTATGATTCCCATTAGGCTAGCCTTGGGACACATTTTTCAAGAAATGCTTAGAATGATGTAAAATCAAGATTGGGGGCCCAAAACTTAGGTGGGACTCATACTCCCAAGGTGGTGTATGAGTCCCAGATCACTAAATCTAGGCCATACAATCCAAAAACACTTGAATTATGATTGAATGATGGTTTATGTCAGGATTATCTTCAAAAAGATGCATTGATTAAGGCTTGTGGATGCAAAATAAGGCCAATTAAACCATAAAGAATCCCAATTAATTAATAAAACCCTAGATTAGTGTGAAACTATGAAGGTACACTTTCTAACACCCTAAATAAAGAACCATTAGTTTCATTTAGTTTACAATGGCCCAAGACGTAATGTGAATGTGTTAAACACATTACAACACTAAATCAAAGCAACATTAAACTTAATTTAACAAGGAAGGCCTAAACAAGCAAGAAAATGTAGAGGGATGCATTTTTCATTGCCACACTTTTATTCTAAACTCATGTTGACTTTCTATTTCAGTTGTCAAACTTTTAAGTAACAACTTATGTTTTTAACCTCATAAATTAACCGACCTTTTTGACCTAGGAACACTTGTAGATATGTTCCCCTTTTAATATTCAGTTAAAATATTACATAAAGGGCGGGTGCATGAAGTTGGTCACACTTTTGTGGCCAAATGCAAAAAAAATTGAAAAGTGATAACATGAGTGCATTATAAAGTGCTCATATTATGTCATTTTAAAAGCAAAAAAAAAGAGAAAAGTGAATCATTTTCTATTCATTGTTTCTCAGCTCTGCCTGCGGCCAAAAACCCTCACTTTCACACTCGCATTATAGGAGGAAGGATTCTATGAATTTTGATCAACAATAGTTGGATTTCCTTTGCAAATATGGTGCCATGATAATGAAGAGGTGCAGGAGGTAAGTATTCTTTGCTATTTGTTTTGAATTTCTTAGTTTGAAATTGATTTTGTTTGTTTTAGGTTAGATTTGATTGTTTTTTAAAAAATTTGTAGGAAATCCTGCAAATCCTCAACAAGAAGAGGAGGAAAATCCTCAACAACAAAATCCTCAAAAAAATCAACCTCAACAACAAAATCAACCTCCCCCACCAATCACTCAATACCCTCCTGGAACTCAAGAAAGTTTGAGGAGTGAAATCGAGAAAAATAGAAAACAACTTGAGGATTTTATTAGTAGGTTGAGTGATCCAAATGCTTCAACCACAAAAACAATGCTTCTATCAAATTCATTGAAAGATATGTTAAAAAATATAGATGCAATTATCCAAAAAATATCTAGATGGCAAGATAGGAGGTGGGAAGCTAGGGCATATTATGCAGACAAATTATCATATAAACAAGTAAAAGATTTAAAAATTACTAAAGGTGATTTGTGCTCTCTATTCATTGATCCTAAAACACATAAAAATCTTAGTCTCAATGCAAAGAGGTTTCCTATTCATTGGTGCCACCACCAAGAGATTAGGAACCATTTTTATGATAGATGGTATTTGGTCTTTGATTACCCACCATGTAATAATTGTGAAGTCCCCTAATATTTTCTTAGGAAACTATACAGTGAGTTCGTATTGAACCAAATCCCAAATTATTTTGATATGAGGGAGTTCTAGGGGAGAGGTGGGGGGTTAGCTTAGGATAGGCTCAATGTACAGTCAGATCCTGCATGGCAAGGGAGATGACCTCTCGCTAGGCCACCTCGTGAGCACATTGTGATGCATGTCATTGCGAAGGAGAGTGCCGATGTAGAGACATTGAAGGTGATCATGACTTTGACCTGGAGTGTCATCCATCACAGTATCCCTATTGTACAATTCCATCTAGGGGAGTCTTCAGGTGGTGGCCTTTGAACCCATGTGTGTCAATCTTGCGGGGAAACTTGTTCACATGACCCTACCGACACTCGGGAGGGTGCTACATAGGATCCATATGCTACTACACAGCCTGATCTGTATGCATATATGGGGATGGAGAGGATGGCTGACATTTTGCATGATGCATATGGCATTGACACTCAGGTAAAATTCATCATGTTCATTGAATTTAATTTATTAAATTTTGATTGTGAAATGCAAGATTAACTAATTTAGTTTTATTATTTTAATAAAATTTTAGGGTCACTATGTTGAGACTGGATACACCAGTCTTCCACCTACTTATTTTTGTAGTACACCTATTAGTGGGGTATGTAACTAGTAAACAATTATAAATTCATTACATGTTAATAGCATTGTTTTACGAATGGTATTTTAATATGTGATTTTGGATGTTGAATAGGGTAATGTTGGAGGCTTCAAGGAAACACCTCCTAGTGCCAGTAGATTTGCTCAAACATTCATGGAGGTAATAGAATAAAGAGAACTTAACTAATGAATTCTAAGTTTAATAGATTTGTGTAGTTTATATTCGTATTGTTGGTTACGTTGCAGTACACATCATTCAAACTCAAAGCATTACTTCAAATTCAATAACTAATAATCAAAAATATATAGTTTAATACTTGTACTCAAAATTTTGTTCATTAGATCTCATACATTATAAGTCATCACGTGGATCGCTATTGTAACTTTGTTGTGATTGAATAATTTGTTGTTTTATTTTTAAATGTTGGTGATAGCAACACTGCCAAAAATTATGAGGGCAATGGATATTGTTGTTTCCTCCGCTATACAATCCTCGATGGCTTTGATAGGGGAGGTATGAGGCAAATTACTAAATTTCAATTTACATTCATTGTTATAGATGAACTAGGTCTACTGAAAAATCAAACCATTATTGATTCATAGTTTAATTCCTATTTGGATGGTTTATACAGGGCTTGAGCACGCCTCAACATTAGTGTGCAAATATTTCCATTGAGGAGAGTGATCGTGAGATAGCCGTATGTGATTATTTTGTTAAATATATCAATTTTATAATGTAATTTCTATATATTAATGTCTTTACTTCTTATTGTAACATTTAAAACTTCACCAAGAGCTAAACCCTAGGAGGAGTAGTAGTCGCACTCCTTAAGGATAGTAGAAACGAGAGACAGACTTATCGCCATTGGATTGCCAAGCAAAGGGAAAGAAAATTGTATTTGAACCAGAGCATGGAGAGAAATGAATTTTGAATGCAGAGCCCTTTGTTGTATGCCTACATCGCAATTTTGTACATATTTTGTATTGGATATATTTGAAATTGTATGCCTATATGGCATTCTCGTAAGCCTATATGGCTATTTTGTAATTATACTTTATACTTATATCGACATATATTGATGTATGTGTACATGGCTATTTGATTAATACAAATCTTTTTTATCGATGGTGTCCATATTTTCATTATAAATTCATGGTTCAATAGATATGAGTTACATGTATTCAAGTGTATACTTTACAACTTACACACATACTTTTTGACTTACGTGTGAACATCAAAAAGTGTGAAAATTTATGTGTGTGGAAGTCAAACGTAAGCCAATTTTGCAGTTCTTAGTTCTTGCATACTCGATCTTATGGACTTATTCCTTCCTAGCACATATTGTGAATATTTCTCATTTGGTGCAAAAGACAGATTCCTCATTTTTGAACCACTCATAGCAAAGAGATTCACAATAGGAATTTAGCATTGGAACACTACTCCATACTTCTCTTGTCTAGACCATAAAGGATTGGAAATTCTTAATTTGATGCAATGATAGTCCTGAGATGAGAATTTATATAACCATGCCTATTTTGAAACTTCATGTATCTAATACTGCATCAACAAGAACTTAAGAAGTGTTGCATAAGAGTGTTAGGTTTGATAGGCCTTCTCTTCCCTAAGGGAGGAGAGCCTGCATCTTGAATTTTGAACAAAATTTTAAGAAACAAACATTTTACCTAAAAGCTTCAAACCTAGATGACATATTTGGCTAAGTCTATCTTGAAAATTATCAATGTGTTCAAACTCTAAAGGAGATTCTCCCTTAAAAGAAAACTTTACCCTTATTCCCAAGGAAAGAAATTGCAACAAGTTGCTTGATTTATCTTATTTCTTTCTCACAGTTCCTGGTCAATCATTCATGGTTCAGGATAGTTATGTTCCAAGGCAAGGACACCCAAAAAATCACTGAGATTCTTCTATGATTTGCAAGAAAAAGGTTATGGCTCTTTCACAATGTAAATAATTATGTAACATTGTTTTCTTGTTTGCCTTCCACACAGAAAAATGTTCACACTTTTCAGATTGATCAATGATCAATAATGGCTGATTGTAAACACTTGGCATTTTTATATTTGAACTTTAATTTATAATTTTGTATCATGGCATTCGAGTATCACTAATATTTTAATATTTGACTATGAAAGTGGTGGTGTATTTTTTCTATGTTATTTGACTATTAATATGGTTGTGTATTCTGAACTTAATTATTGTTGCAAATATGTATATATTTCTTATTTTTATATGGTTTTGTATTACCAAACCCAAAACAAACCCAACCCAAAATTTTTTTTCCCAAACCGGCAAACCAGGTTCTCGAACCCAAACCAAAAACCAAACCGATAACTTAGAAAAAAATAGATTTTTGTAGTTTATATTCATAACGTTGATTACATTGCATTGCACATCTTTCAAACTCAAAGCATTGCTTCACATTGCATAACTAATAACTAGATGTTGATAGATGAAAAAATTTCAATTACAATATAGTTTTTACAAATTCAACCTAAGCAGTTATGCAATTACTTCACATTGCATAACTAACAACTAGGAGAAGCTACCAATTGCATTTGCTTAAGTCATGGCATTCTATGAGACCACATTTCTTTGAGGTGCATTTTTTCAAATAGTTCGCTGCCTTGTCTAAACTACCACATTTTTGATACATGTCTACCAAAGCATTTTGTCAAATAGTTCAAGTGTTTCCTTGTTGCTATGGCTAAAAGACTAAAACAAGTTCTTTGGAACAAGCTATGGATGCTTGGAAAAAATCTATCAAAAGCATAATAGTAAGCAATATCATAGACAAGGCAGTGAACTCTCTGAAAAAATGTCTCAAAGAAATGAGGTCTCATGGTGATGGAATTCCATGACAATCAAATGCTTTTGATTTTCATGGCATTCCATCACCATGAGACCTCAATTCTTTGAGACATTTTTTCAGAGAGTTCACTGCCTTGTCTATGATAACACATTTTTCATACATGTCTATCAAAGCATTTTATCAAACAATTCATTTCCTTGTTGCTATGGCTAAAAGCCTAAAACAGGTGCTTTCAAACAAGCTATGGATGCTTAGAAAAAATCTATCATAGCATAATAGTAAGTAACAACATAGACAAGGGAATGAACTATTTAAAAAAAAGGCCTCAAAGAAATGTGGTCTCATGGCACTGGTGGAATGCCATGACAAGCGAATTGTTGTGGATTGTCATGGCATTCCATCACCATGAGACCAAATTTCTTTTAGGAATTTTTTCAAACTATTTGCTGCCTTGTCTATGCTACCAAATTTATCATACATGTTTACCAAAGCATTTTATCAAACAAATCACTTCCTTATTGCTATGGCTAAAATCCTAAAATATGTGCTTCCAAACAAGCTATGGATGCTTGGAAAAAATCTATCAAAGCATACTAATAAGCAATAGCATAGAAAAGGCAGCAAACTGTTTGAAAAAAAGCCTCAAAGAAATGTGGTCTCAATGGTGATGGAATGCCATGACAATCCATAGCAATTTTGCTTGTCATGGCATTCGTCATGCCATTCCATCACCATGAAACCACATTTATTTGAGGCATTTTTTCAAAGAGTTCACTGCCTTGTCTATGCTAACACATTTTTCATACATGTCTATCAAAGCATTTTATCAAACAGTTCATTGCCTTGCTGCTATGGCTAAAAGCCTAAAACAGGGGCTTTCGAACAAGCTATGGATGCTTGGAAAAAATCTATAAAAGCATAATAGTAAGCAACAAGCTATGGTCTCATGGTTTTTTTTCACACAAAAATCAACGTGATTTTATTCACATTTTTTTCACATGAAAATCAGTGTGAACCAGATTTTGTATTATGGAGTTCTATTAAGCTGCCACTCTGAAGACCAATGTAACAATGATAAAAAATAATGTTTGAGACTACAAGAAGGCATCAAAATGGCTAGTGTACTAAACAAATTCTTATGATTTATGAATAATGTTGATAACTCTACTTAGTTGGCTTCTTTTTTCAAAATCATACAAATTGAACCCTAGCATCAATCAACTCTGTATATCAAGCTACCACAATTCAAGTTACATTAGGCCCATATTATTGACAAACAACCTGAACAGTAGGAGGAATGGCCTATTTCAACATACTACACTCAAACCCTTAAGGGATTGATCCACTTGAACGTAGCTCAGAGTGATTTTGTGTGTTTGGGTTTGAAAGAGGACCATGCCTAGCATAAACATGCCTATTTGGACATGTTGGAATAGTCTTTTTGGTCACACGAGTTGGAGAACAAAAATTGCATCACCTTGCAACTTTCCACTGTTTTCATTTGATACCTTTTCCATCAACTGAAAATTGGACACCACAGGAAAACCACTCTGAGATAACAAAAACTGAGAAAGTTTGTTGTAGAGGGGACTAACGTGATCCCATAGGATCAAATGAGAAGTTTCTAAGCGTCATGGTGTCCGAGTAACCTCATGTTAAAGTTTCCAGCCATTTTTCCCTTTGGACCCTTAAGGGATCAATCTTATTGAATGTAGCTCAAAGCGATTCCACGTGTTTGGGTGTGAAAGAGGACCATTCCTAGCGTAAACATGCCTATTCAAATGTGTTGGAATAGTCTACTTGGTCACATGAGTTAGAGAACGAAAGTTGGACCACTTTGCAACTTTCCACTGCCTGCATTTGACACTTTTTCCATCACCTAAAAACTAGACACCACAATAAAACCACTCTAATGTAACAAAAATTGAGAGACATTATTATAGAGGGGCCCAACAAAATCCCATAGGATCAAACAAGAAGTTTCTAAGCATCACGGTATTTGAGTAACCTCATGTTGAAGTTTGCAGCCATTTTTCCATTTGGACCCTTAAGGGATCGATCCGGTTGATCATAGTTCGGAGCGATTTCGCATGTTTGGGTGCAAAATAGGACCATGCCTAGCATAAAAATACCTATTCAGATGCATTGGAATAGTCTGTTTGGTCTCACGAGTTGCAGAACAAAAATTGCACCACCTTGCAACTTTCCACTGCTTGCATTTAACACTTTTTCCATCAACTAAAAACTGGACACCATGGGAAAACCACTTTGAGATAATGAAAAAAAAAGAGATTTTATTGTAGAGGGGACCAAAGTGATCCCATAGGATTAGATGAGAAGTTTCTAAGTGTCATGGTGTTTGAGTAACCTCATGTTGAAGTTTGCAGCCATTTTTCCCTTTGGACCCTTAAGGGATCGATCTAGTTGAACATAGCTTGGAGCGATTCCACGTGTTTGGTTGTGAAAGAGGACATTCCTAGCATAAAAATGCCTATTCATACATGTTGGAACAGTCTATTTGGTCACACGAGTTGCAGAACAAAATTTGTACCACTTTGCAACTTTCCACTGCTTCCCTTTGACACTTTTTCCATCAACTAAAAACTGGACACTACGGGAAAACTACTTAGAGATAATGAAAACCAAGAGAGGTTATTGTAGAGGGGCCTAACATGATCCCATAGGATTAGACAAGAAATTTCTAAGCATCATAGTGTTTGAGTAACCTCATGTTGAAGTTTGCAGCCATTTTTCCCTCTGGACCCTTAAGGAATTGATCTAGTTGAACATAGCTCGAAGTGATTCTGAATGTTTGGGTGTGAAAGAGGACCATGCCTAGCATAAAAATTCCTATTTAGATGCTTTACAGTCCATTTGGTCACACGAGTTGTAGAACGAAAGTTGCACCACTTTGCAACTTTCCACTACTTCCCTTTGACACTTTTTCCATCAACTAAAATTTGGACACTATGGGAAAACTACTCCAAGATAATGAAAACTGAGAGAGGTTATTGTAGAGGGGCCCAACTTGATCCCATCGGATCATACAAGAAGTTTCTAAGCATCACGATATCCGAGTAACCTCATGTTGAAGTTTGCAGCCATTTTTCCCTTTGGACCCTTAAGGGATTGATCCGATTGAATGTAGCTCAGAGCGATTCCACATGTTTGGGTGTGAAAGAGGACAATTCCTAGTGTAAAAATTCCTATTCGAATGTGTTGGAATAGTCTATTTGGTCTCATGAGTTGCAGAAAATGAAAATTACACCACCTTGCAACTTCCCACTGCTTGCATTTAACACTTTTTCCATCAACTGAAATCTTGACACCATGAGAAAACCACTCTGAGATAATGAAAACCAAGAGAGGTTATTATAGAGGGGCCCAATGTGATCCCATAGGATTAGAAGAGAATTTTCTAAGCATCCCGGTGCTTGAGTAACCTCATGCTAAAGTTTTCAACCATTTTGCCCTTTGGACCCTTAAGGGATCGATCTAGTTGAATATAGCTCAAAGCGATTCGATGTGTTTGGGTGTCAAAGAGGACCATTCCTAGTGTAAACATGCCTATTAAAATGAGTTGGAATAGTCTATTTGGTCACACAAGTTGGAGAATGAAAGTTGCATGACTTTGCAACTTTCCATTACTTGTATTTGACACTTTTTCCATCAACTGAAAATTGGACACCATGGGAAAACCACTCTGAGATAACGAAAACCAAGAGAGGTTATTAGAGAGGGTCCCAACACAATACCATAGGATCAAATGAGAAGTTTCTAAGAATCATTGTGTCTGAGTAACCTCATGCTGAAGTTAGCAGCTATTTTTCCCTTTGGACCCTTAAGGGATCGATCTAATTGAACGTAGCTCAGAGCGATTCTGCATGTGTGGGAAAATTCTGAAATCTAGTGGAATGGTGGATTTAGGGGTCCTCTTCATGTTGTAATTTTCTTCAGAGTGAAAGATGGAGGTTTGCAAAAGTTATTTGATAGCCTAGGTAAGTTTTTTGCTTGTAAATGTATGAAAATGGTCTTTAGAATGCACTTTGCATAATTTGTTGAGTATTTGTGTAGTACTAATCGATGGAAAACATGGAATAGGTCTTTTGAAACTTGTTGGAGTCTTTTAAAGGTATTAGGTTGGTGTAGGAGAACCAACACCATACTTTCAAAATATGAATCCTTGAATGTTGATCATTTAGGGATTTGGAGGTCAATGGAGTCCAAAATGTAAAAGTTGTTCAATGAAGTGGTTCATGTGATAAGTCTAGGAATTTAGGCGTTTTGGTATTATTTATGTTAAATAAGGTCTTTGGAGACCATATATCATGTATTTGGATGCTTTAGGAGTCTTAGGCTTTGAGTTTTCAAAAGTTGTACAAAATATTGAAAAAAATTGAAAAATACAACAAAAGTTGTCAAGTTCAGAAATTGTAAAATTGTAGAATTTGAAGGGTCATAACTTCAAAAGGAAAACTTGTTCGAAGGAGAAGGAAAAAGATCATTTTAAAAGCTTTAAAAATCCTTTCCAAGGCTCATTGATGAATATATGAAGATTATTTGGTGACTCATTGAAGAATTCAAGCATTTAATTCTTTTATTTCACTATTTTCTTGTATTTTTCTGAGTATTCAAAATTTGTTCACAGTTGTACGGATCCGTACATCTAGACATTACTCCAAATTATTTAATTTCATGTAGGAGATTGTATTAACTCTTTGTTGTGTCCATTCTGAGCTTCTAACATCCAATTTTGTGGGTGAAATTTTTATTTTCCTGAGACTGCCTGTAGAACCAAAATTACCACTGCTTGGAAAACAAAATGAGAATTTTGGTCATCCCACCTACTGTGTACACTTTTGCTTTAGTGGGATGGAATTTATAAATGTATAATAGGTTTCTAATAAGTTACTTTAGTATTGGGAGTCAAGAAAAATGAGTTCTAGTGATGCCTTAGGCCGGGTATGTGAGTTTTCCTAGAGAAAATGAAGGCTATAGGTTGTGTATTGGTGAATTTGTGAAGGGACTGAGTGCAGACTTGGGAAAATATGTTTTGAACTTTTGTTTGATTTTTTGTGGCTAGTAGAGTGGAGTTACAAAGAAACCCTAGGTTTTAGGGTGAAATAGGAGGGTTTGCTAGAGCACCACTTTAGAAGACCTATACAGAAGAATTGATCAGAGAATCTATGGCTTTGTAACAGAATTTGAGAGTGTCTAAGAGATATTGTGGTGGTAAGAAGTTTAAAGAGTACTTTGTGTGTAAAATTGGGCTAATTCTAATACCCTTTGAGTAGGGCGACTTGAAGTTTCTTTGTTTTGTTGCATAAGAATCTCATGTGTAAGCTTGGGTCAGTGTTTTTGATGATGTATGGATGATGAGTTGGTATTCTTACAACCTTCTCTAAAGGATAGGTCTATTTTTTGTTACTGGTGAATTGAGAAGCCATAGTGTTGATTTGATGAAATTTGTGTTGGAAACTTGAATCTGAGTTGGAACTTGATTCCTTGAGCCTAATTATGTGTTCCTCCACCTTGATATTGCTTCATAGGGGTGTTGGGGTGTGCCTTGAAAAGTTGAAAGCTTCCTTATGTAGGCCTAGTTAAGCCTTGTTTATGGCTTGTAAATCAATATTTTGATACGGTTATTTTGGGTGTTTGATCTTGTGCTTTTGGGAACTTGTGGAGGATGGTATTAGGAGTATAAACTATGTTTAATTGACTAGTTAATTCCTTTAATCATTTGTTTTTTTACTGTCCTAATCGATGAATGTTGCAAAGTTGCATGGGCTTGTGTAGAAGCCATGGAAGAGTGGATGTTTTTGGGTGCAAGGTCCATTTGTTTGGTCATGTTGTGTTGTGTGAAGAGTGTTTACATCATCCCCAAGTCCTATTGAGATGTTTGGTTGTATGAGTCAAGTTGAGTGGTCAAGTTGCATTGTTGAGAGGAATAGTGAAGTTGGTGTGTGCATATAGAGTATTTCTGAGAAGCTTTTGAAAAGGAAGTTGCTTCCCCTACCAATTTGCATCAAAAATTTGACTTCTTCAAAACATTGTTCCCCTCCAAATTTCAATTGTATATCAATTATCACTGTAATTCAAACTTGAATTGATATTATATGCCTTTCAACATGAAAACTCTACTATTTCATGCAAAGGTAATGGAAAGAACATTCAAAAGCTGGTGGAATCTAAAAATCATGTATGCACACTTCAATCAATCACCAAAAAAGCTACTTTTTGTTAGAGCATGCCCATAACTAGGAGAATATGCAGAATGTGGGCTGACATCATAGGTATATTGTGATTTTTTACCATTTTTAGTGCAATAAAAAATGTGCTTGCGTTATAACGCGAACATGTTATTTAATCCTTTAAATATACATGTCTCTAATATTAAATAACGAGGTCACATTATGATAAATTTGGTTTTTTAAGATTTATATGGTACATTTATAGGGTAGAGAATTAAGGGTACTAGGGAGAGAGATAGAGGGAGTGAGTGTGAGAGAGAGAGATACTTGAGAGAGAAAGAGAGGAAGGAAGTAAGAGAGAGATAAAATAGGGAAGTGCCAAGGGTAGAGGGTAGAGTCCTTAAGGGTTAAGAGTTTAAGGTTTACAATTAAGGGTAGAGGGGAGAGAGATAGAGGGAGTGACTGAGAGAGAGAAACCTAAGAAAGGGAGAGGGGGTAGGAGGGAGAGGTTTGAGAGGGATAGAGAGAGACCTAATAGAGGGAAAGGGGTAGGAGCGAGAGGGTTGAGAGAGAGAGAGAGAGAGAGAGACCTAACAAAGGGAGAGGGTAGGAGGGAGAGGGTTGAGAGAGAGAGAGACCTAACAAAGGGAGATGGGGTAGGAGGGAGAGGGTTGAGAGAGAGAGAGACCTAACAGAGGTAGATCAGGTAAGAGGGAGAGGGTTGAGAGGGAGACAAAGACCTAAGAGAGGGAGAGTGAGTAGGAGGGAGAGGGTTGCGAGAGAGAGATCTAATAGAGGCAAAGGGTTGAGAGAGAGAAACATAATAGAGGGAGAAGGGGTAGGAGGGAGAGGGTTGAGAGAGAAAGACCTAAGAGAGGGAGAGGGGGTAGGATGGAGAGGTTTGAGAGAGAGAGAGGGAGAGGGAGTAGGAGGGAGAGGGTTGAGAGAGAGAGAGATCTAAAAGAGCGAGAGGGGATAGGAGGGAGAGGGTTGAGTGAGAGAGAACTAACAAAGGGAGAGGGGGTAGGAGGGAGAGGGTTGAGAGAGACCTAACAGAGGGAGAGGGGGTAGGAGGGAGAGGATTGAGAGAGAGAATGCCTAATAAGTGAGGAGGTGAGGGGGAGAGGAGACCCTGGAAGGGGCGGGGGGAGTAGGAGGGAGAGGGTTGAGGGAGAGAGAGAGACCCTAACATAGGGAGAGGGGGTATGAGGGAGAGGGTTGAGAGAGATAGAGAGACCTAACAGAGCAAGAGGGGATAGGAGAGGGAGGGTTGAGAGAGAGATAGAGACCTAATAGAGGGATATGGGGTAGGATGGAGAGGGTTGAGAGAGAGAGAGAGACAAAATAGAGGGAGAGGGTTGAGAGAGAGAGAGACC
>VDFB02105785.1:75865040-75877590 GCA_007258455.2 Sequoia sempervirens
AACCATCTCCCACTCTCACCCACCATCTCCCACCCTCTCCCACCCTCTCCCACCCTCTCCAACTCTCTCCCACTCTCTCCCATAAGCATACATACATACATACATGACACACCAGAATACATATACACGCAAACATACAAACATATCAACAAAAATTCAATAAAATGGCATTTAACTAAAGGTGGCATTTAACTAAAGGAAGACATAATGCGAGCGCGGTATGTGTTACTAGAAATGTTCCCTGAAGAAAGGAAAAATTCCAAAACTAACAAATAACATGAGCACGTTATAATGTGCTTGCGTTATATTTTTCTTTGGGAATCCCTGAGCCTTAGCTTTGGTATTTTTATTGGAATACCAACCTTAAGGCTTGGAGGGCATTCCCAAAGACCAGAGACATGTTTTTGTAAATTCTACATTTTTTCACATAATCGGGTTCGTGCTCACCATCAAGATTGCATCTGGTTCAATATTGAAAAAATCGAACACATGGGTAATATTAGGTTCTCTCTTAGCTTTCCAACGATGCAATTTTTTTCAATTTCTGACAATGTTAAGCCTTTCATCCATAATTTCTTTTGTTTGTAAGTTTGTTTATCTTCAAAAAGCAGTGTTTGGTGTTTTTTTCACTATAAATTAACCATTCATCAAAATTTGAAATAAATTACATTTTTAGAAACTAGACTCCATTCTACAAATTTATAAAAAAAAATAAAAAATCTATTACTTTCAAAAATTTATAGGGGGAGCATGGCCAAAATTCTGCTTTTTAGGAAGTGCCCACTTAGAAAATTAGTAAAAAATCAAATATTCATTAAAAAATTAGGAGAAAAATCGTGCATCAACTACATATTATTAGCTAACTTCTGACTATAGCGATTTTAAAATACTACAAAAAATTTCACCGTGCTAGGGTCGTACAAGAGTTGCTATGCTATGTTTTTCTGACAAAAACAACAACAATTTGTGTACATCCCTCTTTTGAACCCTTCAATCTCAACCATTTTCAAAATAAATTAGTTTGGAAAGTAGACTCTAAGCACTTTGATCCTTGTTTTTGTTCTATCTCAAAATTTTGATTGTAGCTATCCTCAATTTCATGTCCAAGGTTAGTATTTCCTGATTTCAGAAAAAAAGTGGCCACTTAAGCCCCCTTTTTGGGAACCATATTGGTGCACTTACCCTAAAGTCCTAAGTCCAAAATTTCTTGTTATTTTATGTCCCCTTTGTCACCCAGGTACATCCCTTCAAGAATAACTTTATCACGTGTTCTTAATTGAATCACTTAAGTTTTAAGAAATCAACCCACCCTAGACAAATGTCACTTCTACAATGCATCAATGTATTCTACCTCCACATCATGTTTTCATCTTTATAGCACATAGTTAAAAAATTTCATATGATCTTGATAGAAGTAGGACACATGTTTATGCAATATTTCAACACATTTCCTTAGTGCTTCACAGTCTTATAAAAAGAGCACATATTGAAATTACGATGGGGTGGTCTAAATAATATAGAGACACATGGCAGAATTTTATTGCATCATGGTTTCATATAGGAAGCACATAGTGAGAATGTACAAGGACATGATGAACAAGGAAAGTGTAAAGAAATCTCAATGCATAAATGCCTTCCAAATCCAAAATTCTTGGGAAAGAAGTGCAAAAAAATCCATTTAATTTGAGTTACAATCATTAAGATGCACAACATAAAATATAAACAATTAGAAACACACAAAATTGAACACCAAACTTAAATGGTGAGAGAAAAACCCACACACCAAGTAAAGTCACTTTGTATTACAGTCAAACAACTACATATAGAGTTATAGACTCCACTCTCATGTATTAACTCATAACAACATTACAATTTCCAAATCAACCTCATATACAGATTCCGAACACTGTTTTGTTCTCTCACACTATTACAATGCTTGTAAGCATGTACAATGTAGAATATTACTTAATTCACCAAACCCACACTCATTGTAGAGTGCTATAATATATAATTGACATCTAACCATGATCGATTCAAATCCAGGAAACCAATTGTTCAGTTCCCAATTGCCATTATCTATATTGGCCATTGAAGAGACTCTATTCATCTCTCTCTGAAATCAGCAAGTCTCTCTAATTTCCTAATCATCCTACCAAGACAATTTTCCAAACAACCTTCAATAGTCAACAACTAACCATTAATTTCCACTTCAACATCAATTGGGTCCCACCAAGATGTTCTTCACAACTTATCAAGTCGACAAATGTACACCGCTTAGTCAATCTCCAACACCCTGTAGGAGTCTGTCGGGACCTACCACAAGGGGCGTGGGGTTAGCAAGCACCATTGGAATGCTTCAATCACAACTGTTGATCAAAAAATCCTTCATCTAATACACTAATGAAATTTAATTTATAACTGTGGTCCCCACCTCCATCATCTTGTCTTTATGGTCATTAAGTTGGAGGTTTCCAAAACCTCACAACTCGTAACATGAGGTTCAAGAGTTCTAAGTTTCCATGATCATGTGATCTCTCCATAGCTATCAGTTCATCAGAGAGACTTAGGATAGAGTCACGCCAACAAAGTCAAGTCACACCGACGAGAGTTGTAGGAACCCATCATTCTATTGGGGAGAAATCTTTGAAGGTCCCACTGAAGTGACGAACTCCCATGAATAGAACACACCATGCTAAATATAATGTCATTAGTCCATTGATGGGACTAAGAACAAGATCTCGCCAATAAAGAACTATCATGCCAATAGAAAAAAAACATAATTTTTGTAGGAAGTTGATCAAGCCAGTAAATCTAAAGGACTTTTTTCGAACATTCTCCCACTTGATGAATGAATTACTGGCTTCTTCCAAACTTGAAGTTACTAGAAGTTATAGGCCCCAAGGCCCATAAAATTGGCACACCACCTGTACTTGTTTGTGATCATAGGTTTCATCAACACATCAGTGACATTCTCTAGAGTAACCACTTTTTCAAGATTTACCTTTCCATCCTCCACCATATCACAAATGAAATGATATTGAACATTGATATGCTTTGTCTTGGCATGGAAAGGGGGATTTTTTGCCAAACAAATAGCACTCTGACTTTCATAACAAATCATAATCTGCTTTGCATTAAACCCAACATCAAAACACAAATTTCTAATCGAAATGGATTCTTTATAGGCATGTGTTGTTGCCATGTTCTCCACCTCAGTAGTAGATAAATTGACTATAGCTTGTTGCTTCCTTATCCAACTAACTGCACCACTGAATAACATCAAGATGTATCCATTGATGGATCTTCTACTGTCAATGTCCCTTGCCCAATCAAAATCCACATACCCATGAATGCTAAGAGATCTGTGTGATCAACTGAGTTTCCATGATAACACAAAGCATGATTTGAAGTGACCTTCAAATATCTGAAAACTCTCTTCATAGCATCCCAATGTGGTCTTCCTAGATTAGCCATAAACTGACTAAGTACTCCCATTGCTTGGGAAATTTCTAGCCCATTATAGACCATTGCATACATTAAACTACCAACTACACCTGTATAAGGCACCGTGGTCATGTCCTACATCTTAGTAGAAGACTTTGGACAATATTACACAGATAGCTTGGTTCCTTGCAAGATTGGAACAACTAAATGCTTGCAATTTTTCATACAAAATCTCTCAAGGATAGAATTAATAAACTTGCTTTGGCTAAGCCAAATATTTCTACTTCCCCTATCCCTTCTGATTTCAATACCAAAAATATACCTTGTTGCACCTAAATCTTTCATTTCAAACCATGCTAAAAACTAAGATTTTAAAATAGAAATCATACCCTTACTATTCCCAAAGAATAACATATCATCCACATATAGGGCAATAGTAAGTAAACAATCATTTTTAATTTTCTAATACATACAATGATCTAATTTTGATCTCACAAATCCCAATGACAACACAAAAGTTTCAAACTTATGGTACCACATTCTAGGTGATTGCTTTAAACCATATAGAGATTTATTTAACTTGAAAACCAGACTTTCTTTACCATTTTCAACAAAGTGCTTAGGTTGGGACATATAAATTTCTTCTTGCAGATCTCCATGGAGAAAGATTGTTTTTGTGAATTCAAAATTCACCATGCTCCATTCAGGCTTGATTTTTGGCTAAGTACCAGCCCATGCCTTCAAAAAATTTCCCCGACCCCCTTTTCGTTGTCATCACAGCTTCGGCCACGTGTCTACTCATTCAACTCCAAAGGAATTTTCTCCTTGCTCTTCTATCAGCCCCTAAAATGCTCCCACGTGTCATCACCGTAGGTTATTTTGATTGCTTCCTTTTGCTTCCTCATCAGCCCCCACTCACGTACCACATAGCTCCCATTTACATAAGGATTTGGTGGGCCCCACAGGCAACATCTATAGTAAAATTTTTTGTTGCATGTCCTCTATGTGCAAGCTTTCAGTGAAGGAATGAAATATCGATTGTGGGAAGTGAAATGCTACCACATGTCTCTTCAATGCACAATTCTTCAATGCAGGGGATGAAGTATACTATGAGTTGCGGGATGCTACCACGTTTTCTAATTTCCTATCCTAAATGGAAACGCTTTTCTACATGATACTTTGTTGGACCATTGCCATCATTTGCAGGGGATGCACCTAAATGGAGGGAGACCAAATGTTGTGTCTCGAATCTTTTTATATTACAATGGTTGAGGGAAATCATTTCCTCAACATCATTGC
This sequence comes from Sequoia sempervirens, assembly GCA_007258455.2. NCBI lineage: Eukaryota > Viridiplantae > Streptophyta > Pinopsida > Cupressales > Cupressaceae > Sequoia > Sequoia sempervirens. The sequence goes on from VDFB02105785.1 coordinate 75,869,784, forward strand.
TTAGATTCCTAATATTTTTGGTTGTTTCTTTCCAAGTGGTGGAAGGCTTGCTATAAATACTGCTCTTTGCTTCAGAGGAAGGGTTCCATAGTTCCGAACGTTCCAATGTTTTAGGTTACAAGTTTGGAGATCATATGCTATTTAACTAGTTTTTACAATCATAGGATTTTTGGAGAGACCAGGCCTTTGTATTGTTTATATTATAGTAAGAACTCATAGACTATGCCATTGTCCGACCTCTCTATTTCTTATGCTATTGATAAATTTTATGTTGTGCCATTTTTTTTGAATGGTTTATCTATCATACTTTTATAGTTTGAATGCAAGTTTATTGGTCCAGATCATGTCTTTCAACTCTTCTTTTTAGTAAAGGGGTGTGATTATTATTTTATGTCATCAAATGAGTTGTTCATGCTACAATCCTTAATTTTTGTTATTCTAGAACATGGTAAATTGCTAAGCAGGCCCTTAGATCATATCCAAAAGATAGGTTTATCATGCCTTTTATCTAAATTTTGGTGTATCGCTTTAGTTAGATTCTTTATTTTATATTTGCTTCTATTTCCCATTCCAAAACCCCATTCACAAAAGAAGCTGGCTTCTTTAAAAATCTAGAGGTCACTTAGTTTAGCGCAATAGGTCCCCCATAAACTGAGTTTCCCACAAGGGGTTGTTACCTTGCCAATTTTTGGCATCAACAGTTTTTATTTTTCCTAGCATGCCCGGTGGGACTAAACTTAATGAATCAGATTTTCAAAGGGGTGTATGAGCCATCGACCTATTACTAGGTCCCAAACAAAAAATAATCTTCATTTATTAGTACCACCATTAGGGACAATACAACCCATGACCCAATTAGTGAATGTTATGCTTCCTCCTCCCTTTCCACTAGCCATGTTGTCTATTGCTAACATAAATTATGTGGCATGGGATGCCGGAAGCCCTCTTGTTGCACTGGTAGCACCTGTCATTTGATTTTTTATCTCAGTGTTTGCCCTAAAGGCTATACCTAAATTCATCAGAGATGGTTGAAGAACACCATCTAAACCTTTGTAAGATGTTGTGGATGTATGCTTAGTACATGGGGTTACAACCCAAAATGTGGTGTTAAGGCTGCTTGTTGCGTCTTTTAGGGGAAAGCCACTAGATTGGTACCACACATTAAAACCCAAAAACAACAATCAGAATAATCGATAAGCTAACACTATGACTTAGTAGTTGAACAATCAAACATTCAACAAAGTGAACAATGAAAGGGGGCCACCCCAACAAAACAAAAACTCCCCCAAGCAGAAGTACACAACCCTTAGGGAATTGGCTAAATCCATCATGAAGAGACTGAAGGAGAAAAACTCATCACAATCCCCACCTATGACAACTATCAAGAGCCCTTGGTGAAACCATCGTGGTGCAATGAAAATCACCTTTGTGATTTCCACAAAATCAAGGGACACACAACTGCCAATTGCATGAGATTGAAAAAATTGATCCAAGACCTCATTGATGAAAAAATAATAAATGTGGAACAACCAGCAGGGAATCAAAATCTCAAGATTTACATGAATTTGATGCCCAGCCACAATAAGGGAAATAATAACAATGATAAAGGAAAGGGTACCTTCAAAAGTGTGAATCATGTGTATGACCATGTCATCACATCCCTAGATGAGTATTGCACTATTATCACCATCAAAGGAGCCCAAGCTGATTGTGGAGTCACCATAAGAGGATGAAAATTCACCATCACAAGGTCATCTCAACCAAACAGAGCATCCATCTCCAATCCAAGATTTGTTCCTAGTGGCTATAATGTCCTCGACCAATTTTAACAAATCTCCATCATGGAATTGTTGAAAATATCACCAGCCCACAAAAAGAGCCTTGAAGAAGCCTTGGCCTCATCTTCCATCCCCATTGATCTTGATGTGGATAAATTCCAAGCTATGGTCACACTCCTCACTACACCTCACCTTTTTATTTTTTTAGAATAGGATTTCCTGACACAACCATCTCACAATCGTGTGCTTCATCTTGAGGCTTACATCCATAAAAACAATTCCAAGAGGGTCCTGGTAGATGGAGGTGTAGGGTTGAACATATGCACCATTAAATTAATAAAAATATTGGGCTTCTTCAAATATTTTGTCAAAAAGGGAATAGGCATAACCATAAGAGCCTACAATGATCAAGAAAGAGTGTCTTAGAGCACAATTCAACTCCCTATTCAAGTAGGACCGGTTATCATGGAAACAACTTGTCAAGTTCTCAACTTGGAATTGCCTTATAATATTCTCCTAGGGCATCCTTGGATTCATGGGATGCAAGCTGTCACCTCCACCTTCCACCAATGTGTAAAGTTTCCATACTAAGGCCAAGAGGTCATGGTCCATGGGGATCCTGAACCCTTTTACTATTGCAAAAATCTAAAAGAAAAATATTACAAAATCCCCCAAGGACCTAAGAACGATTAAGGTCCCTCAACTTCCTACATAGACCCAACTACTATCACCTCCACTTCCATGATAAAGACACCTACAATCCTTGCCATCTCTGTTATCAAGGTCATTATCTAGGAAAATGGGTGTGGGGACTATACAATTTTGAAAAATGCTTTTGTGGTAGGAGAGTTACCGCAATCTCCTAGGTCAAGAGGATGACCACATTCAAATGATGCTTCCTCATCTGAAACCTTCATAGCAGGCTCCTCCAGCTTTAGAAATTGGGGAAATCTAGGTCAAGAAATAATAGAGGAGGACCCATCAAATCTCCTGTACCAAGACAACAGACCAACAATTGACCTACCTATGGATGATAGTAGTAAAATCTTACAAATTATTCTCTCCATGGGTTATGATAGAAACAAAAAGCTTGGAAAAAATGACAATGGACTTCTAATACCCCTCATAACAGAGATGCATATGAGAAATATTGGCCTCGGGCGTACCCATCCAAAGGTGGCCATACTTGGAAAAGGATCCTTGATTAAAAAGGTCAAAACTCCTCATCAATCTACAATGACCCTTCAATTACCCATATCCACAGGTCTGTCTCTAAACAATTTCACCTTTGACATAACTGATGTGTGTAGTAGTGATGAGGACCCCATAAACAGTTTTCCTATGCTTTTCGAAGACACCTCCCTACTCATGATTATTACCTTTTCTTTTGAGACCAACAACCATCAAACCCATGAAATCAACCTAGTCTACCCCTATCTCATTGATTACAACCAATGAGGACTGCCAATTCTGGACACTTTCAAAAATGATGAGGCACTCTTGGAATTCATGGGACTGTAGAACATAGTACCATATAGAGATCAAAAGGTTGGGTTTGATATCATATTGGACACACAAGCCTACTATGGGGAAACAATTGAATCCTTTAGTTGCAAAAGTGAAAAATTGAGAATAATCTCAAGGTCTTTGAGTAAAAACCACACTGTGGCACTCTCTAACCCAAAAATAGTAAAAATAAAGGATGTATCCAATCATGAAAACCTGTTTGAGGCACCCAAGGATGAAGGATTCAATCTTCCTCTCAGTGCTCTACATCAAGAGAAGTCAGTGCTTCTAGCCGAGAAGTGCAACCCAGTCAATTGACTTGGGAAGAAAGGAACTCCTCATATCACATTTCATGTTGAATCATTGATGCCAAAAGAATAGGAGCTCCTAGCTTCCTTCTTAAGAGAGAAAGGTCAACTTTGCATAGAGCTATGTCAACATGCTCGGGATAGATCCAGAGATTGTGGTCCATCATCTAGCAATTTACCTCAAAGCAAAGCCCGTCAGACAAAAGCTAAGAAAAACACAACCCCAAATAGCCTTGTTGGTTAAAACGGAATTAAAGAAGTTACTTGATGCATTGTTCATATGACCAATCGACTATCGAAAGAGGGTATCAAATATGGTACCTATTTCAAAGCCCGATGGAGGCATCCATATATGCACAAATTTTAGAGACCTAAACAAGGCATGTACCAAAGATGACTTCTTGCTTCCCAACATTGATATGATTGTAGATATGACTGCGGGACATGAAATTATTTCACTGATGGATGGATTCTCTCCGTATAACCAAATCATGATAGCCAAAGAAGACCAACACAAATCAATTTTTACTTGTCCATGGGGGACACATTGTTGGAACATGTTGTTTGGCTTAAAAAATGTACGAGCAACATATCAGAGGGCCATGACCTTAATCTTTCATGGCACGATCCATAAGAATATGGAGGATTATGTCGATGACATATTGGAAAAATCCAGAAAGAGGCAGAACCACATAGTAGCCTTAAGTGCCATCTTTGATACACTTGAGGAATACAAGGCACACCTTAATCCAAAGAAGTGTGTCTTCAGCATATAATTAGAGAAGCCATTGGGATACATCGTGTCCATGAGAGGGATTGAATTAGATCCTGCTAAAGTAAAGGAAATCCTCAAGATGGAGGCACCCAAGACATTGAAGCAGCTAAGAGGCCTACAAGGCAGACTCCAGTCAATCCGTTGGTTCATAGCTTAGCTAGTGGACAAATCAGTCCCATATTCTCACCTACTCCATAAGGGGGTAGCATAAAAGTGGGATGAGAAGTTTGATTAATCCTTTAACAAGATCAAAGAATATTTCACTACTGGATTTGACACCATTTTCCAACGAGCGTTCGTCGGTTGTTCAACAAATCTTTGTCGGAAGAGCGACACAATGGAAAAAATCTTTTCGTCGCTATTTTTTCGTCGCAAGGCTGATGACAAATTAAATGTCAAAATAATGGCAAAGAATCGTCATTCGACGGCATCATGAAATACCTCGAGATTTCATCGGAATATGGATGAAAAATTTGTTTATCCATCGACGAATTACACTAGAAGTTCGTCGCCGATTCGACGAAATAGGCAAGCAGTAGCGTCGAAACAACAAAAGACATTTGTCAAAATTGTGACGAAATACTCAAGTAGTAGCAATGAAAGACCACCAAAAGTTCATCGAATGTGCGATAAAATAGGCAAGTATCAACATCAAAACAACAAGAGTTCGTCAAATTTGAGACAAAATTAGCAAGGAGTAGCATCATAAGAACACCAAAAGTTTGTTGAAAGTGTGACGAAATTAGCAAGGAGTAGCGTCGGAAGAACACCAAAAGTTCATCGAAAGTGTGATGAAATTAGCAAGAAGTAGCGTCAGAAGAACACCAAAAGTTCATCGAAAGTGCAACAAAATGGGTAGGGAGTTACGACAAAATCGTCGTCATAGTTATAGCAACTTCATCGAGTCTTTCTGTTGATTCATAGGTGGTTTTCGTCAAAATTGCGACGAAGAAGAAATTTTTTTAATAAAAAAATTCATGGAAATGTACCATTGCAGAGACTGACGACTAATCATACATACAGACTACATATTGGTTTGATGCTTCAAATGATTCCTTTCTTATATTGAAAAGTGCATTACCTTATTGAGCTTCTCTTTGTTTTGAGTATAGCTTAATATTCTCTACTTAACAAGGCCAACCACGTGATGGTGGGAGCTCATTTGGCCCCTCCCCCCCTCACATCACTCTCAATTCCCCATACACAATCATATAACATTAATAATTGATTCATCAATAACATATAACATTCATTCATTCATCCATTAATAACATATAACATTCATTAATTAACATATTCACATTCATTCATTAACATATAATATTCATTCTTTCAGTTTTTACATATTATGAAAAATATGGTTGTCGTAATATGATTACAATCACTTTTTTTTTGTTTCTTTTTCAAAGCTACATAAAGCTGAAGTGGAGTATCATTTTCTAAATCAATATCTGTCCCCCCTTTGGTTGTTCTACCCTCTGCTTGTGATCTTAATGTACACATAGTCCTTTGCTCATGATGTGGACGTTGCTTCAAGGGGGGATCTGTTGCAATAAGAAAGAAATGTTAAAATGATATGTTTTATTATTATTGTTACAAGTATTTGATTAATTAAAAGAACATTAGAGTGGTTCTCTTTATCTGATGGGTCCACATCATGTTCTTGAACTTTTTTTATAGACTCATGCTCAACATGTTGAACACCCTCTAAATCCTGATTTGTAGTTGAAACACAAAAGGTTACATTAATTAATACACCAATTGAAATTAAATATGTTTAAGAGAACATGAGGGTGGTCCTCTTTACCAGATGGGGCCACATCATGTTCCTGATCTTCTCTAGCCTGATCATGCTCAACACGTTGATCACGGTCTACATGCTCTAAAGTTGAAACACGAAGGTTACATTAATTAATACACCAATTGCAATTAAATATGTTTAAAAGAACTTTAGAGTGGTCCTCTTTACATGATGGGGCCACATCATGTTCCTGATCTTCTCTAGCCTGATCATGCTCAACATGTTGATCACGCTCTACATGCTCTAAAGTACTAGGATGCACACCATGACCTTCATCTGCATGTTCTGCTCCACCCTCGCCGGCTGCATTCCAATGTCATGTGTAGTATATATTATCATTGCTTGAATGTTTAAAACAAATAGGCATGTAATTACTTTATGGTGGAGATTAATATTGAATAGATTGTACAAGTATTCAATTTTAATTAAACTTCATTGAGTTTATTTACTTGCTTGTTGGATGTAGTGGAAGCTTATGTTTTCCCAGTTAAGATTCTTAGGCATTCAACCATGGCTCCATAACCTTGCTAGAAGGCAATCTTTGGGTCCTCTTCTATGGGAACTCTGTTGAATTCAAAGCCCTACATTTTTGCGAGAAGATCATGAATTTTTCTTCTATGGTGTGATAAAACCAAAATTGTTTTCAATTTATTATAATTTGGATGCAATGGCTGTTTATTGATGCTTACGGTTCATGCGACTAATTTCATATAACCACGAATGAAGTTTATTGTTGCCATGTTTTCTAGTCTTGCCTTTGTTGCCTTCGTGTGTCGAAACAACCTATGAAAAGTTTGGAATACGTTAGATTATGTAAAAATAAAGAGTAATCAATATATAATTACATTGTTGATGGTATCACACATAGCATACTACTTTTAAAAAAAAAATTAATGGCATTTCCATAGCATACAGACATTGAGAGCATATAAAATATAGAGTTCAATCCATGAATTATAGAAAATAGATATTTGTTGGTTATATTCATATCGCTAATTACATTGCACAAAACATACTACAACTACATAAATATCAGATGGTGTGGAGTTATTATGCCACAACATTTTTCATACATGTCTACCAATCATTTTATCAAAACTGGAGTTCAACACTTGCTTGCTGCTATGGCTAAAGCCTAAAATAGGTGCTTTCAAACAAGCTATGGATGCTTGGAAAAAAATCTATCAAAGCATAATAGTAAGCAATAGCATGAACAAGGCCCGATGGCTTGTTTCAAAAAGCCTCACCTCAAAGAAATGTGGTCTCATGGTGATGGAATGCTGCTGACCAATCCATAGTAATTTGCTTATTAGAGTAGCATTAGGTTATGGCATTCCATCACCATGAGACCACATTTTTTTGAAGCATTTTTTCAAATAGTTCACTACCTTTTCTATGCTACCACATTTTTCATCTTGCTATGGCTAAAAAGTAAAAACCTCAAATAGGTGCTTTCGAACAAGCTATGGATGCTTGGAAAAAATCTACCAAAGCATAATAGTAAGCAATAACATAGACAAGGCGGTGAATTGTTTGAAAAAATGCCTAAAAGAAATGCAGTCTCACGGTGATGGAATGCCATGACAATCCATAGCAATTTGCTTGTAATGGCATTCATCATGGCATTCCATCACCATGA
>VDFB02105785.1:75877690-75891028 GCA_007258455.2 Sequoia sempervirens
GGATTTTGCGATGTTTTTCATTTTTTTGATTTTCTGATGTTTTTGGATTTTGATATTTTTGAATGTTTTTGGATTTTGATGTCTCGGGGGCTGATTGAAGATTAGCCTTGCTTACGTTTAAGCTCAGAGACGACGTAGTTCAGATTTCAATGTTTTTGATGTTTTCTGTTTTCAAGTTGTTTTTGGATTTTGATATGATTTGGATGTTTTTGGATTTTTGATTTTCTGATGTTTTTGGATTTTCTGATTTTGAGGATTTGGATATGGACATGTGTGATGATATCAGTGCTTTGTTTGGGATTTTGTTGAAAACCAAGCTAAGGTGGATTGATTAGATCGATGGATTGATGATGATGATGACATTGTTGAGGATACACAACAATGCAATGATAGTGTTATGCAACACAAGGATTGGGATGTTGATGGGTTTGATGATGATAACATTGTTGAGGATGCACAACAATGCAAGGATAGTGTTAAGCAACACAATGATTGGGAAAGATATCCCAGGATGATGATGAGTTGATTGGATTTGATTTGATCAAGATTGTTGAAGCTTGGTTTGGAACAAAAGATGTTTTGGATGATTTGATGTGACGTTGAAGGATGTGTTTAGATGCGACTGATAGTGATTGTTTTGATCGATTTTCAATGAAAGATGAAGCGTGATAAGGAACATGTTCTCGTCAAAATGTGCCATGGGCTAGTGATTTGGATTATGGCTCACAAATGCTTTGACCAATTTGATTTCATATTTTCCCATGTTTGGATCGCCACATAAGTTGGAGGATATAGACCAAGATTTATTCTCGAAGCAAGATGTACATATCTGCCCCCAATGTCTAGCAATGTATGGAATGTGATGGGTGGATGCTTGGATAAGTGTATGGATGGATGGATATGCAAAGGATGCCAAGGATTATCTTGCAATAAGATAAGGTGTTTGCATAACGAATACCCATTTAGATAATGCTTCAGGGCTCAGATAATGCTGAATAGGATAGGATCCATGAAAATAGACCATGTCAAGATGTTTACCATAAGCAAGCGTAAAGTGTGCCCCAAAATTTTTATCAAGATCAAGATAACTTGCATGATGGACGTAGATGGATAAAGATGGATTGGATAAATGGCTTATGGATGGATGGATTTATTATGGATAAGATGGATGGAATGCTCTATTTATTATGGATGGGATGAGATGCTTTCACCTGAAGGGGCGCACGTAGATGCTCGATTCCACACATGATGCCTGTTTTCCAGGTTTTCATCATGGTCTTGCCCAAAGTGCCACCGTAGTGGTTTTCACTAGAGGACGATTTTTTATCTTTACTATTTTCAATCCTTTTTTTGATTTTTTGCTTTTTTGATTTTTTTTGTATTTTTTCCAAAATATTTTAAGCTCATGCTAAATCACAAGGTGTTGCTGATGTAGATGCCCCTGTCATGATGTGCCATCGATAGCCTGCTTGAAGGAGCTACTTTGCTAAGATATGTGCACTTGAATGCAACTTTTGGGATTCTTGATCTGCTTTGTTGATACCGGAGTTAACTCTATCTTTGTGCGTACATCGCAATAGATTGCCTTTAGAATCCTTATGATGAAGGGTCGTTGCTAATACACGGTCAATGTAAGAATTGGATATTATGCATGGAGGAATGGATGGAGTGTGTTTAGGGATAAGAGATGGATTGGTTGACAGTTTGGAACCTTTGACTCTCCAAACTTGGGAAGATGAGCAATGATGGGTGGATACGGAAATGTGCATGGAATTAGGACCAACTACTTGATACACTTTGTACGTCGCTTGAGAAGCCTGTTTTTGCCTTTGCGGACATCTTTGATGGATACTTTTCCCTTTTTTATTTTTCCCCATAGTTTCTTTGACTGATGGAGTTTGATAGGGATAATATTTCTTTGTATTCTTCGATATCCATTTGTATTTGATTTTTCCATTATGCTTCTCAGCTTCTTTTGGTTTGATAACGTTCTTCGTACTCTGATTCAAATTTTTCCTTTGAAGTTGGTCCCAATTCATGGATGGGGTGATGGGTGGATGAAGATTCATGATGTGGTTGGTTGTAGTATTGAAACTAGCTTCATCAAAAAGACTCTTCATGCTCCCTATGTTGACATTTGCTTGAGACAAAGTTGCCCCCAGTATGGTGGAAGTGGTACCTATATGCTTTGATTTATCCTGTTCCAAGAGCTCTTGTTCAATAAGTGTTCTCTGATAGATGACCACCGTAGTTGACGTTCTTTCAATCTGCTGCTCCGCTAACTCTGGATGTTCTATCTGACTTGTTTTTGTTGAGCAGATAATGATGGATATATTTATTCATGATGTCCTCAGTTTGAATTTGGGATATATCTGATCCTGATGTTGACAACTCTGTTTGATTGTAGGAGTTAAGAATCTGCTCTTCTTGTGTGACAAAATCTTGTTCTAGATGAAGATCATCTGCGTGTCCATTTGTAGAAAGAATCTCATGGGTAGATGGAGGAGTATGTGCTACATGGATATGATCATCGTGCATAGATAGGAGAGTGTCCATTAAACTATTGTAGTACCTTGAAGATACAAATTCTCGATCTTGAATGTTTTCGGAATTGCTCTCAGCATGCTTTGGATCAAGTTCTTGACATAGATTAGTTTCAAAGGATGGATTGCTTACAAATGACTCTTGGATATCTTCATTATGCATGGAAAGTGGCTTAATATCTTTGTGATATTTGAGTGGACTTGGATTAGGTGTCGAGTTGAAGATTCCTTCAATATCGGCAATCATGAGGTCGAAGGATGTCAATATGTCTTAGAAAGGACCATTAGTAGACCTTGGTGAAAGATTTTGATCGTGCTTTGGCATAAATTCTTGAGATATGTCCTCTACCTCATTAGGTGATGTAGATACATTTTCAACATGATCACTGGTCGATGCCTCGTTGGATGAAGCAAAAATATCTTTATTGATGGATAGATCTTGAACATTGTTTTCAACAATTGCAGTAGAGAGATTCCTAAGGTCTTCAACCATAGGGCCAAATGATGTTGACATTTGTGGAATTGGATCATTGTTGGGTATTATTGGTGGATTTTGATCATGATTGAGAAGTGACTCTTGACATATGTTCATTTGATCATTGGATGGAATAGACATAACTTCAAGGTGTTCAATGATGGAGTGATCTTGATCTTTGTTCTCAACAGTTGTCATCTTTTGTGTTTGTGCTCGTGTTGGTTGGGTAGCTTGAGAGGCTTGGGTAGCTTGAGAGGATTGTTGCACTTGTCGAGCTCGTCGTGCTTGTTGCTTGGCTAGATATTGTTGGATGGCCTTTTGGTAGGCCTGGTGAGCTTTTAGCGCAATGTCATATTGTCTTGCCGCATTTGGTTTTGGTGGTAGTGGTGGCGGATTTGGAATCATGTTGGATGCGATGATGGGTGTGATGGGGGTGGATGAGATTGGTGGAAATGATGTCTCCACTATGCTACTCACATCAAAATCTGAAGGCAACTTGGCCCCTTGTTTTGCTAATTCAAGCATATATAATGAAGGGTTGAGTCTCATCATGATGTTGATGATTCGATGATTATCCAGATTTAGGAGCATTTCAGCTATTTCATCATGAGACATTCCAAAGGTAGGATCCTCCCCTTGATTTTCTTCTTGTAGGTTTTGTGATGATGAGGGGATCAATGGATTGCTTGATTCTATGAGATTCATTTCTGCATTTGTTTGGCTAAGGTCACTTGAAGCGGGAGTTTCTTTGTGGGCTTCCATACTCTTCTTGTATTGAGATCTAGTTAGAACCATAAAACGAGGATCAATCCTTGAGAATATGGGAGATGAATCTCTTGATTCCTTGGATTAATCTCTATTTTATGTCCCAAAGTGAAAGTTTTAAGATGCCTTTTAGGATCAAATGTGATGGTGATGTGATGGTGATGTTTAAAGATGGATGTTATGGATGTTTTGGCTTTTGATAAATCTTGAATGAAATGCTAGGACTTTGGATTTTTGATTGGTTTGATTTTTGGATTTTGAGACTTTGTCCTTGATCTTGATCTGGATTTTGATTTGGATTTTGAACAAAAGGAACCCTAAGATGTTTGATAATGATCTAAAGGATAGTTGTGTTCAAAGGATGATGATTTGGATATGTGTGAGGAGAAGGATGCATCTACCCACACCTACCCAAGCAAGATGATTGTTTCACTAAGTATATGGAGAAGGATTCATCTACATACACTAAGCTAGACAAGATGATTTGGATGACTTTGACTAAGGATATGCAAAAGGATGCATTTACACATTCATAACCAAAGGTGTTTTGATAAATGTTTTCAAGGACTTGATCTCAATGATTTTGGTGTTTGCTTGATTTTGTCATAAAGCCTAGCATTTCAAGGATGATTTCAAGGTTTTTCAAAAGATGATTTGTGAGATGGATTTTGATGTTTTGAAAGATGGATGAAAGAGGTTTGATTTGTTTTGATCCTTAGATGAACCTAAAAAGACCACTTTGTATTTTCCTAGACCTAGGTATTGAAGAGCATGCATATGCTTCCTAAAGACCTTTGTAACCAAGAAATGATTTGAACATTTTGGATTTCCAATCAATGATTTGTGCTTTTGGGATTTGGAGTCTTCAACACACATGAAAGTTCATTTTGCTTAGCTTTGCTTAATGGATTTATTTTACCAAAAACACTCTCTTTGATTAAAGTTTCAAACTAATATGTCCAATGTCTTAATTTCTTTAAACCCCACAAGATATTTTATGTGGAAATTCAATGAACTTAAGGCAAGGGTTTTCCTATTGTTTACTCAAGAAGACAAATTGAGATATAATCCAATGCTTAGGAACCTCTACAGACATGAATCCGCAGGGAAAGCAGTAACATATGGATTGATTCAATGATATTTGTCTTCAAGAGGGTTTGAAATTTTGAGAATCATGTTGAATGTTTGTTTGCAAAATGTTTTCGAATACACACTGTGTTTTCAAACAAAGAATAATTACAAGCCCTATGGATGTGTAAGACTATATTTGTTGGATTCCCACTTGGACAAGTCCAGCTACGCTTATCCCTAGTGGATGGTTAGATGCTTGACCCCACTGGCTCCCCTCCATGGCTCATTATTGTCAATCGGGGCAGCCAAGCATCAACACCCATGAAACTCCCATAGAATGCTTTCCATCTCTACTAGAAGATCGTAAGAGTGTGGGGTGGCTTCAGAATGACCGTTCTTGCACCAACAAATAGATTAAGGATTTTGGAAAATTCTAGCACATAGGTTCTAGTAAGGACTTTCCGTTCGTGGAGATTGACCCATACGGCAAGAGTCCCTTCGGATCCATCCTGCCGGAGCCAACCGCTGATTATGGCATTTAACCAAAACCCTCATTTATATCCCGCCTAGAAATATACTCTTGGCTTTAGAGTGTTACCGCTGAGTCGCCCTTGGGTGAGTACTTTTCCCCAAGTGGCCCTCTAAAACAAAAGCGAAAGCAAAAACACAACCAGAATTCGATCATCTTTGATGGCACAAAGAAAAGAGAATGTACGCGAAAATGCCCCTACCACACTTGACAAGATGTTCAATTTTTAAGCCCAAATTGAAGTGTTTCAAAGCAATAAAATGTATTTTGAGTGTTTCTCTTGCACCCTAGATCGCACGAAGCGCAAGGGGAGAGGATATGCACTCAAAAGACAAAATCACACAAATCAAGCACTTGTTCGTTTTATACCCTTCAAAGCAATTGTGAGTTCGTTTTAAGCACCAAATGAAATATGAAGATTGCTTGTCCAATTTTTTAACCCAAAACGAACTCTAGTAAGTTTGTCCTAAGATTCGTTTTAAGTCCTTTGCAATGAAAATCAAATTGTTTATTTTAGACCCAAATGAAAATTAGTGTCCTAAAACGAAAAGACAAACAACTTCGTGAAGTAGTGTTGATCAACACTTAAAGTGTTAAAAAACACATTGTGTTTTCAAAAAAATTTCCCTCCTTTCATTTTCGTTTGATAGCTTTCTTTTTCGCTTTGCTCCTTTTCACCTTTGCTTTTCCTTTGTAGCTTTTTGCCTTCGTTGTTCGTTTGTACCTTGTTCACTTGCCTTTGTTCGCTTTTGGTACCTATAAACAAAAAGATACTTATGTGAGGATCAAAATATTAAACTCATTTTGATGATTAAATTTAAATGATAACATGACTTCAATTGAATAAATCAATTAATCACAAAGATGAATCTTTTAAAAGCATCATCACAAATTTAGAATTTCAGCAATGGGCATAATGATAAAACTAATCCATAATACAAAGCTAATAAATTTAATCCATAAATCTCAAAAGAACAAATCTTTCAAAATTATTATCTCAATCAACCATTGGCGCAATAATATAGCATACAAGATTTTTTTTAAAATGGAATGCACCTAATTGATTATTAAAGCCATTCCTTAAAGCTACATATTGCTGAAAAGATTAAGCACAGTTGTCATATAGAAAGACTTCTGAACAATTTCAGGTAGGCATCTCATGCTACATAGAGTATAGACACTTTACACAATCAGCATGGTTTATATTTAATGCCCAAATTGACCCCAATAATGACACCTAGATTCACCTACTTGAATTAAAGACACTGTTTGATCAGATACTAGATAACTAGGTTAATCTATCATTTCACACGCAAGGTGACAGACTGGACGAGGGCAATGATGATGGATGAGAACGGAAATGATAAATGTGAATCTATTCATATGATAGTAACAACATTCAAGCAACAAGCAAGTATCAGTTCATATGTAACAAACAGTGATTATTTAAGGCAGATTTCATGAGTGACAGAACAGGAAAGTTTCCACTCGAATACAAACAGCAGGTGTAAAGCCAACTACCAACTCTTCACTCGCGCCTTTCTCATTGATAGTTTTTTTCTTTTTTTCTTATGTTTACCTGCCCCGACTTTGCAGTGTGGATACTCTTCAGAAGCTTTACCTATAGAATTAACTCCCATAAGAAATAAAAAAATTAACCGTAAGAATGACTCGTAAAAAATGGTCGTTGTAAAGGATTGCTAGTGTGACTGGTGTGTGACGTGTGCCCATAACACAGTGACCGAATGTCTTTAGAGTAAAAAGTTATCTCCTGCAACGCATTGAATCAGGAAGGTCATGAGGAATAGAGAACATTGTGAGGCGTGGCGCAGCTGGTGTGAAGCATGTAGGTCTCCTTATCTTCAGATTTGTGCGGGTCTGTCTTCACATCTCCATGTGTACATAGAAAACCGAACGCCTCCTTTTCTTCTGATATTTCTCTACTCTCCTCCTGTCATAAACGGATCTCAAGAAATAAACAGAGATAACTTAGTATGATAGTGACAATCCATTAATCTTATAGTTGAAGAAATAAATGTAGTTAGGTATTTGGCGTTGGAAACTTGCAGTATATGATCTGACAAGCCTCGAGCCTCAAAAACTATTGCATTCATGGGAGATATTGATTACAAGATACGCGTAGGTTAGATTTGACCAAAGGCTATAGAAACTTTCAAGCAAATGCACTGGGCAGGCGTAAATCTCATGTAGTTTTCACAACCTCAGCCAGCATCCTCTTTGCTGCGCACAAAATGAATATAGACAACATTTTGCACAGAACAGATTTGTTAGATGTTGTAATTGCAATTGTCCTAGCTGACACGTTCTCAAATGTGAACTTGAAAAAGTGGAAGCATAAACAAGCTCGTGTTATGTTACAGGCAGACTTAAAGAAATGCGGGTTCATGGAATGCCACCAATGTAATCGTGTGTTGGTGTAGTTTCCTTCTCAATCAAACAATTGGATAAAGTGAGACCAGTGGCGAGGCCCTGCAACCTGCAATCATTCAGGGGTAAAAGTCATGATTTTAGATCAAAGTATGAGGCAAACTTTGGGCTGTCTAGAAGGATCTTCTCAAACCTGGCGCAACTCCAGAATCCTTCTCTTCTTTTGGCATAGGGCACTATGGATACCAGGCATAGAAAGGTAAGCATGTAGTTCATGAAGCCCGCATGGTGGTAGTAGACACACAGGAGATAGCAAAGTTGGATAACAATTCTGAGTTCAAACGTTGCTCAAAGCAAGGGCTCAACCATGAATGTAAAGATAAATTGCAAGGGGATCACCAAAAAAAAATGCGCAGGAATAGTCCTATTTTGTTATGTGCAGATAAATATCTAATCATATCATAACTATTAAGTGCATAATGATAAAAGAAAGAGTGATTTCAGAGCAGTGAATCTTGTAGTCTTCGAAACCATCCACCATTCTAATCGTATCTGAAGAACTCTCTTTCCCCTGCATCAGATTAGTGAGATTTTAATAGAGCTAGAAATGCACATTTGTATATGAAAGGTGGATTACCGCAGTGTAAAGATGTGTGTCTGTAATCCAGAAGCGTTGTTTCTATAGCCCAAAGGTATAACTACTGATTGAAGGCTTATGATGCAAAAGCAAGTCTTGAGACTAACAGTAGTTATAAAAAAAAAAACGTATCATGAAACCATAGCTATTTGATAGAAACTGTAGGTGAAAATAATACTGTTGAAACACCACTGCAATAAATGTTAGAAAAGAACCAAGCAAATGAATCCAAGATATTAGCATAAAGCCCTCCTTCTAGCGCCATTTTGTGGATGCTAAAATCTGCAAATGGTTAGTTTAAAACAAAACAACATTTTAACATCCCTATAAAATAATGAAACATGTCAATCATGCAATAAAATGGAACAATATAAACTAAAGAAAGCATATAAAAGACATGATCCAACTCTATCTCATAGTGGATTGGTGTCACATGTGCTAGTGACCCTTTCCCAATCCTTGATCAATAAGCTTAGATGATGAAATTGCTATAGATGATGGAGTGAAATGGACAAGATCAAATCTCAAATGAAGAGAGTAACCTTGCAAGAGATTGTGGAGGATTTGCTCAATGTTGAAGCTTCTATTTAAAGATTTTCAAAATGCTAAGTGTTGAAAATGGACCAATATGGGACAAAGATCAAGCCAATGAGATAAGGCCACTTGTCAAGTGATGATAGGTTGATGTATGTGCAAGATTTGGGAAGAGTGCCCATGAGAGGGAAAATTTGAATTCAAATTTTGCAATGAATGATGGGTTTGACTTTGGAAGGGGACATGTAAGAGGCATGTAAGGCCTCATAAATGCTCTATTGGGTGTACATGTCCACTTGGGGGGAAATTCAAACTTGGAGAATATTCTTCCTTAATGCCAAGTTGAAAATAAGTAATTTTGATAAATCAATTAAATGCAATTTCATGTGCAAGTGGCCAAATCTAGAGAATGCAAGTGGGTGAGTATTCAATCAGGGTTAGATTAAATAGATGATGATTATGCTGATTTAATGTTGATTAGGTGAGTTGACATTTTGGACTTTGATATTTGATTTATTTAAATCAGAAAAGGATGAAATATGGATTTAATTAAATAAATGTTTGATCTATTTAATTAAAGTGATGATGTTTGATTTATTAAAAGGCTGATGATAATGCTTATTTGATTTTTTAAATAAATAACCTTAGGCAATAAGATTATTTAAATGAATGGATGAAGGTGATGAATGGATCTAATGCAACATCTAGTTCAGTTGATGAATGGACTTGATCAAATGAAAAATGTAAATTTTGCATGTCTACACTACCCCCTCTCCCTCTCTTGGGTCTCTCTCTCTCTCACTCACTCCCTCTATCTCTATCCCCTCCACCCTTAACCTTAAACCCTTAAACCATCTACCCTCTACCATTAACCCTCCCTCCCACTATCTCTCTCCCACTCCCTCCTCTTCTTCCTCTGCCTTCAAGTCTCTCCCTCCTATCACCACTCCTCTCTCTGAGGTCTCTCTCTCACTCATTCACTCTATCTCAAGTCTCATTCTCCTGGAATTTCCCCCTCTCCCTCTCTTAGGTCTTTCACCATCACTCCCTCTATCTCTCGATCCCTCCATACCCTTAAACTCTAAACCCTTAAACCCTCTACCCTCTACCCTTAACCCTCCCTCTTTCCCTCTTTCCATCTTCAATCTTCATATTATGTTTCTTTGCCTTCTAATTTTTCATTTTAAATGAAAAAACTTGGTTTTACACCTTATTTAAGTCATTTAATCCTTGATTTTTGTCTCCAATAGATTTATTTAAAACTATAGACACCATCCAATTGAGCATAATATTGGGAATCAATGTGAATGATTCTCATCAAGAAATTAGACAAGCTTTGAGATTGAAGGACCCAAGCTCTTTGTAGGTTTTCAATGAAGATTTAATTAGCCACTAATAGGAACAATAAGAAAATAGAGATAGAGGGAAAATAAGATTAAACTATTGGTCCATTTTTGTTCAATATAAGTTGTATTTTAAATCATTATGTGTTGTTTTTATAACAAAAAATAGATATTTTGTGTTCAAATATTAGTCCATATGTGTTATTTTTTTATAAAATATAACACTCAAAACAAAACTTTGAAGTTCCATCACTACCCATAAGGGTAGAGGGTAAAGGGTTTATTAAGGGTTAAGGGTTTAGGGTTTAGGGTTAAGGGGAGAGAGATAGAGGGAGTGAGTGAGTGAGAGAGAGGCCTAAGGGAGGGAGAGGGGGTAGGATATTGAAGATACTTGAGAGAGAGAGAGGAGGAGGAGACAGACAGGAAGGAGGGAGGGCTAAGGCACAGTGATGGCTTAAGGGCTTAGAGTTTAAGGCCTAAGGTTACAGGGTGAGGGAGAGACAGAGGGAGCAGGAGCGAGTGAGAGAGAGAGAGGACAAGAGAGGAGAGGGGTAGGATATTGGAAGATAGTTGAGAGTGACAGAGAGAGTGGAGGGAGTGGGGATAGAAAAGACCTTAAGAGAGGAGGAGGAGAGAGAAAGACCTAAGAGAGGGAGAAGGGGTAGGAGGGAGAGAATTGGAGAGAGAGACCTGAGAGAGAGAGAGGGGGCAGGAGGGAGAGAGACTTGAGAGAGAGAGAGTGGGAGGGTTCTGTGGTTGGGTGTCAATGGCTTCAGGTTTAGGTTTAGGTTATGGGTAGCATGAACCAAATTTGCTCGAAAGGCTTATTTTATAAAACAACACATATGGACTAATAGTTTAAACACAAAAATGGACCAAATAGCTGAACACTATAACTTTTGAAAATCCTTCACATTTAATGGGAAAAATACATGTTATTTATTGTGCTCACCTTTTATATTTGGTAATAGGGAAAACTACTAATATAAAATTATCCAATGCTTGTATTGATGGAACTTCAAATTTGTTCCTACTGCTTCACCATGCCCTACCTATGTTACTGGCTTCATGGTGTTGCTGGAAAATTTCTCTTAGAGCCGGGTTTTAGCTTTGTCTCTTCATCTTAAACACTTGTGTTTATGTAATTCCTTGGTCGGGATCTATTTCACTATTACCTTTTGAAGTGTTTTAAAAACATCTTATGCCCATCATTCCGTCTAGGCCTGGTCCCTTTGGTCTTAATATTTTATTTCCTCCGCGGGTTTTATTTTCCTAAGTCCTAGTTGGTCCTGTGCTGAATGCTTTTAAAAGAAATTTTGTCATTGTTTTCCATCCACCTAGTAATGTCCCCTTGCCCTTTAATGAATGTTTTATTTTTCAAAAGGATGAAATTCGCACTATCGTCGATCAAAATTCCTTCAAGATCAATGGTTTCCTACCATCTCGTGATCAGGAATTGTAGGATGGCGATATCATGGGTGAGCGACACGTGTCCCATATGGGGATCAAATTTGCACAACTGTTCATCAATTGTCCTTTGATCTAAGTCATTTCCAGCCATCCCACAATGGTGCTTTGGTTGATTGTGAAATCATAGGTGGCTACCACGTGGACTATACAAGGTGAGGCCTAAGGAAATTTTCCATCCACCTAGTAATGTCCCCTTTCCCTTTAATGAATGTTTTATTTTTCAGAAGGATGAAATTCGAGCTATCGTCAATCAATGCCTTCAAGATCAACGGTTGCCCACCATCCTATGATCAGGAATTTTAGGATGGCGATATCGCAGGATGGTGACATGTGTCCCATCTAGGGATCAAATTTGCATGACTGTTCATCAACTGTCCTTTGATTTGAGTTGTTCCCTGCCATCCTGCAATGGTGCTTTGGTTGATTGCAAAATCACAGGTGGTTGCCATGTGGACTGTACAAGGTGGGGCCCGAGGAAATTTTCCATCCGCCTAGTAATGTGCCCTTTCCCTTTAATGAATTTTTTATTTTTTAGAAGGATGAAATTTGCGCTACCGTCGATCAAAATGCCTTCAAGATCCATGGTTTCCCGCCATCCTGTGATTGGGAATTGTAGGATGGCGATATTGTGGGCGGGCGACATGTGTCCAATTTGCAGATCAAATTTGCACAACTATTCATCAACTGTCCTTTGATCTGAGTCGTTCCCCACCATCCCGCGATGGTGCTTTGGTTGATTGCGAAATCACGGGCGGCTACCATGTGGACTGTACAAGGTGGGGCCCGAGGAAATTCTCCATCTACCTAGTAATGTTCCCTTTCCCTTTAATGAATGTTTTATATTTCAGAAGGATGAAATTCGCACTACCGTCAATCAAAATTCCTTCAAGATCAATAGTTGCCCGCCATCCCATTATCGAGAATTGTAGGATGGTGATATCATGGGCGGTCAACACATGTCCCATCTGGGGATCAAATTTGTGCGACTGTTCATCAACTGTCCTTTGATCAAATTTGTAGGATTAAATCACACACATGGTGATGTTTTCCAGGGAGCTCAGTTGGAAGACATTCTTCAATCCAGTTGGTCATAATTTTCCTCTAAGAAGAAATTCGGCAAGACCTTGCAGATGTCTTATGTTCATGGAGCTTAATAAGTTTTAATAATTTTTAGTCATTTTAAAGATTTTTTATTTTTTGATAAAGATAGGTATATTTAGACTTTTGATGGCTTATGTACAATTATGCATATTCTTTTATTTATTATATTTTTTACAATATCATGTTATTCTCGATTAATCACATTATTTGTTTGTCATTTTTACTTGTTTTGTTGAAAAATATTTTATCTTTACTTTACATCTATGATAATTTCAAAATTATCTAATTTAAAAATTATAAATAAAAACTTATTTTTATTAATCTCTTGAAGTACCTAGGTCCTAATCTTTTGTAGATTAATAACTATCTAAATAGCTATTTCTTTCCTTTATTTCTATAAATGTGTCTCATGTCTCTATTGAAATTTATGAGATGTGTATGTAATTCTTAGCACAACACCCTTAGAGATTAGGATTTATTTT
>VDFB02105785.1:75891128-76020487 GCA_007258455.2 Sequoia sempervirens
AATTAGAAGTTTTTTTATTATGATCAATTAGAATAGACTCTACAAGAAATGCATAAATATATTGTCTTGTGTAAGAAGTCCATGAATAGAAATAATAATTTGTTGATAAATCACAAGAGATAACTCTTTGCAGTCAAACACAAATCTCTAGATTTTTCACACTGATCCAATAATTATCGCCAATGAATTAGAATAGTAGTATCAATCTTAGTTCAATGATATATGTCAATGTCAGATTCATAATTAACAATAAATTTTAGATACTCCACACTGGACACTGAAACAAATTGAAAAGTTGTCTTTATTTGTATCTCCTCTAGAAACTCATCTATCTTGTAAGTCAGGTAACATCTGCAAACACTATGTACTGGCTTGTGCTGCTAGAATTGGAAGTCATGTAATTTTTTGTAACATATTGGCTAGTATAAGTTCTACACTAAGGGCCTCTACCATTTTGATGGAAAAAAAACATGATAATGGGTCTCTTTAACTTAATCCCCTAATTTATGAAGAAGACCCTATGGGGGATGATTAATCGAATTGAAAAAGAAGACAATTCATTATGCAATTAGTACTCCCCTAGTTAAAGTTGACAAGAGGTATATGCAGTATAGAAGTTGCCAAGTCAACTTATTAAAGGATTTGGACATATCCAATTTGATAATCATTCCAGAATAATAGTAAAATTTTGAGAGATTGAATGGTTCTCCTAGTGTAGGTGAATTTGCAAGGTGTACTTTACTCTGAAGCATTCTCATGACGTCAAACACAATGATAATAAATATGAACAATATCTAAGGTATATAGAAATAAATGTCTTGTGGGCTTCAACAAGGTGTCTTTTAAACCAAATTGGCATCTAGCATGTTCATGACTTAAAAATTAACCAATATTATTATACCCTTATTGTACCCTACCCTTTATTAAACCCTAATTTAAGCCTAACTCTACCACTTACCATAGCTCTAACCTTAGCTTCAAGTTTTATTCTAGATTAATAATGTTAATCCTAACTTAACATTAACCCTAACCCTATTTAAACAATAATCATAACCCTAATTAAATCCTAATTGAACCCTACTTGAACCTTAATCTAAATGAACCCTAACCTTAACCGTAATTGAACCATAAACCTAACTCTAATTAAAGCTTAATTGTAAACTGAACTAAAATAAGCTTAATTGAACCCTAACTGTAACTTGAACTTGATTCTAATCATAACACTAATTGAATGCAAACCCTAACCCTAATTGAACTTGAACCCTGACTCTAATTGAACCTTGTTGTTGGGGTTAAATTAGGGTTCAATTAGCATTCTAGTTAAACCCCAATTGTAAGATTAACCAAAATAAGCCTAAATAAACCCTAACTATAACTTGAACTTGACCCTAATCATAACACTAATTAAATTCTATCCCTAACCAGGTAATTGAACCCTAATTCTAGCCATAAGCCTACTTGTTAAACCCTAACCCTAACTCTTATTGAACCTTATTTTTAGGGTTCAATTAGGGTTTAATTAGCATTCTAGGATGGAGATTAAGGTTAGGTTAGGGTTAGAGTTTTGAATATCTTAATATTAGTTTATAGATTTGACCCTAACTATAATCATAATTGAATCCTAACCCTAACCCTAATTAAACTCTAATTCTAACCCTAACACTAACCATAATTAAATTCTCACTCTAACCCTAACTGTAATTAAATCCTATTGTTAGGGTTGAATTAGGGTTAGTTTTAGGGTTCAATTAGAGTTCTAGTATAAATCTTGGGGTTAAGGTTATTTATTTCTTGATATTAGTTTATAAATTATATTAATTATTCAATATAAATAAATTAAATAAACTACATCTATCTAAATATTTGCATAAAGGGTTTGATTTTGGTTATGTGAGAGTTATTTACGTGAGTATGGAACAGACGGATATGAATGGGCTTAAAATATTGTTTTCCAAAAGTATAATTACAGTAACAAGAAAGCAAAGTATGGTTTGAGGCCAAATTAGACAGAAATGCAGATTTCATTTTGTAAAATCATATTAAATTCCAACTTCAAAAAATCATAAAATATTTTACATGCTTATTTTTATATTTTTGAGTTGAATTGTGTTGTTCTTTAGATTTGAATAACCAATCATAAAGCAAATAAATAATCAAATCAACACAATATTTAAAAACTTAAATTTCATTTTAAAATTAAACTAAATTCTATTTTCTAAAATTCATAGAATATTTATTACTTAATTAGTAAATTCATAATTAATTAAATTATAATGATTATGTGATATAAATGAATTAAATATTAAATAGAAGTACATGATCCTTTTAAAATAATTCAACAATCAAAGACTAAAATTTAAATTTAAAAGTATTCGTTATATTGTATTTTTTTCATTTGTACATACAAAATATAAAATACTTGAAGTTGATAAGTTTTAAATTTATTAATTATGATGATATCCAAAAACTAACAAGAGCTGCAGAGCAGCGAAGTTCCTGCCAAATTGTGTAAGAATAGTCATGTTTTTATTTGTTGTGTCTACTATGTTTTAGCAACAATGTTGATATTATAACAACTTAATAATAATCTTGAAATTTTTCAAATGGTGACATGTAATACCGTAAACAATATCCAAAAATAAGACAAGTTGTTACAAATAAGAAACATGTATTGTACTTTCAAAATTAACAATCTATGTATTCAGATCAAATACAATGAACAACCTGCATTGCTTATTAAAAGTGAAATTATAAAACAAACTGTAGATTTATTTTATTTTTCTTCTATAAATATAATTTTTTTATTTGTCGTTTGCCTAGTGATGCCTATATCTCCTTTTAATGAATGTTTTATTTTGCAAGGGTTGATTTAGTGCTGCCATTGATCTATTTCCTGCAGATATCAACGGTGCCCGCCATCCCGTGATTGGGAATTCAAGGATCACGAAATCACAGGTGGGCGCCACGTGTCCTATCTGGGGGAGCTCAAGGGTTGATTTAGTGTTGCCATTGATCTATTTCTTGTAGATATCAACGGTGCCTACCATCCCGTGATCGGGAATTCAAGGATCACGAAATAACGGGTGGGCGCCATGTGTCCTATCCGAGGCATCAAATTTGAGCTATCGCTGACCAACTACCATTTGATTTGAGCCATTCCCCACCATCCCGCGATGGTGCTTGGGTTGATTGCGAAATCATAGGTGGGCACCACATGTCTCATCTGATGAAGCCTAAAGAGTAAAGGAAACACTAGCCGACTTTAAATGTATTAAGGGGTGGATTGCTAAAGTGTTCTCGAGACGCACATGTTATAAATCCATGGATATGTTATAACCTCGCTCGAAAAGCTGCTCGAAGGTTAACGACATGGTTGGTGACTATGTTAAATGAACGAGATCAATGGTTCCTTCTATCTTGCGATCAGTGATTACAAGAATTGCGATATCACACGCGGGTGCCACGTGCCCTTCATAAAGGATGAAATCTATGTGACCATTGATGAGTTGTCTCTTCAAGATTGATAGTGCCCACCATCCTACAATTAGGAATTTTGGGATCGCGATGTTGCGGGTGCCTGCCATGTGTCTCATCCAATGAAGCCTAATGAGTGAAGAAAGTGTTGTCAGTTTTAAATGTATTACAAGGCAGATTACTAATGCACTTTTAAGATGCACGTGTTTTATTTCAACGCAGATGTTATGATTTTAAGGGAAAAGCTACTCGATAGTTAAAGAAAAGGACGATGACCATTTTTGAAGGAGCAGGCTTTATGGTAAAAATATCGACGATGCTTGCCATCCCACGATGATAAATCAAAGGATTGCGATATCACGAGCAACCTCCACGTGGCATTCCTTCATGGCGTATGACATAGTGGGCCCCTTTATTGTCGTGTTGGTGATTATGTTAGCCTATTTTGAAGATGGTTGTTGATGATTTGATCAAACTGAAGGATCAACGGCTCAAATTTAAATATGTATAAAATTATGGTTGGAGTCGTTCGTCCAGTCTGCGAGTGAGATTTAATGGTAGATGAGACATCCACTAGTGTAATTTGATCGACATAAAATCAATTTACTTGTCTCATTTGTATCACAAAGCATCCAAGTATTTTGTGAAAATAGTTTCAAAGCCAAAGGTGAAATTGTGAGCAGCTACTGCCAGAAATTGGAGTTTGTGCCAAAAAAGTCATGAGTTAATTTTCTTTGTTTCCCAATAATTCTACACCTAAATTTGGGAAAGGGGGGTCTGCTATGCTTGTCACTGAGTTCATTAAAATATTTTGTTAAGGCTATTGTTTAATCATAAATTGTAAGGAACTGCGGTATTTTTACTCTGTAATTTCCTATCTCTGCTTAGTCATAGCCACTTCAAGTGTAACATTGTAGTGAGGCCCTAGTTTGTCTAAAATGGCGCCAACCAAGCAGCACTCTGGCCAAATTGAGTATTTGAAAAGAAACTTTATGCGATGATTTCCTAGATCAATTTCCATTATCAACAAATGAGAGAAGGAAAGGTTTGGTGTTGATGCGAGGGAAAATCCTAGGGGAGGGGTTGGTGTGTAATAATTCCAACATTGTTGATGCTAGGGTTCCACTCACAAGCTTAGAAATGTTCAGATTATGGTATGGACATAGGAATTTGCCTCATCCTCTTTCAAATGGATGGATGTACATGGGAAAGCTAGTTGTTCCAAATGTGTTCCCTGATGTGGACTTACATAGAGTAGTGGCCAAAAGATATGACCCTATCACATAGGTAATTAGAGATAATGATGGAGGGGTTCTATTAGAAATTAATAGAGATATTATCCAATAGACTTTTGATTTGAGTGAGCCAAGTGATGACTTCGTTCCTATTAATCTTGAAGAAATGAAGCAGGAGTATACAAAATTGAAATCTCTTTTTAGGGTTAAGCTGCTTCCACCTCATCTGGTTAAGGCAGGGGGTTCACAATTTCACATCAGCGCTAGTGACTAGGAACCCTTCAAATTGAATTGTTTTGGAAAGCCTTTCCTAGCTACTTTCTATTCACTATGTCAGATTTTGGGTTTTAGCCAAATCACCGAAATATATTGATGAACTCTATGTTCACTTTCAAGGGAATTACACTCTTTTCAACATTCTCTGTTCCCCTAGCATGGCTTTTGCTGAGGTGGAAGGACAGGCTGGGAGAGACTTGGCATGCACAAAGTGACTCTTTGTTTCCTCAGGTGTTTCAATGTCCTTATTGATGTACTCAATTTCAGAGAACACAGGGAATAATGAGCCTGTTTTTGAGATGTTTCAGAGAGAATCAGTTGTGGAGGAAAAGACCTTCAAAACCTAAACAAACTGGACTGTCTTGGTGAAAAAAACTAATAAGGAAAAACCTTAGCAAGTCCTCTTCAAACATTGATCATCAACCTGCTGGGAGATGGGAGGCAGACCTGTGACCAGGCTCCGCCCCAGGATGCCTGAGGCCCCTCTGGGAGGAGGCGAAAGAGAAGAAGCAGGATTGAGGAGGTTTAACATGGCGGGGACTGACATGCATCACTGTATCCAATCAGCACTATCTTGAATAATATCTGGGCATAGAGAGGACATGCACTACCATACAATGTGTGCAGACTAGGGTTTGTAACTAAAAGTTATGTGGCAGCAGTGTAAATGTGGTGTATTCATGAAAGATAACCCTAACCCCAGAAATGGAAGGGGAGAACATTATTCCTTGATTATACAGTAGTGTCTAGCTTTACATTTTCAAAGGGAGGCTAGACACATTTTGATAAATTCTTTGTTGATTACCATTTGAGATTTGGTCCAAGGTGACACCATGATCCTGAAGGTTTCTTTGCTCTTTTCAGACAAAGAATAAAAGGTGGAAAATTTGCACATGAGTTCAATTTCCCTGAGGACCTGATCAGGAATGAATTTGATTTAAATAGACAGGAATTGAACAAGGAAAAGTGGATAGCTTTTAGTAAGCTACTGGATATTATGCATGAAATGGATCTGACGTATGATCCATTGATGGAATTCACTCCATACCACAAGAGAATTGATTTTTTAATGAAGAATTTCAAGGAGATAATGGAAACCTTGACAACCAAAAAGATAAATTTAAGGCTAACTTTGGATATGCAAGGACAAAGTGATATGCCAATTGAAACAAGGCCAGTATGTCAGCCTACAGAAAGGCGACCCATCTGTAGGAGGAGAAAGGGATCTTGGCGGTGATGAGGAAGAAGTAGACAAAAGGGAAACAAGTGAAGGATGCCTTTAAGCGGCCGGGCCCAAATTCAAAGTACTTGGGGTACATCAAAATCATTGAATTAAAATCTTCACGAGGCGTGGTCCCCATCACCACCACGAGCCAGCCCACAGAGGCAAAGAACTGATCACCTACCTGAGGATCTCACAGATGAAATTATTGTTACTAATCAAGACATGTAGGTTGGTATGTCGTCCCCTCCTAGGTTAGCTTAATTGGTTCTATCTGATTTGGATATGAAGGGTAAGAGTGCAGGATGCAAGAATGGAGGCTTGCAAGGAGTTCTTAGATGACAATGCATTTGTAAAGACTCCAGTATTCTTGCAATTTTCATGGAGGATGAAATTTGAGGAATATCAAAATAAATGCAAGGAGAGAAGAGAACTAAGGTCTAACAAGTTAGATCAGGAGAATGATGAAGAAGTGAAAGTTGAACTAATGGAAGAGTTAAAAAACATCACTCCTAAAGAAGGAAGACAACTAGTGAATCAGGCTGGTGTTTTGATTTTTCTTGAATGGGACATCGCAAATACAGTGGCTTTCATTGCCATTATGAAGTCCAAGAATCCTTTTCAGGATTCTGAAGAAGAAGTTAAGGAAGCATTACAAAACTCTACCTTCAGTGAAGAATATGAGACCTTGGAAATTTGGGCATTGGCTCCACAAGGAAGAAAGCCAAACATTGCTGATATTAATCCAAATTTCAAAGGAGAATTAATAATAAAGAGGGATTCAGAGACTACAACAACCGAAGCCACTAGTTTAACTATGAATGTGGCCAAGTTGGCCCAAAAGACTACTAAAAGGGAGGAGGCTGAAAGAAAGAGCCTAATGGAGAAGTATAACATTTTAATTGAGGAATATAGTAAAATACAACAGAGGAATGTTGAGCTGCAAACTGAAGTAGAAAGGTTCAAGTATAGACATACTGGGAAAACATCCAATGCTCCAGGAACCAGCACATCACCTCCCATAGCAAGGTCAATGTCTCCTGCTTCTCCAAATGTTTCTACACCAGGGTCTCCCATTCAAAATCCTACTCTTACCCCTCCTCTAGAACAAGTTGATGAACAGACAGAGTGCTCTGTTGATCCAACAAAGAGGCAACTCATGTAGGAAATTGATCAATTACAAACATCACTATGGGTAAAAGAGGAGGGTTTTCTTTCAAAAGAAAAAGAAATTATTACTCTTGTTTTGGAGCATTTAAATGAAAAGGTGTATAATAAACTTCCCTCTATACAATCTTTGTAGTCTTTGCTATCTGAAGCAAAAAATAATATTGATAGGGATCAGGGGATAGTGATTCCAATAATTCAAAATTGGATCCCTAGGGAAAATAATCTAAATGTTATGACTAAAACCTCAAGGTTTGATGCAAATAATAGGTCCCAATCATTGAAGCCCACTTATATATTAGTTAAATCATTGCAAAGTTTTTCAGACCTTACCAAATGATCTAAGTAGGAAGATTAGGGAGTTGGTAAAAAACTTCAATGATTGGGGTAACACACTGTTACCTGATATAACTGATGAGCAGGGGGAAATCAGAACACTCCAACAATGGCAGGATCAAGCAAGTAAAGTCATCAATAATCAAATTAAAATAATTTGTGATGACTCAAATTACGATTTGTTGGTAAATTGTATGGATAAGATTATTGGTATTGGCTTATTTTTGGAATCTTTTGAAAGAGATGGTAATCAGGTAGTGGTAAAGTATTTTCCTTATAGTACAAAGGTAAAAAATGTGATTGATTTTGACTGGCCAACTGACAAAGAATACCAAATGTGGGTGGCTAAGTTTTGAATGATGATGAGTAAAAAGAGTGGGCTACCGATAGGTGGCAAATTAGATGTTGCGGTTACAACGTTTCTAGTTTTGTATGGATGACTTTTTTGGCGTGGGTTTCACGTAGTTTTTTGTTATTGCATCAACCTTCCTCCGCCAGTATGATGAACGAGAATATGCTCCAGAATGATTGTTGTTGTAACGATTTTTTAACAAGAATATATTTCAAGGTGGTGGCTGTTGTAACAAATTTTGGAATATCACCAGGTGCTCCAATTGACTAGTGACAGGTGTACTTTTTGGCCTAGTGCTTGTTTGCTCCTTCATTTTCTATAAGAAGGATTTCAAGGCCAGAAGTACGGGTTAGCAAGTTAGATAACTTTTATCGAGTCTAGGTGAAGTTGCAGAGCGAATTGTAAAGTCTGATGGTTTTAGAGAAATATAATTTAGGTTTTGAGTCATTATGTAATAGGTTTTAAGTTCATAGAGATTTAATGTTGTATAACAGTACTAGCATTTGAGTTGAAATAAAAATTCGAGCTCATGTCTCTCCATTGTACATGCATATTTGAACTTTGAATGAAATAACTAAGGGTTGTTTTATCCATCTCACTGTTGTGGTGTGTATGATTCTATTTTAGCTTTAATTCAAGGAATTAATCAAAATGCTTGAATGGGATTATAGGCGGATATGTGTTGTATAAGGATTTGATAAGTAGTCCTGGGTTAGAATGCACACTGATGAAATTGTAATGAAATATTGTTAAGGATCTTATATGTGATGTATTAAATCTGCTATAAACCTCTAGATGCTTATGAATTTGATTCCTACAATGGATATATGGCACTGATCTAAGTTTTAATTATTCATGTAGTTCAGTATTTGTTTGTCTTTGCCTAGATCTTGCTACAAATTGCAAATCATTGACTATCTTATATAATGGATTGTGTTTAGTTATCTCACACTCCAGATAGTTGATATTGTCTATGAACAACCAATTCTAGTTGATATTATCTTATCGTGTTGAGCTATTAAGTGAGATCATCTGCTATTGTTAATGTTGTTTATAATGTAATGCAGAAGTTGTAAACACATTAAGGGATCACCCTCAGAGTCTTGTAGAGCGAGGGTACGAGGATTTTAAAGTCCTCGTCGGTTGTTCATGCCTTTGAAGCTGCCTTCCGATTAGAATTGGCAATTCCATAGGTATATTAGAAGACAAACCTGGTTACATTGTAAGAAGAGCCAACATACACGTCAACCACTGAACAACCACCTCTACAATTGACTTTTTAATCTTTTTGATCACATGAAACATAAAACACACTAATTTCAAGGTTGTTAACATCACTATTGAAATGTTTTAATTTTGGACCTTTCAAACATTAAAAACCATCATTAAATTAATCATGTAATGGCATAAAAATTAAAAAATCATGAATTAATTATGTAACCACATAAGTCAAATATAATTCTATCAAGAAATTAATATCAAATAGATAATATAATGAAGTAACTTATACATTTCAATGTCATTGATCTTCTTCTTCATCCAACTCTTTGTCTGTATCATCTAATCTAGATTTGACATTGTAAGGATTGGTCATATCATCATCATCATCATTGATATCAGTTTTGATAATGTCATCATCCACACGGATGTCATCTTGATGAACATTAACTCCTACATCATCATCATCTAGTTCCTCCTCTTCAACATCTTCGTTAGGGACATCATCAGCTAATCGTTGATCCTGATCATCATCTACATCATCTTCTAGTTCTTTGGTATCTTCTTCTTCCACCACATTATACTTTACCGGCCTTCTTGGATCATGTCTAACAACAAATGACCAACCCAGTTTACCTGGAACCTCTGAGTAAAATACCTGCTCACATTGGCTTGGAAGAACATAGGGCTCATTTCTAGCTTGCTCAATCAACCTTGTATTAACCATGGTAAATCCATTATCATGTTCAATAATAGTTCTCTCAAGATCATTTTCATTCAATCGTAGCCTATACAATAAGATGATGAACAAAATTAATCTGAAGGACTTAAAGTCACACTCAAGTATATCATCCAAAATCCCATAGTATCAATTTTTTGAGACTTCTGGATGTATGTCACTTCTAGATGAAACATTATTCACCTAAAAGAATGCAAAGAAAACAATCTCAAGATATATATACATCAATATACTAGAAAATAATTAAATAATATGGGTGATTAATATATTTATACATACCTATTTATCTCTTAAACCATATGCTAAATAAATTTCCCTTTGTGTAACATTCGAATCTCCATTACAATGAGCTTCTTTAACCAATGAAGCCACACCTTCCCATGTTAATGTGTGACCAGATTGTTGACATCATTCAATCCATACCGTCATCCAATCAAGATTTTTGGTGATGTACAAATGTAGTGCATACCACTCTCAACCAACTATACAAAAATAAATTGAAATTCACAAACAACGTATAATTACTTAAATACCACAATACATGACCTTAATTTATAATTCATGTATATTGAAGATTAAAAATTAAATAAGTATAATATACATAAAAACCATATGTAAAATGCATTCCAATTAATCTCCATGACCATCTTATAATTACCTCTCACTTTCCTCAATCTACCTTTCCCCAACAGGTACTCCCCTTTGAATTTGTTAACTGAGTTGGGATCCCAAATGCAATACTGCAAACTTAGGAAGATATTCACTAATGTACACCATGGTCTGGTATACCATATATCCCTCCACCATATAACCCTTAGGTTGTGTTCTTTGTCTAACCAAAGCCTTCAAAAATTTCAAGTGCCTCTCAACCATCCACATTGACCTTGTGTGTATAGGTCCACACAATTCAATCTCATCAACTTGGTGTATGAGGTAGTGTTCTTATGCATTGAAAAATGTTGAAGGTAGAAACTTTTGCATTTCACACATTAGATGAAGAATTTTTCTCTTCCAATAATTTATATCTTCTTTATGGATTTCTTTAGATGATAGTCATCTACAAGTGATTCAAGCCGCAAATATATTAACGATATTTAACAAAAATATAAAATATATTACATAACAAGTAAAAAAAATGGCAATTATCAAATGTATACAGCGAACTGAACAAATCTCACTACTTACCTCATGTATTTTCTAAGATCATATATAACTTGCTTGACATTGTTGTCAAAGTTGTCTGGGAGAGATAGAAGTAGAATGTACTGCAACAATTATAAAATGATGTTTTCATTATTTTTCCAAAAGTATTAAACACAATACACTAAAAATTACATGAATTATACAAGTGTATATAATATACCAAAATAATTACCTTAATGAAGGTATGCCAATCATGTGTTTTCATCCCTGACCCAAGTTCACCTTTCTTTGTTATTATATTTTTTATGTTCGCAGCAAATCCTGTGGGAAATCAAATTTTTTGTATGAATTATTTTATAGCATTGCTTTGCTACTCTATTAATAACCAAGGAAGGGCACTTATATTAATTTGGTCTCCATCATTATTCAATTGAATGATATTTTTCATGGCATGATTGGCTTCTTGAATGTCACTACAAATTTTGACAATTTTTTCTTTGTCATGTCTTCCATCCAATATTTTCCATAACGTTTCTATTATATTCTTTCCGATATGCATTGTATATAAAAAATGCACAATTTGTAGTTGCTCATAGTAGGGCAACCTACTAAATTGTCTAGGATAACTTTTCAGTCCCTGTGGAAGCTAGCCATTAATGCCTTGATGACCTTCATGAAGCATATAAGTTAAAAAAATTAACAATGTCAATCATTGTCAATTACAACATGAGAAAACACAACACAATATAAAAATATAAATTCAAAACATATCATATATGATAAATAAACAATTTGATCCAATGTATAACCTTGATGATTAATTCTATTATATTCCAACTTCCATAGGTGAGGTGACATTCTTTGTGGTTTTGATGTAGTCTCCTCTTTCCCATTAAAAAGATATTTTTCAGTAGTTCGATACTTACGATTTCTATGAAGGAAGCGCCTATACTCATCAAACACTTGCTTTCCTAAACTTGTTGAACGACGAGATTCATCTTTGGACCACAAATTGGACATGCAAATTTTCCCTTTGTTTGAAGACCTGCAAGATGATATATAATTGGATTAAATATGTCAATTTTTATAATTATATATAATGAATAGATTATTTTAAAAACATTCATGATATCTACTTCATCAAATTAAATATTGTTAAAGTGCAGTCGAATGTTATAACATACCACAAAAATGTGTTAGCCCTAGGGCATCATGAATTTTCCATACAAGCATTGCATGGAAGTGAAATTGTCTTTGTCCTATTGGTCTGGAGATGTCATGCATAGTGACTCCATTCCATAACTTTAGTAACTCATCGATAAGAGGCTCGATATATACATTCATATCTTTCACTTGGTACTTACCTAGTTGAATGAACATAAATATTACATAATTATTATAACCATTTTACTGCAATATATATAAATTAATGTACATGACTATTGAATAAGAAATATAAGTCATTATGCAAAAAATAGGACAAATGAGATGCTACTACGTTAAAGAAAATTAATGTAAACAAATACCTGGAACAATCATTAACAACATTATGTGCTCCCTCTTTATTGACATCCATGGAGGAATGTTATTGTTGATAACAAAAATAGGCCACACTAAGTAAATATATCTCAGCTCTCTAAATGGATTGACACCGTCCGCTCCTAATGAAAGTTTGAGATTACGAGGTTCTTCTTTAAAGTGTGGCCATTTTTTCTCCATGTCCCTAAATGTAGAACCATCTGTAGGCATTTGAAGAATGTCATCTCCACTTCTATTCCATGCATGGTAATCCATCAATTTTGCTAAGCTTTTTCACCTAAATAATTGTTGCATATGTGGAATAATGGGAATATAACGAAGAACCTTGCGAGACACCTTTTTTTTACTTGATCTATTCGATATCTACTGATATGACATTTTGGGTATTTTATTACAAATTTCTATTGTTTATGATATATAATATGATCATTGGGACATGCATCTATTGCTTGATACTCCATTCCGATATCTTTCATAATGACACATAAATCTCAGTATGAGCGAGGTAAAATATTTGATGGTGGAAACAAAAATTCACCAATTAGTCTACAACAAAAATTAATTTGTTCATATAAAAAATATTAATGGTATATATTTCATCCTTTATTTACTAGTGATGAACTAAAAACAATTAAAATAGATGAAAAAAGATGACATATATGACATACCTTAACATCCGTGAGATTGCTATGTTTGATAAACCATTCATAACCTTAAAGTTCAACAAGAACAATATAGCAGAGAGAAGAGTTGTTTCAGAGCCTTCATAAAGGGGCTCATATGCCCTGCCAAGTACAGGTAAATCATGAACATCATCAAAGTCATCTTGATCATCATGATCAACTCTAACACTAAATGTGGTATGGATCAATGTATTCGTACCATCATCTTCAATTGTGTTTTATGGAGCATGATCATCTTCTTCCATATGATCATTAACTTCATCTTCGATATTCATAGCTCCATGTTCATCCGCTCGCAAAACCACATTCTTCAAGCCATGATAATCCATATCATTTTCCCTAGGGCACCCCACCTTTATAATAATGATAGACACAAATAAACCATGATCATGATCAAGTGATTATATATATAATGTTAAAACAATATAAACACATATAATGAACAATTTACCAATGGATAATAATCATGCCCCCTTCAACGTGACCATGTTGCCTACAATGTTTCTCAGCTGTTGTGATTAAAAGTCATCTTGTCTTTAAGCCCTTGCAATTATTGCAAGGACAATAACATTTCCCATCACCCTTTCTTTTCAATCTAGCCCACAATCTATCAAAGTCTCTTCATTTTTTTTGGACTAATATTATCTGATATGATTTTTCTTTGCCAAGCTTAACTATTTAGATCTTCAAAAAATATCAAACTCACACTCCAATAATTTTTATTCATAACTAGGTAACATAGTCTAATAATTCCAATATTTTACACCAAAAAAAATTGGCATGCAACCACCCCTGCAAAAGAGAAGATAGTCTAAAGTTAATGACCCCAAAAAATATTTTACAATGCTAATTCTAAAACTTATTAAATTCTGATTTTACTATAATTTCCAACCATTAAGACTCCTAATATCAAAATATTGAACTTGATCACAAAATTCCTACAACAATAGAGGTAGTGAGCTAGTAAGAGCAAGTGACCCATTCCTAAGGAGCAACGAGTCAGAATCATCATTGCTAATGTCAATATGGATTTATCCTTTTAGTTAAAGATGCAATGTGTCACTTCTTATGACGAGCTTATCCCTAGGGCCCTCAACATTGAGAGAGCCCTAATAAAAAACAAAAGAAGCATTGGTAAGAGCATGATTAGAATACAAACCCTAGGCCTCCATAGAAACATAAACAATAACTATAGCGGATTAGTGAGGTTGCAATACTAGAAAGATTGAGACATTGTAGGTAATAACAACATCTTGCAATCTAAAGATTGTAGCCAATAACAGGCACACTATGTAGCTTACTGACATCTGTAAATGCAATCTACGGTAAGAAGAATGACGGTCACTTGAGATGTGACAGTAAAAAATAGGCTAAGCAGTGACAAGATAATAAAGCTCAAACCTTGCATAGTAAAGTGGAGATTTTAACAGTGAGTTTCCTTACCCCCTGTGTACCTTGGAATTTTACCCTACTCTAATGTGCAAAATAATTTAAAAATGCAAGTGATAAAAGACTAAGGACACTTCAAGATTAGCCTAAAGAGTGATAAAACAAGAAGGAAAATAGATAAAACAAGATGCAAATGGTTATACCTTCCTTGTTGTTGGAGACTCCTTAGTTGGCCCCTGATTGAGATGATTTTGTGTGCTCCTCAGATGGCCTCTTGAGTGACTAAATGCAAGATCAACTTATGCAAAATGATTAGAATGGATGGCTAGATGATAGTGAATGAGTGAGAAGGAAAATTGGCAGCATGT
Source organism: Sequoia sempervirens (assembly GCA_007258455.2). Lineage (NCBI taxonomy): Eukaryota > Viridiplantae > Streptophyta > Pinopsida > Cupressales > Cupressaceae > Sequoia > Sequoia sempervirens. The sequence continues at coordinate 75,906,270 of VDFB02105785.1, forward strand.
AGTTATAAAATGGCTAAGTGTTCTTGATGCCCTTGAGGAGGGGGTATTTATAGGAGAATTTGAATTCTCTAGAAAATTCAATGGTCAAGATGCATCCAACAAGGTCAAGATGAAGGGCTATGGTGGGTTGAAAACCCACAAGCCCTCACATCTTGACATGTGGATGGTGAAGTGGCCAAGAGAAGATGAGGTGTAAGTGAGGTGTCAAAAAGATACATGAGGTGGAGGAAGGACAAGCACCTTGGGGATTGAGAAGATTTCCTCAAAAAAGGATTCCTTGTCCCCAAGTGGGAGTGAAAGGGACATTTGAGGAATTTTGGACTTCCTCAAAAATCTACATGGGAAAAGGAGAGGTGGTTGGAAAAATAAGTGAATTAAAAATTCACATTCTTAGGAAAGTCTAAAAGATAAAAGGTGGGCTCCAAAAAGGTGGGACTTAGTCACATGTGGAGATTGTGACAAGTTCAAGGTTCTAGAAGCCTTGGAAGGATAGAATGTGAATTAAAAATTTACATATAAAAGAGGGGAATCTAGGATACATAAATGTGAATTAAAAATTCATATGGGAAAGGGGGTCAATGCTAAAAGAAGGTAAATGCAAAGGTTGGCTAAAAAGTGGTGCTAAATCTCACTAATGACCTTGGTTAAGGTTGTGCAAATATTGGATTAGACTAATTAATGGAAGATTAGAGGCAAGTGGCAAATGTAGGAGGATGTGACATTAATCTTTGATTAAGAAGTTGCACATCATAATCATGAATTAATTAAATTAATTCAAATTAGGGCAATATTATGGAGGATGTGACAAGGAGAGAGATGAAGAATTTTAAATTGATTTAAAATCAAAAGGGTAAAAATGACTAAATTAAATAAATTAGTGTATTTATTTAATTTAGAGAGGAAGAAGGTGAAAGATAAAGCATTTAATTATTAAATTAAATACTTTCTAGATATGAGAAAAGGTGTAATATTAATTTAATAAATTAATATTTTAATATGGTAGACGAAAAGGGAGTAAATTTAAGTATATGGAAGTGATTATATTTAGATGTCTACATTTTTCTCCTCTTCGAAATATTATTAGGATAACAGTGTTTCAAAGAAAAATAAAATGCAAATGAGGGAAGAAATGACAGATGGTGATGCCCGTAGCACAGAAAAGGTTAATGATGCCCCAATGACCAGGTTGAAGGAATGGAGGAATGGTAGGAGAGTATGCCCCCTTAAGAGAGCGGTTGGGGGAGGAAACAGAGGTTCCCAGATGATGTCTCAATAGAAAGAAAAGAAGGACACCATGGATAGAGCATGCAAAACTAAGCAATTTTGGTTTTCAAACGGAGGTGATCCGATGCACGGTTTGCAAATGGAAACCTTGGGAAGTTTGGGATTAGTTGGATGAAGAAAAAGTTAAATAAAAAGTAAAAAATACCTTTTTGGAGAAAGGGGTTAAAAGGGTAAGTTTAAAAAATTACCTTAGTCATTTTCATTGTAGCAGTTAAGAGGAAGAGAGTGGATGAGGAGAAACGATGCCGACGGACAATGACACCGCGATTGTGCACCGGACGGACAAGGTGCGTGCATTATACAGCGAAGACGCGGGCGGACAGCATGTGAGTAGTAACAAAACCCTCCTATTGAATTTACACATTTTTAACACATATTTTGATAGGTTTGAAAAATTTGAACACATGGGTTTTGCTCGTTAGGAAAAATAAGAAAATGGGTCGAGACCAGATTAGAAAAAAAAGGTAAAAATTAGGAGAAAATTAAAGGGGGGAGAAAGTTGGGGTGGGGTGTAGCCGCCCCTACTGACAGCACTGCTACCACGGCCTAGGGTAGAGCTGCCCTAGCTAGGGGTGGAGCCACCTCGGTTGAGGGTGGTGTCGCTCGGTTGCGGCGGGGGTGCCCCGGCCAAGGGGGTGCTGCCCCGCTGCGGTAGGGTGGTGCCGCCTGAGCTGGGGACAGTCCCGCCCTGCCGCGGCTGGGCGGGGCCGCCTCAGCTAGGGGCGGTCTCACCCGGCTGCGATAGCCCCAGCCGGGGGTGCTGCAGCCCGGCTGCGACCGAGGGTGGTGCGGCCCGGCTACGGCAGGGCAGCGCCGCCATGCTGAAGCCGGGGCAGAGCTGCCCAGCTGCGGCGGGGCCGCGCCGCCCTACTATGGTGGGGCGGTGCCGCCCCGCTGCAGTCAAGGAGGGTCACCCGGTAAAGGGAAGAGCCGTCCAAGTAGGGGTGGAATCCAACCCAATGGGGGGGCAAGTAAGAGAAAGGATGAAGATAAAAAGAAAGATGAGAAAAATGGAATAATGAAAAAGTTGTCATGTGTACAGAGTTTCGAGCAGATACGAGCACATGAGCAACAATCAGAGGTGATCACAACGTGTATAGTGGCAATGAACAGGGAGGATTAGGCGGTGTTGGATCACATAGGTTTAGGTCACTGTGTTTAGTTTCCAGTGGTCAGAGCACATCCGACGATGTTGACAGCATTGATAGAGAGATGGAGCTTAGAGACATCCACGTTTCATTTCCCTACAAGAGAGATGACTGTGACGTTGGAGGATGTGTGGCACATCTTGAGGCTGTCGATTGTCAGCCGGTTAGTGAGTGAGGTGGTGTCCACGAGGGCGAAGTTACAAGAGACTATGAGAGTATTGTTTGGTCACGTGGAACTGCCCCTAGTAAAGGGGTAGTTGGATTTGGACGAGTGTTTGTCAGTGGGGGTGCCAGCTTTACCATTATTCCTATGTGGGCTAATTAGTGGGATACTGTTACTAGATCAGAGTAAACGCTTATGTAGCTTGCATTATATGGAGGTGATCTGATATATTGTCGAGTGGCGAGGGGGGCCTTTTTTATGGGGCTCATGTGTATTGGCTTAGTTGTACAGAAATATGCACGAGATTTGTTACTAGAGGATATCGTGTGTGACATATATGACACTGCTACAGATTTGGGCTTAGGAGCATATTGCAGTGACGAGGTCGATAGTGGTGAGGAGAGGGACAGTGGACGATCATGAGCCCATGGCTTGGGAGTATGGGGAGGAGAGGTTGGGTTTTTTGCTATGAGAGGCAGGGAGAGATGGAGGGGTGGAGGAGAGCATTTGATGATCTGTGTCTAAGAGATATAGAGTGGTGACCATATAAGGCACATCAGTTTAGAGGATGGACAGATACGAGGAGACAGGAGGGGTATTTTCTAAGCCGGTGTTTTATTATTGGTACTCTACCGTGCATAGTAGAGTCTCATCGACTAGACAGAGTGTTGAGACAGTTTGGAGTGATATAGGATATTCCAACGACACCTATCTTATTTTGGCAGTATAGTAGAGAGCTACCATGGGGAGGCCGTATAGCACCAGCGACAGCCAGGGCATCATGGTGGGCAGCGGGATAGGTTCCTTATCCAGGTAGAGTAGGAGGATAACAGGTGCCAGTGGTAACCGAGCAATACCAGAGGTGCTTCCAAAATAGGTTATTGGAGAGGATTACTCCTATTCAACCTATTTTGAGGGTAGTGGGTGCTAGACCAGAGGATGAGTAGAGACTACGGAGCGAGAGGAGAGGAGGGGAGCAGTAGCAACAAAAGGTTGTGGCAGTGGTAGACGAGGGGGGACAAGAGGAGCCCAAGGGGGATGAGATAGAGCAGGTAGGCAGAGTAGGGAGGAGGAGGAAGAGACATCAGAGACGAGGCCAGAGAGAGGGTCGGCAGCAGGAGGGAGGGCAGCCACAGAGAGCCCAGGGGGGCAGAGGGTGGAGGAGGTGATGGATGTGGATGATATGGAGGATGTGGAGGTGGTAGGTGTGAGGGATGCTGCAGAGGAGGGGAGGAGACAGTTCGTTGTAGGACGACATAGTCAGCCACGGTGGTTGCAGGTTCAGTCAACTACAAAGAGTCACAAGGCTCATCAGGAGCCAGAGAGCGGAGACGATGAGGATGTTAGAGAAGCCCCAGAGGGGGAGAGGAGGTCACTATGATGTCGATTCGTGGTTGAGAGATAGGGAGAGGTGAGACGATTCTGGGTTCTCCGGATTGTGGAGGACCATGAGGAGCGATAGGAGCAGGGGGTAGGGAGGAGCCAGTAGGTGGGCAGGATGAGATAGAGTAGGTGGTTGGGGAGGAGGATGCGATGGATGTAGACAAGGATGCAGTGAAGGAGGATGTTGTGGCAGTAGAGTCATTAGCTTTAGTTCCTTATGTACCAGAGGATCCCATTGTCCAGGCGAGAGGAGCAGAGGTGAGAGTATAGATGGCGGAGCGGAGAGTGAGGGATTTTGAGGTTGAGCTAGCCATAGTACAATGGGATTCATTGAGAGATTATGAGGCCATGGTTTTTAAGCTAGGGGGAGCGATGGAGGAGAGAGACAGGGCATAGTCAGAGGTGTAGAGGGTACAAGGTGAGTTGACCAGTATGACATGGGACCACGACAGATTGTAGGTAGAGGTCATGGTTTTATAGGCCAGGGGAGAGCAGAGGGGAGGATGGAGCAAGGAGCAGATCAGGGGACAAGATGTACTAGTCAGCAGTCAGGAGATCTCCAGCGAGACTGGGATGAGCTTTAGGATAGAGTACATTGCCTTGAGCAAGCAGTTGGAGAGATGGGGTTGATGTAGGAGAGGGAGGCTGTGGCAGTAGAGTAGGAATGAAGTATGTAGGCTGAGAGGGATGTATCATAGGTGCAGGTGTGGGCGATGGAGGTAGAGAGGGATGTGGTGCAGATGCACATTCAGAGTGAGAGAGCATTGGCAGAGGCAGAGATACAGTCACTACAGATAGGGAGAGATGAGGCAATAGCAGAGGTAGCAATTCTCCGGAGAGAGAGGGATTCAGTAGAGCTGAGGGCACATGCACTTCAGAGGGATAGGGATGCAACAGTGGCTAGAGCATAGATGGCTCAAAGGGAGAGAGATGTAGCAGAGATACGAATATAGACTTTACAGGTGGAGAGAGACACTACGATGGCTCGTATAGGTTGTGGAGAGAGAGAGGGATCGATTACAAGTAGAGCTGGAACAAAGCCAGTTGGCTCAGAAGGCATGGGAGTAGAAGAGGAGAGCTATTACCAGGGACCGAGACAGGTATCATCATGAGTGGAATTTTGCTCAGGTCTAGACTGCAGAGCGAGAGGAGAGCATGAGAGAGGGAGGGTTTTGGATGGCTGCGTATTATCATGCGGTTCCTGATCTGGCATAATGGACATTCTGTTATACTCGGCAGACATCCCAAAGGCCAGTGTCATCCTAATCATTACGGACATAGACCCGTGGTTACAGTGATTCACCAGGAGGGTCACCAGACAGTGGGTCAGTACCTTACTCTCCACAAAGATCAGATGTGGGGAGCTCATTTGGTAGATGATAGGATACTATGTTTTTGGAAAGTGTAGGGTAGATGGATAGTGCAAAGGTGCAGTGGATATATGTAGGACCTTGTGTAGGTGTTTAGATTGGATGATTTTTGTATACGATGGTCACAAATTATGATGACATCGACAGCATTATTATATGTTAGTGTGGACTATGAGATGTACTTGTGGAATTGTGGTATATTTATATATATATGATAGCTCCTATTGACCTCATGTTTTATGTTTATGATGCATATGTGGATGGTCATTTGATGGTAGTTATTTATGATGACCTTTGTGGATGTTGCATGTATGGATTTTTTTGATATATTTACATTTTTATGTATGATGGCGACACATGATGTAATGTATGGTGATTTTTGTTCTTATGTATGATGAATGCCTATGTTATATGGTGTACATGTGTAAGACAAATGGTGATATGCTTATGATGACACGACAAATGTTATGTATTATATGCTTATGATGGTTATATGCATGTTTGACTAATATGTGTGATGTAGGATGTAATGGATGTATTATGACAGTATTGAGGGTGGGCCTAACACTTGACATTGCAGGTGGTAATATTATGGGTGAACCTAAGATAGTGCGTAAATGTATGGATCTAAAATGTAATTATTTCATTATAAGTGTTCCTAGGGTCGTAGGTGATAGTGAAAGGTGCATGTGGACATGGTGTGAGTGTGCACCTATCAAAACCTTTTAGTATTCTGAGAAGAATAGGGGATGGAGGAGAAATATTTGCACAACCAAAATCATAAGATGAGTGTAATGCAATGGTGATGAATATGAAATGCAATCCTAATATGATTTTCCATCTTTGAAGCAAATTATTTTTACTATAGCATAAGACATTCAATTCCAGGGTATGTAGGACCAAGGCGTATTAGTGTCTAATGCATGAAACAAACACAACAAACAAGAAGGCTATCCCAACACCCCAAAGTCACAAAAAAAGACTTTGGTTGGGCCAGGTATTGAGATAACCACAAGTACAAAAAGATGCCCCAACATAACACAAGACCCTAGGGATCTTGGTGGGTACTATGTGGGACAACCAAGAAGACACAACAAAAGAAAAGATCAAGATATGTCCCTATGTGGACCAATCAAAACATGTCATAATATGATAGATTATGGAAGCCTTGACAAGTGATTATAGGAAGCTTAAAAAAAAATCACAATCAATTTCAAATGTCCTTTGCCATAGGATCAAGGGGATAGATGGAATTGATGAGGTCTGTTAGGAAGGATGTATCCTGTTATGACCTATGATGGATACTAAGCGAAAAGATCAATATAATATGGGATATTCAAAATTGATTAGATTTGCTGGTACAAGTGGGTCTTGTTTGTTAAGAATCAGTTGATAAGGGCATAGCTTGATGACACGACACAAGGGAGACAAGACAAAACCTAAAGACCTAGGGGCTCGAGGGTTGATCAGAGATTAGCCTTGCCTACGTGAAAGTGTAGAGCCCTCATAGTTCATGGAAAAAGACCATGGATAAAGTGGAAAGAAGACAATGGTGACTGATGATGGACACAAGATATGACAGACAAATGCCCTAGGGGAGGATCAAATGACCAACCTTTCCTACATGAAAGCGCAGGGGCAATGTAGTTTGATGAAAAGACCACGGATAAAAGCAAAAAGGGACTAGTGAAGACAAAGGGATGGAGGACCAAAACAAGTTGATCCAAAAATGCCCGACAAAGGATGAAAGTGATGCAGGAGGATGAGATCTAGGTGGAGACCGACATGATGGATGAACCTACATGATGACATAGACTGACCGACAAAGGAAAAGAAGGACATAGGCCCAGAGTGGGGTATAAAAAAGCTCAGGATGAGGGATAGGTAAGATGGGTTGTCCAGTGCTCAATTCATAAATACCAAGTAGCCTAGGCGGAGGTGGGCGAGGATGATAGTACGGATGAAAGCAGAAGATAACTAGGACATCAAGTAGATAATGATTAAGCCCTCTATGGATGGCGCCTGTTGGTAGGTTTTCACCATCCATACTTATCCAAGGTGCCACCAAGAGGTGATTTTCACCATAGGATGGATTTATTTTTCTTTACTATTTTTTGGATTTTTTTTTTGATTTAGATGGGGGTTACCAAACGGACTTAGGCATAGAACCTCTTCAGATGGAGGATATTGACTGGTTTGTCAAGGGGATCTCCTTCAAAAGTATTCAACCTATAGGCCCGAAATCCATATTTGGCAGCTATGATATAAGGCCCTAACTAGTTTGCCTCAAACTTTCCCTTTTTATCACGATCTAGTTGAGTGCATTGGTTTTCTTTGAGAATAAGCTCACCAATCTGGAATTGTCTAGGACAGACCTTTTTATTGTAATGACATTTGAGGTGATTTTGGTATGCTTGTAGGTGATCATAGGCTTTTATTTTCCATTCATCCAGTAATTCTAGCTGTGCAAGTTGTGCAACATGAGCATCTTCTTCGCTGATAAGGTTCTTCAGAGAAATTCTCAATGATGGAAGCTCAACTTCGATTGGAAAGACGACTTCAGCACCGTATACTAAAGAGTAATGGGTGGCGCCTGTTGGGGTGCGGATGGATGTACGGTATGCCCAGAGGGCAGGATGAATATGGAGGTGCCAATCTCATCTAGTGTTATTGACAAAATTTTTGAGGATGTGGATGAGGGTCTTGTTGGTTGCTTCTGCCTGACCATTGCCCTAAGGGTAATAAGGTGTTGACCAACGATGTTGGATATGGAAGGTGTCACAGAGGTGTTTTATGGCTTGGTTTTTAAAGGGTTTTCCATTATCAGAGAGGATGGTAGATGGGATACCATATCTGCAGAGAATATGGTAAAGGATAAATTTGGAAATCTGAGTACCAGTGATTTGTGAAAGGGGCATTGCCTCCACCCACTTGGTGAAGTAATCAGTGGCGGTAATTATGAATGTATGACCATCGGATGATGGTGGGTAAATATTGCCAATCAAGTTGAAACCCCATTGAGAAAAGGGCCACAGTGCTAGGAGAGGCTGAAGATCTTGTGCTGGGGCATGAATCAAATCTACATGTTGTTGGCATGGAAGGCATTTCTTCACAAATTCTCAAGCATCATGTTCCATTGTAGGCCAATAATATCTAGCTTGTAGGATCCTTTTGGCCAGAGCCATACCATTTGAGTAAGCCCCACAAATACCACCATGTACTTTCGTTAGTACCGTTTGGGCCTCGGTCTCATTCAGACATCTAAGGAGGATTCCATCATACTCGCGACAATAAAGCGTATCACCAACAATGATGTATTGGGAAGAACGATGGATAAAGGATTTATGTTGGTTGTGTGTAAGTTCTGGGGGGTATAATATTATCATGGAGATAAGTGTATATGTCTTGGTAACACGGGGAGGCAGGACCTACAATATTGCACACCATATCAGTCTTAAGAACATCATATGCAAGGATTAAAAGCTGTTCAACAAGAAACTCACACTCCGTTCAATCCTTAGGCATGTCAATCAAGGAACTAATAGTGGCCATTGCATCTGCCACTTTATTCTGTACCTGAGGGATTTGGTCAAACTGTATGAAGGTGAAATATTTCTTGAAATCATCCACCATGCATTTATAGGGTAATAGTTTATCATATTTCATGAGGAATTCATCATTAACTTGTCTAATGACCAGCAAAGAATCACCAAAGACTTTCAAATGAGTTATGTGCCACTGTTTTGCAATTCTGAGGCCGGTGAGGAGAGCTTCATATTCTTCCATATTGTTGGTACATGGGAATGCTATCCTGAATGATTTTGGGATGTAGTCACCTTGAGGGGTGACTAATAAAATTCCTGCTCTAGATCCACTATGAGTGTATGAGCCATCGAAATATAACGTCCAAGTTGGTGCTTCTATAAAAGTGTATATTTCTTCATCTGAGAATTCAATGTCTAGTGGGTAGGCATCTACTAATGGTGCTTCAACCAATTGATCAGCAATAACCTGTCTTTTTATGGCTTTTCGCTCTACATATTCTATGTCAAATTTGCTTAGGAGCATGACCCATTTGGCCATGCGGCTAGTCAAAGTGGTTCTAGATAACAAATACTTCAGGGGATCAATTTTTGTGATTAATTTGACTGGATGGCTGAGCATATAATGATGGAGTTTCTGTGTGCTGAAAACTAGCACAAGGCAAGCTTTTTCAATGAGGGAGTAATCTAACTCATAGCTAACTAGTGTTCGACTGATGTAGTAGATTTCCCTCTCTTTGAACGACTCATCATGTTGTGCCAATAATACCCTCAGTGTGATTGAAGTAGCAGAGATGTAAAGCAGAAGGGGTTTCCTTGGAATAGGCAGCATCAAAATTGGTGGATGAGATAAATATTCCTTAATTTTATCGAAACCCATCTGACAATGCAGGGTCCATTGGAAGGTGGAATATTTCTTCAAAAGATGAGTGAATGGTTGACATTTATCTGCTAGCTGGGCTATGAACTGACAGATGGATTGCATCTTCCCCTGGAGGCTTCTTAACTGCTTTAGATTGCATGGAGGTGGCATGTCTAGAATAGCCTTTACCTTGGCGGGATCAACTTCAATACCTCTGCGAGAGACTATGAAACCCAGTAACTTCCCTTATGTGACCCCAAAGACACTTTTTTGGATTTAGCCACAACTTATAATGCTCTAACCACTCAAATATCTTTTTCAGGATGGCGAGATGTTCTGCTCGTGTTCTAGATTTCCCTAATAGGTCATCTACATAGTCCTCCATGATGATATGGATGAGGTCATGGAAGATGACTGTCATTGCTCTCTGATATGTTGCTCCTGCATTTTTGAGACCAAAGGGCATAACATTGTAACACAAAGTGCCCCAGGGTGTTGTGAAGGCAGTCTTGTGTTGGTCCTCAGGTGTGATTTGAATCTAATTATAATCAAAGAAGCCATCCATAAGGGAGAGCATCTCATGTCCTGCTGTGAGGTCGACTAACATGTCAATGTCAGGCAGAGGAAAGTCATCTTTTGGGTAGGCCTTGGTAAGGTCCTTGAAATTTATGTAGACCCGAATGTCTCCATTTGGTTTAGAAACTGGTACTATATTGGAGATCCACTCAAAGTAGTCAATCGGTCTGATAAAACCCACCTCTAGTAACCTCTCCAATTCTTTCTTGACTAACAACGCAACTTGTGGATGTATCTTGCGGAGCTTTTGTTTGACAGGCTTGGCATCTGGGTGAACATCTAAGTGATGAACCACTAAGGCGAGATCTAAGCCTGGCATGTCTGAGTATGACCAAGCAAAGTTAATGATTCCCTCTTGAAGTAGCTACACAATGACCAGATACTCTTGCTCTGAGAGTGACTTAGCTACATAGGTGATTTTAGGACTTTCAACAGTTCCCAAATTAACTTCTTGCGTCTCTTCAATCAGAATAGATGATCGGGTAGATAACTGAGTTCCCATAAGGGGAAGATGAACATCTCCATCTTCCAGCACCTCTTTGAGGTTTTCACCATCAGATGCATCCTTTATTTTTACTTTTTCAAGGTCAGGAAGTGCCTCAGGGGGTTTTCACTAGATGACCGCTTTTTACTTTTCTTATTTTTATTTTTGCGACTGGAGTGTTCATCCTCCCCCAATCCCATAAGGTTGACATATGTATCTATAGACATACTGATAGGTTTGCTATTATGTAGGTCCCAATCAATAAGTTCAGGGTGACAAAGTGATAGGCTAATAGTGCAGATAGATAGGCATTTGAACATGGATGATAAGTCAGTATGATCGATGTCATCGTACGTATGTATGATGGATTCTTCCTCAGGTATGTCTTCCAATGAGCCATTGTCCACAACGACACTATTGGAAGTACTGAACAATGTTGTAGGGATTTTCTATTTTCTGTCATACCCAATGCCCATGTTTCTTGATACCTTTGGTGTATCAATAGGCTACAATCGCCCTTGTTCTTCTTTAGATAGGCCCCCACCTTGATAGTTATGTTTTTCCATGAACTTCATCGGCCAAGGGTATTTCTCTTGAAAATATCTCTTTAGAGGAGTCTTTGGTTCGGGCTCTTCTCGGTAGACCTATTGGCTTATTTCCTCTTCTAGTGCATTGGTCCTAACACTTGGGGATCTGAAAGTGGTGGTAGGGATGTTCTTACCACTGAAGGTGATGGTCTTGTCTTCCTTTTGTGTAGCATGCGAAGGTTGACCATACTCATGTGGTGATGGTGGCATGGTGGCTACATTGAAAGCCGTATGCATTTCATATTCGCCACACCCTTTGTCGATGATCTGGACTTTGGTGACTGAAGGATTAGTGGTGGAGGATGGAGTGGTTATCATAGTGAATGTTGGATTAGAGTATGATGACTAGGATGGCCCCATTTCAACCCCAGGACAATAATGTAAATGGGGAAAATATGCTTCTAAAGCCTGGCAATATTCAAACGGTTGGGGGTCGGCATAGATGGTGACTTCTTGTCTCTTGACAGGAAATTTTAGGAATTGATGGTATGTGGAGGGGATGGCTTGCATAGCATGGAGCCACAGGCGGCCAAGGAGAAGATTATACGATAATTCTAGATCAAGGACATGATAGGTAGTATACTGAAGTACAAGTCCCACTTGGATAGGAAGACTGATAATTCCCTCTGAATTTCTTTCTGCATTATCATAGGATTTGATTGTAATGATCTGGTTGCTTAAGTCTACTTGAGTATACCCCACCTGTTTTATGAATTTCAATGTACACAAATTGAGGGCAGAGCCATTATCTACCAAGACCCTTTTTATTTTATGGTGAGCAACCACGACATCGATGTGTAAGGGGTGATTATGATTGACGTCAATGTTTGGCATATTATTTTGGCTGAAGTGCAGGTGATGAGACAAAGCCAAGTGTCCCACCAAAGCTTGGAATTGCGTGGGGTCGATGTCATTTGGCACATGGGTTTCTTGCAAGGATCTATTGAGGATTTCTTGATGTATTGGGGAAGACTTAAGAAAATCCAAAATGGATATATGAGCGGGGGTCTTCCTTAGGTGATCAAGGATGTTGTACTGAGAGTTTACAAGAGTTGGTTGGGTGGGTGCAGAGGCTGCAGGGACAATGATACGGGCTCGTCATGTAGTAATAGCACATTGAGGGTCTTTGGATTTAATGTGTATCATGGATACTCGGGGTTCTGCCTACTCAATGTAATGAATAACACCTTCGTAATTGAAGGGAACATTCTTGTAGCTCACATTATTTGTGTTGTTTCCTTGGGGATTATTGTTAGATGTGCTTGGGCCTTGATTATGGTTTGGAAAGGCATTTTGATATATTTGTAATTGAGCATTGGATGACGAAGCTTGACTGGGGTCAACCTTGATGTCACCTCGATCAATGAGATCTTGGACATAGTTCTTTAGACCCTGACACTTATTCAAAGAATGTCCCTTGATTTTATGGAACTCGCAATACTCATTTTCTTAAACCATGCTGGCTTGGGTTTGAACTCGTCAAACGGCTTGGTGACAGGGTATGTGATGGGGTAATTGATTTGTAACAACTTATTAAAAACAACACTCAAAGGTTCTCCTAATTGGGCGTATTGATGTTTGGTGTTCCCTTGATTGTTTTGGTTTGACTGTTGAGGGGGACGAGGTGCCCCCTGTGGTACAAATATGGCGTTGGGTACAGATGGTTGTTGTTTTTGGGATGCATTAGCCACTTGGACATGTTTAGTGTCTGTCACATCGTCATTCATCACATTCTTGTTATTGTTCTAGAATCGTGGTTTATCTCCAAATGACCTCTCTTTATCATGACTATTTATTTTAATGTGTCCTTTGGCAATAAGGGCACATTCAAGGATGGGTCCCTTTTCTACTATCTCCGTGAAGGTGGTGACACAATGTAACCTAAAACTATGGGCCGTGTCAGGATGAGAGTTTTCCACGAAAAGAGTCACCATGTCTTTTTCTTTCAGAGGGGTCTTCATTCAACTTGCTAATGCACACCACTGTTGTAGGTAGCTGGTAAAGGTTTCCCCCTCACGTTGTTTCTCCTTGAGGAGATCTAAGGTGTCCGTATCCTTCTACAAATTGAAAGAGAAGTAGGATACAAACTTTTCTGACAGGTCTGCAAAGGTTTTTATGGACCCTTTTTCAAGAGTCATGAACCAATCTAGGGTGTGGCCTGCCAGGCTTCATGGGAACAAGCGCAAGAGATAGTTGTCATTGTACACGACTTCTTGACACTAGGAATAAAACTCCTGCAAGTGAGCCTTAGGGTCTTTGTTTCCCTTGTATTTGTCAAATTTTGGTATCTCGAAATGTTTAGGAAACAAGATTAATGAGATGGAGGGATCAAATGGATATAGGCATATGTCTTGAAATTTGAATGATTGTTTGGTAGCCCCAACTTGAAGGTCCTTAAGTGTGGCTTTGATTTCCAACAAATCCGAGCTAGCTGGTGGTGGGTTGGGGGGATATTGATGATAGGATGATAAAGGATCCTACTGAAAGGGTGTCAGATTGTTGAAATACAGGTTTGGATGATTGGATGATGATATGGCTTGCTGATAAGATAGGGGATTTTGTTGATAAGGGGGTTGTTGTTGTGGGGTATAGTATAGATTTTTTTGATAAAAGTGTGGAGTAGGTTGTTGAGGAACTTGGATGGGACATTGCATGCTGGTTTGTTGGTGTTGAGGGTATTGTTGTGATTGTTGGGAGATCGCATAAAACAATTTTTGGTGAAATTGATATTGATTATGATAGTAGTAGTGTTGGGGAGGTTGTTGTTGTGGGATATTGTGTTTTGGTTGAACCTTTGGATGCAAAATGGATGCGAGAAAGGGGGATATGGTCTGAGAAATAGGTCGAGATGGATTGCCTTGTGATTGGTAGGGTGGTTGTTGTGAAGAGGCCAAAGTATTATGTATAGGTTGTTGTGGATGAGATGGCGGAGGTAGCATAGAAGTGTTTTGTAAAGGGGGTTGTTGGGTACCACCTAGAACATTCAACTAGGGTGTGCCTTATGGAGGTAATGGAGGTGGGATTTTGGATTGGTGAAGCTGTTGAGATGGTAGATTTGTGGTCCTAGGAGGTGGAAGTGATGTGGCAAAGGAGGTACCCCCAATGTTAACTGGAGGTTGATTCAGAGGAGGTGTTGCTGTTAACATTAATGGCAGAGGTTGTGGAACATTTTGTGGCATGTCGTAGGCAAAAGGATTATTGGGATCAAGCACTTAAGGTCCTCCTATAACTGAGGTTGAAGCGTGTGGGGGATAGTTAACCTGATAAAGAATGGCATTGCCAAATTCAGGTTTATACCAACCTTCAACTGGTGGAACATTGGGGAAGTATGAACCTTCTGGTGTATTTTGTGACCCTTGGCGTGTATTTTGTGACCCTTGGAGAATGTTAGATGGGGCACCCCTATATTTGGACAAGTCAACATTTGAGGGAGGTTTGACACCCTTCTCAATTAGGTGGGCCAAGATTTCTTCCGCATATTTTTCAAGCAAACGGTTAGTCATTTCTACATTAGCAGGATTACTAAAATGTTCTTCAAGCGTGAGTTCAGGTTGATTAATCATACTCTCTTCACCATGTGGTGAGTTATTCTAATTCTCAGTGTTAGAGTGTGATGAAGTACCATTATGAGGATCATGGAGGATGTTGGTACCCTTGTTAGGACCTAATGAGATGTTCATTGTATTGTTGGGATCTTGAGGGTTGTTTGATTGGGTATTCTGGGCTTGATGGTCAGCCATTTTCTTTCCCTGTGACCAGGTCTGAACGGGCATGCAAATGTGCTATGAGTAGATTAATGCTTTTGATGAATGATTTGATTGTGATTGGATGAGGTGTGATTTTGATAGGTTTTGGATTTTGATCATATTTTGTTTGGATATATTGGATTGGATTGGATTTTGATGGGATCGAATTTGGATTTGGCAAGATTGGATTGGATTGGATTGGATTATTAAGATCAATAGGATAGAATTGGTTGAATGGATGTGATTTGATTGATTGGACAATTTCATCAAATGATTGGTTTTGATAGATTTGGATGATTGGATGGGTATGATTGGATGATGAAAGATGTGAGAGAGGCCTTGAGTTTAACCAAAGGAAGTTACCCTTAACAACCAAGAGCTTTAATTGATTAAGAGGATGGTCACGACACTGAATCCACCTTAAGATAGGAATGGATTGATTGTGCTGAGGATGATAACTTACGACACTATATTTACCTCAAGATGGAAGCAAATTCATTTGGGTCGAAGTTAAAGACTAATAATCAAGTTCAAGTGCTATGGTCAATTTAGGTAACCACTCTGTAATACAAGGTTATGATGGTTTGGCTATGGGTGGTGTTTGGCGATATAAATGGTAAAATTATGGTGTTTGTTAGGTGAGGGTATGGACTTTTGAATGGATTATGGGGAAATTAAAATGAACGGGTGGATTGAAGATAACTGAGGAGCCTGAACGGGGATTTAGAATGGTTAAACAAAAAATTTGGAATGATGAGATGGAGGTTTAAAATGGTCAAATGGAGGTTTTTGGAGGTTTAGTGTGACAAAATGGAGGCCTAGGATGATGAGATAATGGTTGGGAATGATTAAATGATGGTTTAAAGGCTAAATGGATCCAAATGGGGCGATTTTAGATGTTCAAGAGGGAAAATCCACCCTTTTGTAGCAAAGATCAAAGGCATTGACAACTTTCTGCAGTAAATCAGCAGTGTTAACAGTAAAATCAGGGGCGTTGACACCTTTCTGCAGTCAAACAGGGTCGTTGACAACAAAATCAGGGGCGTTGAGAGCAAAATTAGGGGCATTGACAACTTTTTGTAGTAAATTAGGGGCTTTGACAGCAAAATCTAGGGCATTGATAGCTTTCTACAGTAAAACAGGGGTGCTTCTACCTTTCTGTAGTAGAATTAGGGGCACTTCTGCCTTTCTGCAGCAAAATAGGGGTGCTTCTACCTTTCTACAGTAGAATTAGGGGCGCTTAAGCCTTTCTACAGCAAAACAGGGGCACTTATGCCTTTCTACAGCAAAACAGAGGGCACTTCCACCTTTCTACGGTAAGATAGAGCTTGGTTTTGATGGCAATGGCTATGGCAAGGACGCAAAATAATAAAGTAAGGCCAAAGTATCAAAGATTTCATAGATTTTTCACAAGAAAACACTTCAAGTAAGCACAATCCTATGATTAATGTTAAGGGTATGGGTAGGCAAGGTCTTAATGTAGGATGCACAAGGCTTCTAGGGAGTCTTCGATATACTCTCAGTATGTGAGGCACAACCGTGAACACCAGTCCATCACAAGCATAAGTCAGGAACCCCAGTGAGATACTGAAATGCTTGGACCAACTCTTCATGTTTATCTAGGTATCACCCTAGCTTCGATGCTCTGCTAATTACGACGTGACTGGATTGGGGTACTACTTTCATTCTCCCCTCTTTATATACCTTGCTGGTACGCGTGGTTAGAATCATCCCTTGGGGTGATGAAATCTGCAAGCAGGTCCCACTATAAAGAAGACACTAACCGCTTCCAACTACTCCCCAAGCTCACACGAAGTGCAAGGGGAATGTGAAAACAAATTAATTCCCCCTTGGGTGACACAAGAATAAACAATCATAGTAAGCAATGAAATTTACTCCCCCTAATTAGACTATGTTCCAAAACAACAAGGATAATTTTTGCAGATTTGATCAAATAGATGGCCCTGCAAACAAATATTAGTTATCTTTTTCTTTGTTCTTGGTCAATTATGCCCTAATATGCTACAAAACATTAGCAAAAAACACTAATATTCTTGCCAAAACAATGTAAGAGGGTTACTACTTGAAAATAGCCAAAAACGAGAACAAAAACGAAGTTAAAATGACTATTTTACCTTCCAAACTGTGTTGTTATGGGGCACTTCCACCTTTCTGTAGCAAAACAAGGGCACTTCCACCTTTCTGCAGCAAAATGGGGGCGCTTCCACCTTTCTGCAGCAAAAATAGGGGTGCTTCTGCCTTTCTGTAGCAAGATTAGAAGGCACTTTCACCTTTCTGCAGTAAGAGGTTAGAGGGCGCTTCTACTTTTTTGCAGTAAGAGATTAGAGGGTGCTTCCACCTTTCTGCAGCAAGATGTTAGAGGAAAAGAGTCTTTCAAAATAAAAGGGCATATCCACCCCTTTGCAGGAAACTTTATCAGATTTTTTTTAAAAAAGAAGGTTGTATGCCCCACTGCAAGAAACTGTTAGAAAAAAAACCTTCTAAGTACACACCTAACTACAACAAACTATTAGGAGAAAATGAAATTGTAAGATATAGAGCACTGCCACCTTTCTGTAGTGGACAAGAGGGCACTTCCGCCTTTCTGCAGTAAAGCAGAGGGCGCTTCTGCCTTTCTGCGGTAAAGCAGAGGGCACTTCCACCTTTCTGTGGTAAAATAGAGGGCGCTTCCACCTTTCTGCGGTAAAAAAGAGGGCACTTCCACCTTTCTGTGACCTTTTCCTTCAAAATACTTAGCAAAAATGAAGGTTAAATGCAAGAACCTATTTGTGGGTCCCATCGGGCATGCCAAAAATGTGTACCTTGGAATTTTACCCTACTCTAATGTGCAAAATAACTTAAAAATGCAAGTGATAAAAGACTAAGGACATTTCAAAATTAGCCTAAAGAGTGATAAAACAAGAAGGAAAATAGATAAAACAAGATGCAAATGGTTATACTTTCCTTGCTGTTGGAGACTCCTTGGTTGGCCCTTGATTGAGATGATTTTTTGTGCTCCTTAGATGGCTTATTGAGTGAATAAATGCAAGATCAAATTATGCAAAATAATTAGAATGGATGGTTAGATGATAGTGAATGAGTGAGAAGGAAAATTGGCAACATGTAGTTATAAAATGGATAAGTGTTCTTAATTCCCTTGAGGAGGGGGTATTTATAGGAGAATTTGAATTCTCTAGAGAATTCAATGGTCAAGATGCATCCAACAAGGTGAAGATGAAGGGCTATGGTGGGTTGAAAATCCACAAGCCCTCACATCTTGACATGTGGATGGTGAAGTGGCCAAGAGAAGATGAGGTGTAAGTGAGGTGTCAAAAAGGTACATGAGGTGGAGGAAGGACAAGCACCTTTGGGAGTGAGAAGATTTCCTCAAAAAGGGATTCCTTGTCCCCAAGTGGGAGTGAAAGGGACATTTGAGGAATTTTGGACTTCCTCAAAAATATACATGGGAAAAGGAGAGGTGGTTGGAGAAATAAGTGTGAATTAAAAATTCACATTCTTAGGAAAGTCTAAAAGATAAAAGGTGGGCTCCAAAAGGGTGGGACTTAGTCACATGTGGAGATTGTGACAAGTCCAAGGTTCTAGAAGCCTTGGAAGGATAGAATGTGAATTAAAAATTCGCATATAAAAGAGGGGAATCTAGGATACATAAATGTGAATTAAAAATTCATATGGGAAAGGGGGTCAATGCTAAAAGAAGGTAAATGAAAAGGTTGGCTAAAAAGTGGTGCTAAATCTGGCTAATGACCTTGGTTAAGGTTGTGCAAATATTGGATTAGACTAATTAATGGAAGATTAGAGGCAAGTGGCAAATGTAGGAGGGTGTGACATTAATCTTTGATTAAGAAGATGCACATCATAATCATGAATTAATTAAATTAATTCAAATTAGGGCAAGATTATGGAGGATGTGACAAGGAAAGAGAAGATGAATTTTAAATTGATTTAAAATCAAAAGGGTAAAAATGACTAAATTAAATAAATTAGTGTATTTATTTAATTTAGAGAGGAAGAAGGTGAAAGATAAAGCATTTAATTATTAAATTAAATACTTTATACAAATGAGAAAAGGTGTAATATTAATTTAATAAATTAATATTTTAATATGGTAGATGAAAAGGGAGTAAATTTAATCATATGGAATTGATTAAATTTAGATGTCTACACCCCCTTGCTAACCTTAAGGGTTTTTCAAATGCTTTTGGTAGTGTTAGATAAGGAAAATGTATTCAGGGAATGACTGTCCAAATGAAGTAACAGTGGTAATCATAGCTTCAATGTTTCTTCTTAGCCATTAATACTGTATAATGGAGGTAGTGGATTGCATGTTTGAGCAGTGTTTTGAGACTCACAAAATATGGGAAAATAGTGAATAATACCTTGTGGACTATGAAGTAGTGTCAATAAGGCTGAAGGATCTTAAGAACTACAATACCATGAAACAATGAGTCCCTCGTAGTAAGTAGGCAGTCTATAGGGCATAGTTTGATTTTATAGAAAGATGCTCATGAAAGGAATCTTCAAGTGATAGTGAGTGAGCTATTTAAGATTGTAGCTAAGGGTGCAATACCCAGTCTTAAAGGGAGTAAGCAAAGCAGTAAATGTGCAAAAAAATTGAATCGTACACAACAAACAATTCACAATGTTATCTTCCATAATGCCTTGAGTTTGAAGACAAAAATCTCATTATATCTTCATGATGAAAGTGGTGAGCTTAATGGTCAATCACTGGCAACCATGATTTTAAAACATGCTATTGCGCTATGGAGAAAACATTTTAAGCAAGGTAGTGAGTGGTGGTTTGGAACAATGGCAGTATGGAGGACTCGCTTATATGCATACTATGCAGTCTAGCTTAAGACAACGTTCTTAGAAGAGATTAAAGGTGGATTATGGAACTCAAAGGTTACCATGAAAAATGATTAAAGCAAAGACTGAGATCTATTTAAAAGCCACGGTCATGAAGATATTAAAGATGTCACATGCAAAACCTAGTAGCTGGAGTAATGAATACAGTGCCAAAGAGGATAGTGTGCTGGGGAAGATTTAGGAGATCTCCACATTATCTAATTACAGGGAAATACATTTATTTATTTTTTTAATTAAAAGAAATCATTCTAAACCCTATATAGGATACATTGATACTTCAAAAGCCTTTGAAGGAATTTTAGATTATTCAAATTTATCAAGTAACATTCATAAGGTTTAGAAAATCTTGATCACTCTCTAGAATATCCCATTAAACATGGGTTGTGCTTGAATGTACTACATAATTGATATAACACAACCACTCTGCATATCAACCAGAGTTATAGGCTCTTTATTGTAGCAAGAGGTAATCACTCTTCGATCATGCTATAATTACATCCTATCCTGTTAAACTTGAGACAACCTGAATGCACCCAATGATGATTATTGACACCTACATTATACAACCTGAATTAACTACATTAAATGAGTGCCTCCATTTCTATCACAACATAGCCACATTAAACTTGGGTCACACATGAATGCATCCTATATTTGTTATAGCACAACTGTGCCACATGACCAATACAATTATGGATCACATAATTGCATCCACAAGAATCTGTTCCTCTATTGTGATCTTATGATGATTCCACACAACAAAATATAGACATGAATTTCTCAAAACCCTTAACCTCTAAAAATGAAATCTGATGAGATGTTGCTTTAAAATATAATTTTCAAACCAGGAACTACAAATCTGACTTCACAACTGAATTCTGCAAAAAGACAATGACTACCCTCAACCTGGCGATATCTTCTTGAATTTTTTCTAATTTTTCTCAAGAAAATCATCCTTAGTTCTCCAAAAACTGTCTCAAGTAGAGCAAAACACTGTTGCAATAAATCAGGCATGAACTCACTTTTCTTTATGTTGGCCACAATTTGATTTTTTAAAATTTTTCATGTTTGTCAAAAATTCGATGAAAATACTAGCCGACATTTCGGCAAACCCCAAGTTCATCAAAATTTCAATGAAAATCGGGGATAAACTTCCAAAAAATTGGAAATTACACATTAAATTTTACAAGCACCTGACGAACATCGAATTTTACATATTTTGTCAGACAGTTTCATCGTATTTTGTAGTCAAATGTATTAGTGTTTACTCACACCTCTAGTACTAATGCCACTAATCCTAGGAAAGCCTCTAATCCTCTACATATCCGCAACAAAAATAGCTCTCGATGCTCTCCTAGCTTAGTATGATGAAAATAGAACAAAGAGGGCCATCTACTACATCAGCTAAACCATGGTAGGGCATGAGTTAAATTATTCATTCATCAAAAACGCTTGTCTAGCAGTGGTGTTTTCCTCACAGAATTTCAGACACTACATGTTAACACAAAAAATCAAACTCATTGCTAAGATTGACACACTCGAGTACCTAAGTTCCAAATGGGAAGGATGGACAAGTGGGTCATCATCCTATCAAAATACGATATTGAGTATGTGGAATATAAGGCCATCAAAGGGAAAGTTATTGCTAACCAACTGGTACAAGTGCCAATGTATTCAGAGAATCTACTAATTTTAGAGTTCCCTGATGAATCCATCTTCAACTTGGGCATAGTAGACCACTAGAAGTTGTACTTTGATGGTTCCTACACACAACACAGATCATAAGCCAAAGTATTTTTCATCACTCCATAGGGAGACTGCATACCAGGATCCTAGAAATTGGCATTTCCCTACACAAACAATATCGTAGAATATGAGGCTCTAACCATAGGGCTCAGAATAGCAGTGTAGTGGCATATCATGGCTCTCAAGCTATATGGAGATTCATAGCTCATAATCAATCAAGTGAATGATGAGTATCAAACTAAGGATGACAAGCTAACTCCATACAATAAATTGGTGGAAAGTCTTAAGGAGTCCTTCACTGAGATCACATTTGAGCAGATACCTAGAGCAAAAAATAGAGCGACAGATTCCATGGTGATAATTGGATCCCTATTGGATATCCCTTGCAATGTCCTCAAGCATGAATTCCTGGTAGATCAACTTCTTGTACCTGCATTTGAGGTACCAAAGTCAGAATTTGTGTGCAAAATCATTGGTCTCGGTGATCCTTGGTACCACGATATATACACTTATCTAAGAATAGGAGTCCTCCCAGCTAACATAACCTCAAACCTTAAGAAAAACTTTTCAAGAAAGCATCCAGTTTTATCATCCTAGGAGATACCCTTTACCGTAGAAGCATTGAATGGACCCTATTATGTTGCTTAAACATTGAGGAGGCATTGACTGCCTTAACCGAGGTACATAATGACATTATTGTTTGCACTTGAGTGGTATGACCTTGGACTATAAATTATTGAGGATGGGGTATTATTGGTCTACTATGGAAAGAGAAGCACATGACTACATCAAAAGGTGTCTACAATGTCAGCATTATGGAGACCTCATCCATGCACTAGCTCAAGAGCTCCACCCGATTGTCAGACCTTGGCCCTTTTCACAGTGGGGGCTTGATCTCGTTGGTAAAATCACCCCCACCTCATCTAGTGGCCACAAGTTTATCATTACCACCACTAAGTACTTCACAAAGTGGGTGGAAGCCATACCAATGACTTACATTACTAGAAAGAAGATATCTTAGTTTATCCTAAACTACCTAATATGCTGCTACGGTGTCCCAGAATCTTTTATCTCAAATAATGGGACACCATTCAAAAATAAGGATGTTTGTGACCTATGCTACAAATTCAAAATCCAACATCACTTTTCAACCCCATATTATCCCTAAGGAAATGACCAAGCTGAGGCTACAAACAAGATAATTCTAAAAATTCTCATGAAAACAATCAATGAAACTAGTCATGATTGGCATCTCCAACTAAATCCCACCCTCTAGGCCTAGTGAACCAACATCCACACACCAACGGGTGCCACCCCATTGTCCTTGGTCTATGAATTAGAAGCCATATTACCCATGGAGATGAAGCTCGTATCATTGAGAATATCACTACAAAATCTTAGTACAGATGAGGAATAAATGGTATGACGACTGAATGATTTGGAATTTCTAGATGAATGACAAATGGAGGCCTTAAACCACTTCCAAGTGTATTAGAACCGACTCAAGCAAAGTTATAACAAGAAGATCAAGAGTAGGACCTTCTAGGTTAGAGAACTTGTGCTCAAGGAAAATCAGAAGAACATCCCAAATCCAAATGGGAAAGGAAAATTTGAACCCAATTGGTTGGGACCATTTGTCATCACAACAAGTTATAAGTCAAGGGAATATCAATAATCAACACTACAAGGGGAACCTCTGTAGGAGCCCATGAACAACTCCCACCGGGTCATCCCACAATAATGGGTTACACTTTTTGGCCAAACCTGACATTGAAATAAACATTTTCAGAGAAAACTTCACTAGTGATTTGTGAGCTTTTGTTTGTAGATTTTAAATGTTTTTTTTTTTTTTAAATTGAAATTAAATTGTATTTTTTTTGTGTCTCCCTTGATAACTAGTTTTTAATAGTAAACAACATTTTAAAAAAGTGGTGTGTACTTTGGCTCGCATAACTTTTTTTCTACAAAGGATAAAACTCTAATTATTTTGAATTTAGGTTGGTAACACAAATATCTAGGGCTTTCATTTTGTTTCATAGAATTTTGTTGAATATTTTTCTTTTAATTAAGTTTTGAAGTCAAAACATTTATAATTTAGACATAGGTGCACTTCGGCACGCATAACTTTTTTGGTATGTATTGAAATTCAATTTTTCTTTTTTTGTTAGAACGAGGACATCAATACCTATTGGATATATATTTTTCAATTTTTTTTCCCTCAAATTTACTATTTTTCCATGATAATTTTTCAACAAACTTGACGTTTGGTGAAAAATCTATGTACAATAAAACTAAAAAATAAAATATGAAATAAAAACAAAATATATTAAATTTATAGTTGTTGGAAAGTACGTTTTGATCACTACAATCATCCAACTTGGTTTATCAAGTTGATTCCATTTTCACCTCCTTCCCAAGCTTCGATAGTCAAAAAAATGCATAAATTTTGAAATGGTGGGGAAGGTGAAAAAAGGGGGTTCATTCGACCCCCTTCATTAGAAGGGGGGTTCATTCGAACCCCCCTTATATGGTGCAAAAGGGAGTTCATTAGAAGGGGTAAACCATTTTAAATTTTTTGATGAGAATTTCTAATTATTCTTCGTTCAAAAAATTGTAACCCACTATTATGGGTTCACCCCACCTCAAAAAGTTTTATGCCTATTCTTTCAAGGTATAGAACCATAAAAATTTAAAAAATTAGAAAATGTCTTGAAAAAATGGTCACCCTGATGAAAACCTAGCAAATAGGCATCTTGGCGACAACAAAAAAATAAAAAAGCATAAACCCCCCCCAAAAAAAGAAATCAGAAAAAGGATTAAAAATAGTAAAAAGAAAAATCGTCCTCTAGTGAAAACCACTTCGGTGGTTCATTAGAAGGGGGGTTCATTCGAACCCCCCTTATATGGTGCAAAAGGGAGTTCATTAGAAGGGGTAAACCATTTTAAATTTTTTGATGAGAATTTCTAATTATTCTTCGTTCAAAAAATTGTAACCCACTATTATGGGTTCACCCCACCTCAAAAAGTTTTATGCCTATTCTTTCAAGGTATAGAACCATAAAAATTTAAAAAATTAGAAAATGTCTTGAAAAAATGGTCACCCTGATGAAAACCTAGCAAATAGGCATCTTGGCGACAACAAAAAAATAAAAAAGCATAAACCCCCCCCAAAAAAAGAAATCAGAAAAAGGATTAAAAATAGTAAAAAGAAAAATCGTCCTCTAGTGAAAACCACTTCGGTGGCACTTTGGGCAAGTACCTTGGTGAAAACTTGGCAAACAAGTACATTGTGTAAATAAGCACTTTCCATCCACCAGGATCTTCATGACTTGTTTTGCATCATCCATCCATCATGCTTGTATCATCCATCTATCTCCATCCATCACCCATCCACACCCGCATCATGGCTTGGTCCTGTGTTCGTGTCATGATCCCTCATAGTACTACTCAGCCCATTCTCAAGGTCAATTTGTCCTGCCTTTATCAAAGTAGTCTATTGCATCACACTAGGGGCATGTTCTCATTGGATCAGATTCATGTATTCTTGAAATCCAAAAATTAGAAAATCCAGAAAATATCAAAAAAATCCAAAAATCCAAAAAAACATTCAAAACATATCAAAAAATCCAAAAACAGGTCAAAAAGTTAGTCAAAATGTCAAAAACAGAGTCATCTTGTCAAACTAAAGGTCTCTGAGCTTTGAACGTAGGCAAGGTTGATCTTTGATCATCCCCCAAGATACTTAGGTCAGTCCTTGAGGAGTCCATCATAATAAACTAGCAATCCATTTGTTCATATCTCATCAATAATCAAGTTTGTTTTAATCAAACTACGTGGTCTCTGCGTGTATAACATAGGAAAGGCTAATCTATTGATTAGCCCCCAAGGCCCCTAGAATAGGTCTTTAGGTTAGTCTCTTGGTCAAAATCTCAAAAAACCCCAAAATATTTGGAAAATTGGAAAATCAAAACATTTCTAAAATCTCAAAAAAACCAAAAACAACCTCAAAACATTTCAAAAACATCCAAAAACATCCAAATATTTGGAAAAATCCATCTGTCTCATCTCGCTTTCACCTACAATAAACATCACTCATAATAAATCAATCATCATCCTCAACCTTTGGTGAAACATTCGTTATCAAGTCTAGCAGGTTAAAAGTGAAAACTTAAATGTGAAAGTCTCAAGTCTAGGTCAGTAAGGAAACAAGTTGGTCAACTTTTCATGTCAATAGGGCCTATCATCCAATCAATCCCAAATCAATCATCTGATAACATCATGTCCTAGGATGCATCCTTCCTACAATGGACATCAACATTAGGCATCACCATAGTTTAGTCTTGGCTAGCAGTATGAAGATCATTAACTTGTTTGTTTACTCTATCAATTTGTCTTTTGACTTATCTTATTGCACTCATTTCGATGACCTCTCGATGATGCCCCAAATGAAAGGATTTAGAGAGAAAGGAATGGATAAATGATCATTATCTTTTTTATTTTTTGTGCTTGTTGGATATTCTTGTAATATAACCTTGGTCATACATGCTTTGTGTGGGTGCAGGGAGGATATTTTAGGTGTCATGTTGACCACATAGGAAGGTTTTCCTTTCTATGTTTTGGTCTGAGATGTTTGGAATATCTAAACTACATTTTAAATAAGGTTCCATTTTCTAGGTGTGAATAGGAGTACTCCTATCAACTTGTCAAGTCAGAGACCATCACACTAGGTGCAATGCCATCCTAGTTCTTTATACCTAGATGCACCGTATTTATGTGTGTTATCTTGAACATAATGTAAATGGCCCTTTTAAAATCCCAACTCCTTGGTAAGTGAATCGTCATCATCATCACCATCATCATCTCTTGACTTGTTGGAGTCTCTTATTTTCTTCTATCTTGTTTTTCGCACTAACATGGTACCATGATAGTCAATCATAAGTCATTATCACCATTGCATCCATCCTGCATCCACAAACCATCAGCACAATGCATTGTATATCATATGGAAAGCATTGGTAATATCACATACATTGCACTTCCATCATTGCATAATAAACCATACATGTGCATTCATTACATAAGCATAAAAGATGCCATCCCATATGCATTATTAAACTCATACCCTATACCTCATCAAGGAATCAATTGCATAATCATATAGGCATATCATGTACTTCTTATACATAGGAATTATTAACATCCATTGCATCATAAGCATCATATCACAATATATGCATCATTATACACATCATTACATCATCATCAAATACATCATTTCATAGACATCATTAAACACATCATCTCAACATATCATGTGCATCATCATATCATACACGAGAAAGATAATAGAAATGAAAAATATTGCATCTCATACATTTTATCATCATCATCCATTTAAATGCATAATATAGATTTGTTAGTCTAAGCATTCAAATATCACAACATTTGCATACAAAAAGTACATAGAAAGGATACTGAAAAAGAAATGCATCCATAAAAGCATCATCATCACATAACATCATATAGAATCACATCACATCAAATAAGATAGAATCATTGCATCATATATAAACCATCGCATATAGAAAGAAGAATCCATCCAAAAATAAATGAAATAGGACACATAATAATCGAGTCAAATCACCACATCTCATATATCTCATCAAAATAATATTGTCATGCTACAAATCTAGATCAAGTGTGTATCAAATACATACAATACAAATTCTTGTGGGGCTATCAAAAATGAGCCCATAGGGCACAAAAGAATCATGTCTCTGATAAAAAAATTGATAAACTTATTGTCTACCCTTGCCCTCGCTGAGTTGTCTCTCTTTGTGATCCTCGGGGGGTCTGTAACCTGTCTGCTAAGAAAATTTTGGGACCTGGGACACTCAGGGCATGAAATCTATAATAATCGGCCTCTCCAACCACCTCCCTATATGTGCATAGTGAAACGGAACTCTAGGAGGAGGAGGCAGACATGCTCTCAAGCTGCTATTTGTGGCCCATCTCCTGTGTTTCCTTAAGCTTAGTAGCTTGCCTCTGCTGAGTAGATTGATCTCTCTCTAACTGCAGCTGATCCCTCTCTATCATCAAGGCAACAACATGTCCTTGTAGCCCTATGACTTGTGCCTATAATTGCTGAATTTGGGCATCCCTCTAATCAGGCAACAGTGGAAGTCCCTGATCTCTCTATGGCAGCTAGTTTGGATGTCTATTGTGGTCTTGCCACCCTTGGTCCTGATCTTGCTACAGTTGATCCTATGGCCCCCCATCTTGATCTGGCTACTTATGTGGTTCACCTCCATCCCAACCCCCGTCTCCATCCTCAACTCTGTCTCCTCAACCTCCTTGGCCTCAACCTCATCCTACCCCTCTGCCTCTAGCTCTATGTTGTGCTAATGGTGTCCCTGACACTATCAACCAAAGAGGTGGCCTGAACTAGTCTCTATAGGCCTAAGTAGTCCCTGCATCAGCCTGACCCTGATCATATGGCCATGACCTAGCCACCAGCTGTTTGAAAGAATAAATGGCCTCCTAAGCTAGAATATATTGGCCCCATGAATACTCCCTCATATTACATGTAAATATCGTGACATATTGGTCATTGGGTCTATCCTGAGGCTCCCCAAATTGTCTTTGTACTCGACCAAGTAGGTATCACTCAATCATAGTATGCTCCCGACCCTACATCAATTAGTCCTATCAAGCAAAGAAGAGCTACTAAGCATCATCATACCATTCGGGCCATCCAAGATATGGCCGCCATGTGAATACTCACATATCATCCAAAACTCTCATCCAATGGGGAATCCCGTGCTATCCTGTGTGTGTAAATGAAACACCTCCCCTGTACCTCTAGACAGCTGGATTTTCTAGATACATATCGATAGCTACAACTCTCAGATGGAGCACTACAATGTGCTCCTAGGCCTAGATATTGAGAATTGTAACTCCTACTATGATGGATCTATTGTTGTCATATGCAAACTCATGCAAATTTCAATAGAAAAGAGGCAAGTAGTACTGGCCCCCACACAAAGCATACCTGTTGTTGGACCATCTACTCCCAAGCAAGTCCCCAATCCAGGACTAAAATATCAGCCCCATTGATCTAGTGCAATGAGACCTAAAATGATAGCTACTATGACCAAGTGAAAAGGAGACACAATGAGCTTGTAGTGCCCTAGCTCAATTAGGCCCTTTGAAAAGACAATCTCATCAAGGCCCATCATGTCATAGCATGCATCCCTCCTGGCATCCACATCATAGATAACAAACTCTCCATGGATGGGTAATCTAAGTATCTGCCACATGTCCTCTAGTGTGACTATGGCCTCACTTGTCAGAAAGTGGAAGGAGGATCTCTCACTATGCCATTGCTCTGCGAGTGTTGTCATCATGCCCAAATGAGTCCTCACTAGCGGTGCATATGCAAGGTACCGAAGGCCAATCACCCCCAAGTGCTCTTGAAGTCGCTCATGCATTCCAACCAATCTACTATGGAGAATTTGCACTCATGTGAATGAAGAATCTCTGCCTCCTACATCAGGAAAGCCACTGTGTTAAGTTTCACAAAAAATCATGATCTTGGTTTGCCCCGGTGTTCCTGAAACAACATATGCATTACTGTTTGTAGGTGCGACGTAGTTTGCAAGTTCCAAATTATGTCGCTAGGATCCCTAAACTCTCAAACTCCACCCCCGCAACACAACTTGAAGTGTGACTTAGTTTAAGCCTAAAACCTAATTTTTAAAGTGGCCCGTTGCGACACAGTTCTCACATGCAATCCAGTTTGGAGTTTGAACCCTAACTCCAAACTATGATGCAACATCGCTATTCACGATTGCAACACAATTTGAGGCCACATGGAATTGAAAGAAAGTTTAAAGCAACACTATATTGGGATGCCAGGCTAAAAATAACTTCCTAAGCTAATAAATGCACACAAAAATTGAAAAACAAGGTTAGGTCAAGTTGAATCACTTGTGGTCCAGTGCCAAGCAGCCTCTGGTGCACTTGTACTTGATCTGAGATGTGTTGAGGAAGTGGTCATTGTGCCATCTCTCGAAGGGTTCAAAGCTCAAAATTGTAGAATTTCAAAAGGCTTTGTGTGCAAATGAACTAGAAGTGGCCCCACAAGGCCTATTTAAGCTTGAAAAATAGGGTTTTTTTGACCCCGTTTAGCCATCTAGCTAGGGTTTTGGGACCCCGATCCAGTTTTCACCTAGTCAAGTGTTGTTTTACATTGTTTTTTCATGATTTGAACATGTTTTGGCATCCCAGATCCTTTCTAGATCAATCAAACACCCTCTCCTCTTTTTCGCGATAACACCCAAAAATTGAAATTTTCATCTGATCTCTCGAGGGGGCAGTATATCAGCATGTTTCTTCTCATCGGGGTAGTGTTGGTGTAATTAATTATTTAATTTCACTTGCATAAGTTTACTTAGGTAATATTTTTATTCCTAGGTTATAATTGTCATCCTTATCTTGTTGCTCAAGATAAGATTAGGGTTATGAATACATTTCTTTTATAAAGAAAATCATCTCATGTAATTATGAATTTATGAATAACATTATTTGCACATCTTCATGCAATAAATTTACTTTTTTTTTTATTTTCTCTTATGTGGAAGGCTTTTTTGATTTGCATGTCTGATCTTGGTTTCTAATAGGCTGCATATCAAGGCTCTGATACCATGTTAGAAACAAAGATCAGACATGCAATAACTTTTCTTTTTCTATTTTTCTCTTCTATGGAAG
Source organism: Sequoia sempervirens (assembly GCA_007258455.2). NCBI lineage: Eukaryota > Viridiplantae > Streptophyta > Pinopsida > Cupressales > Cupressaceae > Sequoia > Sequoia sempervirens. The sequence goes on from VDFB02105785.1 coordinate 75,936,817, forward strand.
GAAATTTTGGTTTGCATGTCTGATCTTGGTTTCTAACATGGTATCAGAGCCTTGATATATAGCATGTTAGAAAACAAGATATGACATGCTAACCAAAAAATCCTTCCACAAAAGAGAAAAATAAAAAAATAAAAGCTATTGCATGTCTGATCTTGGTTTCTAACATGGTATTAGAGCTTTGATATGTAGCCTATTAGAAACCAAGATTAGACATGCAAACCAAAAAATCCTTCCACAGAAGAGAAAAACAAAAAAAGAAAGAGCTTTGCATAAATATGTACAAATAATATTATTTAGATACACAACTTTTTTGGTTTGCATGTCTGATCTTGGTTTCTAACATGGTATCAGAGCCTTGATATGCAACCTCTTCTCAGATTTTTGGAGAAAATCGGTGTAGAGTTTGTTCGGGGTTCCTCAAGGGTTTCATTCCTTGAGCATATTTATAAAGCGTCTTGGATCAGATTAGGGTTTTCCATTGGATTCATAGCGATGGAAAAAGTCAAGAATGGCTTTTATTTTTTTGATCTTGGTCATCATTTGCTAGATCCATGAGGGTTTCAAGCTCAGTGATTTTTTTGAGAGATCTACAGGTCACCTAATTTTCTGGGCATTTTTGGACAAATCAGACCTCGCCATTGAGTTCGTAACACCCAAAAACCCCTATTTTCATATAAAATTTATCCATTTTGGACACAATCGTTTGGAGAGGCAAAAGAATTTTTCCCCAAGGCCGTATGGCCCTAGGGCATGCATTCTGAGGTTCAAATTTTGAAAAAAAATAAATTTGAAAAAGCTTTCAAAAAAAAATCAAAATAAAAAAAGGGGCTTTAAATCCTTGCATAGGTTGTTGTACCTATAGGGATGGCTCTAGCAGGGTGAACCGTACTGGCCATACCCTATCGACGATGGCATTCAAGCCCGTCACCCTAACTTCCCACTCAGCCAGCCACCAAATCGGCAGTGGTTCTTTCCAACCAGTGGCATGTAGTAGCTAGCGGCCCATCAACCAAATTCTAGTGCCTTCAAATCCAACAGTGACCTAACCAAGGCGGGAGAATATTCTCCCTCATATTCTAATTCCAGGGCATATTCCATCAACATCTTGCAGGAATATTCCGACAGACATTCATATTCTGACAGCAGTCAATTTTTTTTGTAGGGGGGCAGTTTGTTGCTGTGACATCCTCCAAGCCATCAATTTTAAGCTTGTGAAGTGCTAACATCAACATGATGTCATCGGTTGTATGGCCCTCTTTGCCCCCTCCTAACCCCATTTTTCCTTCAAGGAGCAATTTTTTTCTTTTTGGCATAACTTGGGAATACAACATCATTTTTTTGCAAACAAGATATTGTTGGAAAGCTGGTTTGATGAACTTCACAATGGAGGAGGTTTGAGTTTTGGTTTTTCTTTTTTGATTCTTTTTCAGCCTTAGAAGTCAAATGTTGTTGTTTTCACTCTAGGAGCCATAGTTTTTGACTAATCCATTTTTCATGATTCTCACGACATTGAAAAGCTGGTTTTGTCCTCTACACAGATATGACATCAATTTCAATTTTATTTTTATGCATGTTTTTTCATTCTCTCCTTTTGCAATCATTGGGTATTGTAATAAATGAACTAACATAAAGTTCCATCAGGGGTGTTTTTTGCATAATAATATGATTAGAGTGTGCATGCACTTTGATCTCCATCTTGTTATTAATGACAAATCACATGGGTTGTATCTAGTTTCTTAGTTTCTTTTGGCCACATATTTCTCTAGCTTGAAAAATATCAAATTCACATCAATTCACACTTCAAATTGGGAGCCTATGGTTATTGATCTGCATTGGTTCAGATCCATCGTAGTTTCAGGGCCATGGTTTTATGGTTAATGTTCCAGAATCTTTATGGTACTTGTTCCAGTGGAAAATTTTTAGTCTCAGTTTGGCATCGACATTGAGATACACGACTTCTCAATTTTGTCATCATATCATTCACTCTTATGGGGGCTATCATCATCATCTACTGTTGCTTCATAGATTCCAGACTTGTTCCAGTTTGTGAGTTTTATAGTATTATGTGGCATCAGGTCTGTTGTTGCATTATTATGATTCCACCTGAGTCCTTCAGTGACTCTCATTTGGTTTCTTGTAAACAAAAGTATCTTTCCTTGCTTGTCGAATTGTGGTTCCAGTGTTACTCCACAGTGTTCTTCCAGTGCTTCTTTGCAGCAATCATCTCATTGTAGGGGGGTTTTGTCCCACTGGGTTTTCCTTTTCTACCTCATTATTGCATTTGTACATGGGTACCTGATCAGACCTTGTTGTTGGGACCCATTCATGCTTTCTTGCATTCATCCAAGTTTTAGATGCATGCTTTTTTTAGTCTCCCTAAGTTGCACTTATGGGGGGTGTTGGTGTAATTAATTGTTTAATTACACTTGCATAAGTTTACTTAGGTAATATTTTAATTCCTAGGTTATAATTGTCATCCTTATCTTGTTGAGCTATCTTGTTGCTCAAGATAAGATTAGGGTTATGCATACATTGCTTTTATAAAAAAAATCATCTCATGTAATTATGAATTCCTGAATAATATTATTTGCACATCTTTATGTAGTAATAGCTTTTCTTTTTTCTATTTTTCTCTTATGTAGAAGGTTTTTTGGTTTGCATGTCTAATCTTGGTTTCTAACAGGCAACAGTGGGGCATCCAATAAAAATAAAAACGACTTTTGATCAAGACATGTTTATTCTTTGAACCAACATAGTAAGTACTTTGCTTCAAAGAGGGGCAAAATGTAGACATGGAAAATATATCGACACACTTGATCCAGATTTACTAACATCGTTTTGTCCTAAATCATCTTCTTAGCTAATCATCACCTTTCATCCCTTAATTGAGTAAATTAGTTTTACCTAATTAAGTTATCATCTTCCTATTAGTTAAATTAATCAATCTGATTTAATTAACCCTATGTCTCTATTTAATTAAATAATTCATTTTATTTGATTAAATCTCTAAAGTAATCTTATTAAATTAAATAAATTAAACCTTATTAAATGATTTAATCTAATATATATATATATATATATATCTAGATGTATGTATATATACACACACATATCTATATATATACATACATACATACATACATATATATATATATATAGGCATGCGCATGATCATAATGGGCCAAAAAGTGGCAATATGATGGGTATTTGTAGGATATGTGGCTTATGAATTTTTTTACCCAAAATTAATGAAGCGAAAAGCATTTTTAAAAGATATTTTCAGCTTTCCACCAATATAAATTATTCTTTACTTTTTTTTTGAAACAAAAGGGTAAAAAATTTATTAGAAATCAGAAAAGAGCATTACAATAATAACCATGGGACCCAGTCCCAGAAAACAAGGTGAAAACCCCACAACATAAAACAAGATCAACTATCCCCATGTATCCTCCTATCCTCTTCCAAGAATCGGTCTAAATCCAGATGCAGCTCAGGGTTAACTTGATCCCAATCCTCAACCTTCCAACCACTATCTTGCTCAGAGGCCCATTAGGCCAAGCAGTCAGCAACATGATTCCACTCCCTTGGGATGTGAACAAAGGATGCCTCCTCCATCCGAGAACTAACTTGAAGAATCCGTTGAACCACCGAAGCCAACTGCCAATTTATATCAGATATCTTTCGCTCATTCAAGAGATTAATCAAAATCTGTGAATCAGCTTCACACATAACCTTTCTCCATCCCAAAGCAAGGGCCCTCTCAATAGCATGAAGAATTGCTAGACCCTCCATGAAGTTAATAGTCTTCACCCCCTCATGTATAGAGAATAGAAAAATCACCGACCCAGCTGAGTCCCTGCCAACCCCACCAATTCCAGCAGGCCCAGGATTTCCCCTAGAAGAACCATTAGTATTGATCTTTAAAAATCCATTCGGAGGAGGTAACCACCTTCCAACCCGTTGGACCCTCTTTTTCCCATGCCTACAGTTCCTAGAACTGACAAAAGATGAATGAATTTCTTGAAGACCTAGTCTGGCCACCAACTCAGCATCACCTCTCTCCAAGGGGAAAACCACATCACATTTAGCTAAAATAGACTCCTGCACCATTCCAAGCATACGCATCCAAACTTGTTGACCCACCAACTTCTGATCATGAAAAATTCTGTGGTTCCGCTCTAACCAAATCTGCCAAAGCAGAAAGGTAGGGCCCACGAACCAAAATTCCTGCAAAAAGGAAGCCATAGAAGGAGGTCTTTCTATACTATCCCAGAATTCAACCAAAGAGCTCGCATGAATACAAGGAAGCTTCCACACCTCCCACCACCAATGCCAAAGCTGCACAACAAAGGGGCACCGAAAGAACAAATGTGAAGAATCCTCTTCCGCTCCCCCACACAAAACACAAATCGAAGGTCCTTGAAATCCCCGTTTACGAATGTTATCCCAGGTCAAGCACCTATTCCAAGCCAAAGTCCAAACAAAGCAGTTGCATTTAGGCCACGAGAGTTTATTCCACACCCTTTTCCACCAATGAACCTCTGCCCCAGTTAGCTTCTAAGCCAATAACACCTGATAACCAGAAGCAACAGAGTAAACCCCCTTAGGATTATGGGTCCAAGCAAGAATATCTTCTTCCAGAAGAGAACTACAACTCCTACTATGAAGAATCTTGTGAAGCTCAACACTTTCTTCCGCAAGTCCCAAATCTGGCCACTCTGCGGGATCCTTCCAATGAGCTACCTCCAACTGACCAAAAGAAGCAACAGACTTGAAGTCACTCACCCTAGCCCAGCCAGCCTCGAGAAATCTTTGGCACAAAGGAAGTAGATTGGGGAACTGAGAAGTAAGTGGAGGGAATCCATCCCAAGAATCCGACCAGAAGAGAGCTTCAGTTCCTCGTCTACAGATCCAAAATAAACCTTCCTTAATAAGCTTTGCACCCTTCTGAAGAGTATTCCAAATCACTGAACCTTTCCCCTCAAGAGGGTAACGAGGAAGATCCTGCCGTGGAATCCCCGGGAAATACTTATGAGATAATATCCTGGCCCACGGCTGATCCTGTTCCACACACCATCTCCAAAATAGCTTAGCAGCCACAGCCACTCCAGATAACGCAGACTGTCGAAGACCAAGACCACCAAATTGCTTTGGGCTGCACACAACATCCCACCTAACCAGGCTCCACTTGGAAGAAGCCAAACTTCCCGCCCATAAGAACTGCCTTTCAAGAGAATCCAACTCCCTCAGAAAACCCATCGGAGCCACCTGAAGCATACATCTGTAGGTAGGGAGAGCCTGCACCACCGACTTGAGAAGCTGAACCCGCCCCGCAAAAGACAACCATCTGTGGGTCCAATGATTAACTTTTGCACGGAGCTTATCAATAATATTCTGCCAAGAACCCTTGGGAAGATGGCGAACAGAAATTGGGAAACCCAGATAAGTCAAAGGGAGAACCCCTATCTGAAACCTTAAGATATTAGCAATTCTTCTCTGTATGGGGCTCGGCGTGTTGAAGAAGAATATGGAAGACTTCTCCTCATTAATCAATTGTCCTGAAGCAACAAGATATATGTCCAACACCTGCCTCAAGTTAGTAGCTTCCCTAACAGTAGCCATCCCCATCAGGGCAGTATCATCAACAAACTGCAAATGAGATTGCGGAGGCAAGTCTCCACCCCATCGCCAACCTTGAATGATGCCAAGCTCCACCCTTCTTTTCAACAAACGACCAAGGCCTTCCACAAGAAGCAGAAAAAGATACGGAGAAAGAGGATCCCCTTGGTGCAAACCCCTAGAGGCACCAAAAAGTTCAGAATGATCTCCATTTATCAAAACTGAGAAGGAAACAGATGTGACACAGCTCATGACCCATTGGATCCACTCCTCACCAAAACCAAAAGCAACAAGGATCTTCTGCAAAAAAGACCATCTAACCCTGTCATAAGCCTTAGCCATATCCAGCTTAATGAACATATCCTTCTCATGGGAGTTGTCCATGGAGTGGATGGTCTCCATAGCAATGACAACCCCATCAAGAATCTGCCGACCTGCCACAAATCCACTATGTTCCTCCAAAATCAGCAGTTTAAGCCACTTCTTCAATCTCTCAGCCAATAACTTTGAAATGATTTTATAAGCCACATTGCAAAGAGAGATAGGCCGGAACTGAGATAACCTATCAGCCCCTTCACACTTGGGTATGAGAGCAAGGAAGGTGGAGTTCAGAGCACGAAGCATCTGTTTATTCCTTTGGGACTCAAGGACAACAGCTAGAAGATCCAACTTTATGATATCCCAGAATTCCTGAAAAAATTCAATCGGGAAACCATCGGGACCAGGAGCTTTACCCTTCTTCATCTGAAACACAATCCCCTCCAACTCATCAAGAGAGATATCTTTCATCAAATACTCATTCGCCTCCCTGGAGACCAACTGAGGAATACAAGAAAGAACCTGTGCTTCCTCAACAGAGCCCCCTTGTGAATCCTCCCTAAATAAAGTAGCAAAATACTGAGATGCCTCAGCAGAGATTTCTTGAAACGAGGCAAGACGTTCACCCCTATCATTCACCAGAAAAGGAATGGAATTACCATGCCTCCTATCCTTCACAGAATTGAAGAAGAAGGCGGTGTTTTTATCACCTTCCTGTAACCATTCAACCCGGGCCTTTTGCTTCCAATAGATTTCTTCCCGCAATTCAAATTCCTCAACCACTTTCAAAGTCTTAGCCTCCTCCCTTAGAAGATCCTCAGAGGCCCCATTCTCACGAATCAACCGCGTAATATTATTCAACTCCTCCTGTGCGGCAACCTTAGCATGAAAGATATTACCAAAACATCGCCGATTCCACCTTTTAAGCTGATATTTGACAAACTGAAGAAGCTTGGAGAATGTGTACATTGCCGTACCAAAAGTTGGTCTACCAATCTGCCACCACTCAGCCACATAATCATGAAGAGTGGGATCCCGTAACCACATAAGCTAGAACTTGAATGAGGGAGACCGAGGCCCCCGTGCAGAGATAATACTAAGCTTAATAGGCCAATGATCAGAACCTCTCCAATCAAGAATTTCAGATCGAGTGGACCATAAGTCTCCAACCCAATAACAGGAAACCAAGAAACGATCTAGCCTCTCAGCAACACAACTCTCACCAATTCTCCTATTATTCCAAGTGAAGTGACCATTACTAGGTAGAACATCAATAAGATTTAATTCAGAAATGCTATCTCTGAATAACAGAGCAGAAGGCTCCAACCTAGGAATTCCACCTCTTTTCTCAGACAATTCCACAATAGCATTAAAATTGCCAGCCATAACCCACGGATGGTAAGGAGCTAAGCTACGAACAAAACGAAGATGGGACCATAGAAGTTGTTTACCCAGAAACTCAATAGGAGCATACACATTAGAGAGGAGAATACACTCACCAGTCTCATACCAAGAGGCGACAAGGGATATAGAGGATCTAGAGGACATCCACCATAGGGGGAAAATCTTCCGAGGGTTCCAAAAGCAAGCCACCCCTCCAGAAGCACCAAGAGCCCCCACACACTGGCATTCACCATATTTCCACAGCTTAGGAGCCATGGCCAACATATTATCTACAGATAATTTAGTCTCCTGAAGAAAAAGAACATCCGGAGAATGATTCCTAACCAAATCACGAACAGCTTTTTGTCGAGGGCCACTGTTCAAGCCCCTTACATTCCATGAGAGAACAATCATTTCTGGGGGCATGAAAAATGTGAATCAAGAGTCTTGACTGACCCTGACTCCACCAAAGTTTCCCCAGTTAATTTAATCTTCTCCATATCCTTTTTCCTTCCCAGCTTGGAAGTCCTGTCACCAACCCCTTTCTTCAGTTCATTTTGCTGAATACCCAAACGAGAGGAGGCCAAAGAGCTCTTCCCCACATCCTTGCCTCCTTTCAGGGGCAATGAGGAACCACCTCCACCACTCTTCTAAGCTCCAATAGAAGATTCTTGTTCAGTCTGGACAATCAATTGTTGATCCGTATCCATCTGCCCAACCCCAATCTCCTGCACATCCTGCATGGCCTCCAATGGTGGCCCATCCTGTCCTGTACCCAAAGTTCCTTGATCCAAGTTCAGCAACCCCGGATTCACTTCCTCCTGGCTGAGATCATCTAGCACCTCAAACCTATTAAAAGTTTCATCATCCTGCCTCTCCCTCAAGGTCCGCTTCTGGCCCCGATTCCTATTGCGAGCCTTAACAGGGACATAACCATCATCTCCATTACCATCACCCGGAATAGGCTCCTTACCATTATCAGTCCTAGGAGGATTACGAGAAGGCTGAGAAGGTTGGGGCACCATAGGCTTAGCCCTAGGGCACCTACACTGCAAGTGACCATATTCATGACAAAGACGACACCGAAAAGGTAGGGTTTCGTAATCTAGCTGTTGAACCCAAGTATATGATCCAGCACTCACTTCAACAGAATCTGGCAGTGGCTTGCTTAAATCAATTTCTACACAGATACGAGCAAAAGTCATTACCTTTTTATACTGCGTCTGTTGTGAAGACCCAATAGGTTTACCGAGCATTGAAGCCACCAAATGCAACACGTCATCCCGCCAACACTCAACTGGAAACCACGGCAACCGAACCCAAACTGGAATCCGACTCGGTATTGCCTCAGTCGGGTTGAAGCCAGCATGCCATGGCTTGATAAACAAACCCACCTGGTTATAAAAATAGGGGCCACCCTCGAAGACCTTATTCCGATCTGCCATGCAATCAAAAGAGACCATAAAAAAGTTGTTCGCAAGGAGCCTAATCTCCATCTCCCCCTCCGGCATCCAAGTCCGTTGAGCCCAGGATTCCAAAAAATGCAGCGAGACTCTCAAACCCATGAACTTGCAATAAAAAGAGTGCCTTGAATAGTATTCAATATCATCTACAAGCATTTCCATCGGGATAATCAGCTTCGGTCGCTCTTTGCATCTTTCCAAACACCCATTAATCTTCGTAATTCGGGAACCATTAACCGATCCTAGATCATTCATCTCCATCTCTGAAGAAAATAGCGTATTATCAAAAACATTCACTCCATGCGCCGAAGGCTTCGAACCAAATGCTGAACGGAAATCCAATTTGGGGCTAACCCCAGATGTTTCCCCACCCGGCATAGCAAAAAACAAGATCCCCAGCAGGCATGCAAACCCCCAGGACACTTTAGCAAGAAATGGAAAAAAGAAAAGACCCCAAGGGCAGGATCAAAACCCTTCCACCCACAAGCCACCCAAACAGCAGCAAGAAGGCCTCCAGAAAAGAAAAAAACCCCACCACCATAGCCCCGATAGCTTCAAAAAACCCCCCCCACAATGCAGAAGCGAGCAACACACAGAGAACGAGCTAGGGCATGGTCGCCCTAGCTTGGCTTGCAGAGCAAAGCGCCATCATCCTATTTTTTTCAAGTATAATAATAAAATTAAATTTCAATTATTCTTTACTTTGAATTTAATAAATAATTATTATTTATTTTTAATTTGAATTAGGAGTAAAGTCATGATTGATAGGTTGATTGAAAAAATTTATAGCTTTCAAACGGTATCACATTTTTTGAATCTAAAACATGTCACATCTATGTTTCGCATGATATAGGATTAAAAAAAAAAATCATGAAGTTTTGATCAAGTTAAGGTGGTCGAGATATACAAGTTTTTATATTTTTTAAAAGTTGTAATAAAAAAATCATAATTAATCATTTACTTGGAAAAAATTATAAAAATTATGCATCACATCAAGACATGAGTCCTCTACTTATATCTAAAATCTTATAAAAAATATTATCATTTTATTGTGGTTAGGGTGGACAGACATCTACTTATTTTTTCCCTGAAATTTAAGTACTACTCCATTGAAATTTCAAATTTTCACCAAATAGATTTAAAAAAAAAAAAACCTAGTATTTTAGAAACCACATTCAATTTTCTACAAATTCTATTCTTATATATTTTTGAAATAATATAGATAATTTATTCAAATTTTTACATCAAGTTTCTTAACTCTAATTTTTCTAAAGTTTTTGCCACTTAAGGGCTTGTTTTTTCCATGATGATCCCACACATACCCATATATATATATATATATATATATATATATATATATATATATATATATATATTAGAATGAATTTTGAGATTATCAAATCTTGTTATTACAAAAATGAAATAAGCTTAGTTTCCAAATATAGAAATCTAAGGGTGATGTGTATTCCTAACTTACAATTCTATCATAATCAACACCATGACAAAAAAATGGACAAAGCTCAGAAATGTTCGTTGATTGTTGATCTGGAGAAAGAGAAAGACTAGGAAGAAGAAGCAAGGATCTTGAAGTGAACTAGAGCTAACTTGAAAAAGAAAAGTGCCCCCCACCCCAAAGATGATTTAGACATTCAAAAAGGGGATACAAGATATGCAGGAGTTGGAGGCCGAGGTAGAGAAGATTTTGAAAACCGTGGATTAGCGGATGTTGGACTTTGGTCTGGTGTTTTGCTGGCTTTTTGAGGGCCTTGTTTGGCCTTTTTGGTGGTTGCGGTTTTTTTTGGTTTTTCTTTCTTTGCAACCTGTTTTTTTTTTCTGACAGACTTTTATGTTCCTTTCTCTTTGTTGTTGTAAACTTTGTGGTTTTGGGTCCCTGTAAAACTCATTTTTTCCTTTTATAAAAAAATTACAACTTGAAAGGTCCTTTCTATTAAACTACCCATTGGCTTCTAGCTTACTTTCCTCCACAACCCCCTATCATGCCCTTTTTATTCCAAGGAGGAATATATCAAGCATGTCTTTTTGTTTTTCCCTCATGCTAGAAACCGTTGTCTTTCCCTCTTCTCTACCCTCCCTACTCTTTTCTCTCATGCTTGGTCATGGAAGTATCCTATGCTAGGAGCATCAATCACTTGCAATATCATCACCAACACTTGCAAGAATGATATTCTCAAGTTTATTTTAAATTTTTATTGCTTGGTGGTTTTCTCCAACACTTTCCATCTTAATTAAAATTGTTGTTTCTAGATTTGATTGTGTATGAGTTTTTGGAATCAACATTTTGAATCACACTCCATGATCCATCATTATGATAGAGAGGAGAAAAAAATTAGTTATAGACAAGATCTAGCTAAAAGGGAAGAGGTTCATCCTCATCAAATTGAGATCCAAATTGTTTTTTCTAACTTGATTATTCATGTTGCTAACATTTCCTCTACCCTTCAAGTCCATTGGGGAGATAATGTTGGGCTAGTTAATATCAATCACAACCCCTTCTTGAAGCTCCAAAAAAATGAGGGGTTTCAAATCAGTTCTTAAAATCTCAAAAATATTCATGTCTACAATCCCCTATAATAGTTTTCTTGTAACTAATTTTATTTTTTCCTAGGTGTACAATTAATTGTATGTTTTTGAATCAAGTTGCTCTTCACATTTGCAGGGATGTTGATGACTATCTCTAATACTTAGATATCTACAACCATTATGAAATGATATTTTGATAACAATTATATGCTTTCTTAGGGGTAGTGTTTCTATGATATGCATTATGATTGTGATGGGTAGCCCATTGTTAGAACACTCAGATATACTAAGAGGAGGGGTTTGAATCAATATACCCCTCAATTAATCCAATTCAAAAATATCAATCAAAATTTATTATTGTCTTAATAAGATAAAGCATTCAAAATAGAAATGAATAACCACAACACCAAATGTATGTGGAAAACCCTACAAGACAAAAACCATGATGAGAAAGTTGCTAGGAGCTATTGTCCAAATCTAGTCTCACAAAGGTAAACAAGATTTATAATAGTTTTATGGATTCAACAAAAGGAAGTTCAAATTACCCTACCAAATAAAACACTTATAGAAAGAGGTTGCAACCTTAGAATACAACACTTGATAAATCTGATACTGAAATTCCTTTGCAACACCTCTACTGCCTCTACCTCACTACCTTCATCACTTCACTTACAATCTTATACTTTTGGCTCACTACCTCCACCAATCACACATGAACTTCTACATTTGGCCCATTTCCTTGAGCACTCACTTACACACTTCTCTTAGCTCATTGCTTTCAACACTTGATTCATACAACTTTTCTTTCAACTCACTATCTTCAACATACATCAAATAATTTTTTGCACACTCACACTTATTCCTCTAGCTTTAGTGTGCATTAATTTTAAAATTTTACATTGAACAGACAACAAAAAAGTCTTACTTGATCATACACTTGATCCTTCATTTATACCTTCCATAAAATTCAAAAAATTTCTCCTTGTCGGTCATATTGAAAATGTGTAAACCTGAAACATGCAATGACCAAAAGAAGTCAATTCCAAAACACCTGCTAGAACCTTTTTCACCTCTGTGCATAATCTCACACTAGTGCATGCCATAAAAAATTGGTGCAAATAAATTAATGTAACAAGTCGGCCTAGCAAACACTTAACCCACAAAATATTAACTCCAAACCATAAGTAGTACTGGAGAGACCAACTAGCATCACAAAAAATACATCACAAGCATCAAATGGTATTTAAAAACATTTCCATGCCCTCATTTTACAACTATGTACAACATTAGGTTGGCCCAAGAAAATAAACACAAAACTAGTATCTCTTGCATACGCAAACAACACAGTCTAGAGATAGAACATTGAGAACTTGACTTGTAGTACACCTTAGCACCTAAAACATGAAGGGAGAAGATAGATAGTCATTTTAAACTCATCCTCCAAACCACAAGATCACAACAACTGTAGAGAAATGTGGAACATTTTTATGAACCTTCCATGACTACAATAGTATAGTCCGCATACTGTTGAAACAAGAAACCTCTATGGTACCTTTTATGTTATGAAAATAGGAACATACACACTTCAAATTTAATTAGTTCTATTTTCTAAATTTCAAGACCATATATTCAAATGTGGAGGAATGTAGAGCATTCTCTGAATCTTTTCAATGTAAAATCCTAAGCCATCGAATGCAAGAAAATATTTTACACATCAACAAACAACAAATACAACATTCACAACATTATTCACTTATATATGAGTAACAAGAAATATGGAAAAAAAATTATAGCAAGCTCATGGCACCCATTATCACATATAAAAATTCTAAACAACATTCTGATTGCAACATATTTAACCATCCACACACTACCACTTTATTGAGAACAATGAAAATATCATCAATGACAACACTTGCAATATCCATTACAATTTTTGCTTCCCAATTTATGGTTTTTTTCTTTAGATATGACAAATTATGCATATGTGAGTTTTCTAATTTATATATGATATGTACTATGATTGTGATGGGTGGTCTATTACAATTTTTAATTCTAAATTTATGCTTTTTTTATTTGTATATGACAAATAATGCGAATGCTATTTAGAGAAAAGACACAATAGTTTGCAACACTTGAGATTTCTCTTTGAGTGCTATTGGTAGCTCAAGAGTTACTTGAAGTGTTAGATCCAAGGTACAATATTGCATACACCATGATGTCCATGGTTTAGAGGATCCATGTGATAAAATGGTTGATGATAATGATTGACCAACTAGTTTTACTCATTCTTACATTGTTAAAATATGTAGCACTTCTTCCAATGACTTTAAATTCAACTCTCCTATGTAGTTTATGATTCTATATGACAATTTTGACATTTTTCTTTCATATGCTTGCTTATATATATGTGATGTAATTGTGATTTATATGCAATACTATAAATAGTCAACAAATTTGGTAACCTCTAGAACTTCTTAAAAAAAATTTATTACCAATTGTCTAGTTGATTTGAAATTGTGATGCTCTTATGAACCTATATGTAACTATTTTTCTTCCCATATAAATAAACTAGAAATCACACTTTGGTGTGCAATGGGTACACCAAAGATGTGTGTAAGGTAAATTAAGGAAATTTTTGTTCTAATTTTTGCATGCATTTGTGCAATATAGATGAGGTCAATTGGTAGTCCATTTAGAAAATGATGTTGTTTGTGCAACAAAGGTCTCAAGTTTCAATGGAAAGATGACAACTCCAAATAAATTATGCATCCACTTACAAGGATCTACACACAACTAAAACAAAACCTCAAAATCAGGAAGATAATCAAGCTCCAATATCAATAGGCTCATGTTATGCTTCGAATAGGGGGAGAGAGAGAGAGATGGAGAGGTAGTGATGGAAAGAGGGAGAGATATAGGGGGAAGAGCAACAAAGAGACAAAGGGGTAATGAGATAGAGATAGATATTGAAATGAAAATGGAAATGGAGATGAAGATGGAGGAGAGGGATATGGAGAGGAGAGGGAGATAAATAGGAAGAGAGGATATAAGGATAGATAGAGATGTAAGACATAAATATATAGAGATGGAGAGAAGGGGGAGAGATAGGGAGAGAATGAGAGAGGGTGAGATAGAAAGACAAAGATATAGGGAGGGATATATAAGAGGTAGATATGGAAAGATATAGGCATAGAGAGACATGGAGAGATAATAAGATAGAGATAGAGGGAGTGATGAAATAAGAAATATACAGAGATAGAGATAGAGAGGTAAAGAGGTAAAGAGATAGATATAGAGATGGAGGTAGAGATAGGGAGTGAGAAATAATGTGTGTCTATGTGTGTATACAGAAGAGAGAGAGAGGGGGGGTGATAGTTATGTATAAATATATAGAGAGGGAGGGAGAGGAAGGAGAAAAATAGAGAAGTATAAACATATAGAAAGGATTGATAGGGAGAGAGGGGGAGAGAGGGAAAGAGATATAGATATAAAGAGGGAGAGATAGGCATAGCAAGGAGAGATGGAGAGATAGATACAACTTGGGAAAGATAGAGGGGGTGAGATACAGAGAGTCAAAGACAAAGACAAAGAGATAAATATATAGAGTGGGAGATGGAAGGAGAGACAAAGAGGGAGAGGGATAAATAGAGACAAAAGGAGGGAGACAATGAAAGAGGGGGAGTTGGAGAGAGAAAGATAGAGATATAGGAAGTGATATATAGAGAGAGGTAGAGAGGGATCATATGGAGAGAGTATGAGAGACGGAGGGAGAGATTTAGTGAATAAGTGAGAGAGATAGAGATAATGAGTTATAAAGAGTGATGGATAGGGAGAGATGGGAAGATAGAGATAGAGGAGGGAAGAGTGAGAGATAAAGGAGGTGATAGAGATAAGTAATAGAGATAGAGAGGGAGAGAGAAATGGAGTGGGGAGAGGAAAATATAGGGAGAGAAAAATAGGTAGTTTGTGTGTGTGTGAGAGAAATATATATACAAATAAATATAGGGAGGGAGAAATAGGGAGTGTGTGTGTGAGTGAGAAAGATATATTGAGATTGTAGTGTCCCTCTAGTTGTCACTATGTGTTTCAATTTGCTTATGCTTGTTTGCTAGTTGTTGAGCTATTTTGGATACTATATTATATTTCCATTAGTTATGACACAAATGTTATGTTAAATGTTATACTTTGTAGGTGATACATTTGATATCTTGATCATTTGGTTATGTTTGTATGATGACATTATGATTGACACATGTGTGTTACGGTATATATTGTTTCTGAATTTTAATGAGGTTATCATGATGTAATTATTGTTTATGATATAATGATGCTCGCCAGTCTTGGTGAAGGAGACGGTGTGGCATTACTCACTTGTGAGTACCCTACTACGCTACGACTCTTCTTCATGGTGTGTTTGTCAATATATGATGATATGTTTAATAGTGTTGTTTTATGCAGTTTACAAGTATCGGGTATTGGCTTCACTTGCTTGTCGGGTCTAAGCTTGCCCTAACCCAATGAAAATATGTTGATTCAGAGATAGTGTCAGGTCCTCATTTTTAACTATCGTTCTTCATTGAATGAGTATCCATTTGTCACCTGTTGTTGTTTGTCGTTGGGTCTCATCGTATCGTTCTTGTATGTGTTATTTTGTTTGAGAATTAATTATTTTAATTAAATGGTTTATTTGTTAATTTATTTGATTAATTGTGATTTTATTGAGATGTCAATTAAATAATTATGACTATGGTTTGATTTATTAAATTAAATTAAACAAGTTATTTATTTAAAAGTGAATGCTAATTTTGTAAAAGCTATTTATTTTAATGCAATTGTTGAATTAATTGTAAAAACTTAATATATGTGAAAAGTAGATATTTTGATGAGGTAGTTTTCAATGAGTATGAATAAATATCTGAAAACTTGATTTGAGTTAAAAGATAATATCTTAGATATTTATTAGTTAGAACTAATTGATCTATTTTCAATGCATGACTGACAATTAGTTAAGATATGTAACTTTGAGATAATTAAAATATATTAAAAACTTTTGTGTGTGCAATTTCATTTACGGGGAATTGATTTTGGTTTATTGGGAAAAAGCTTTTCACGGTAGTTTTCTAGAGAAAAGCTTCTCAGTAGTTTCTTGGTTTAGCAAAGTTTTGGTTGTCGTCTTTTGAGTTATTCTTGAAATTTCTGGTGTGAATTAAACAGGAATCACAGGTTCTTTTCCTTTATTATCTGAATTTTTTTTTGAAGGAGACAAAATCTTTTCGCTATTATGTTTGAATGCTGATTGTTTCAAAGAAAAATTCTTGCTTGTCTGCGGAATTCACTTGATCTTCTTGAAACAGAGAGATGAAAATAGCAAAGCAAAAATTAAAATAAATAAATAGAGGAATATGAATACGGTTACATTTTGTAACTCACTACATAATTTATATTTTACTAGATCTAATGCTAGTTTTCGAATGGGAGATGATTTTTCTTTGTATCCCTTATCATGTTTACGGAAGTTTTAGAATTGGGATTTTGATCTACTTGCTGACCTACGTTTTCTTGCTTATGCATAGAAGTTATATAATCCCTGAAAAAGAGAAGAGAAATTTGTCTTAAGTTCACATCGGCATGCAACTGTATAGGCTGGCATTTGAAACGCATAGTGAATCCTTGATTCCTGAGGTTTCTTGATGGGAGATACCCATCTCTTAACTATAAGCCACATGATCTGTACTCTTGTTGTACCTCATTCTTTTCCAAAAGAAGTACTGCGCACGACCATAATACTCAGATTTCTCATTCCATTTCTTGTCAATTCTATTTGGAGCTGACGATGAAGACCTCTTTAGTCGACCCCTGAGAATTAGATGAAACGACCCCACAAGATTAAGAGAAACGAGTTCTTTACATTTGGATGAGGTAACTCTCTCAAACTTAGAGGAAATTTGGCTTGCATATTAGCCTTTATTTTGTTTGTACAGGGCTCTTCTACCTATAGCGCCGCTCTATTGATAAGATGATTATATTTAGCGTTGACTTTATTCGCAACTTTCTTATGCTTACTTTCTCTTGGGCCGATTTAGGTTATTATGTTTTGCCTACACCAGCCGTTATTGTTTCATAAATTATATGCACTCTGTTTTATTTATTTTATATTGCACGGGGTTTTTCCTGGTCTTCGATGTCGGCCTCATGCAACTATGTTTATAGCGCCTGCCTTATTTTCTGATTCCATTGTCAATCTAACGCAGCTGCAGGGCTTGTAAACTTAGTTTGGAATGCCAGCACGGTCTTCTTTAGTAGCCCTCTCTCCTCATATCATTTTTCTCTAGTCTTTCGATGCATATATTATAAGCTGTAATATTTAGTATAAGCCATTTCTCTGTAATCGGCACATACAAAAACATCCGATAGTAAAGCCAAGTGGAGCATGGGCAAAGCTTACAATGTTAAGAGTAAATTAAGAGCGCTGTATTAATTCAAAGGTTTTAAGAGTTCGGCTTTACACTGCCATCGGCATTTGCTTGAAGTTTTCTAAGCCTGTCCAAGGCTGCGCCTACGCAGCCTTCAGCATCTAATCCTGCTGGCACCTTGAAATCCCACTAGCAGAGTTTATTACATAGGATATATTTCAGAGTGTTCCATCAATACGAAGATTATAAGAACTTCCTTGCGAAATTTCATTGAGCATTTACTTGTACGTATCATAAGCCTCCAAAAAGAAAACTCATTTTGGACGGAATCTTCAACCATAATATTGAAAGCTTTAAATATTTGTTTTATCTCCCTGATCCCATTCGCTGCCTGTCACAGCGACAGCACTTGAACATGGTGGGGCGTACAGAATTAAATAATCTCCCTGATTCTTTGGAATAGAAGTCTGTAGAGGTTTAAAATACATGTCTGATTTCTTGGCAACTTGTCACGTCTGCTGTACTTGAAATTAGAATGTTTCTAAATAATCCCTCTAATTCCATTGTCAAACTATCACAGATGCAGCACTTGATAACGTTTATTTCTTTCTCATTTTCTTTGTCGTGTTAGTTCTTCTTGATGTAGCCTGCGTTGATCATTTGGTCAATTTTTGATTGTTAGGTTGTTGATTTGCTTGAGATATCGGATGCTCTATCGTTTACCTTAATCTTTGGTTTAATCAATTCCCTATCGCTTCACACAGTGACGGTATTGAACCCTGTAGCCAAAGTGTGCGTGTTTAATTTTCTTCTCACCTCTGTTGAACATTCTATCCCTTGTATTATGGCCGACGGTATTTACTATGTAATCAGCTAATACAAATCGTGCCTTTAGACCCAGTTCTAACCTTGAGTTAGCATCAAATAACTTCAATCACCGTTACATGTTCACCGTTGAGTCTATGTTCGATGATGTATATTGAAATCAATTAGTTCCTTGTCTTATGGCGCTACCCCTGTCATAAGTCCGCATGTCTGCCAGCCTATAACTAAAGTTTTACCTGAGTCACCAGCATGGTTTCTTGTTTGAATTATCTTCTTTTAATTAAGTTTCGTTAGCATGGTGTATATACTATTATCTAAGATAACTGTAGTTAAAGGGTTTATAAGTTTGCTGTGAGATACTTTAGTTTAAGTATTGTAATTTTAATTCTTTTTAAGAATTGAATTATACTTAAATTGATTGGTTTTCAAATGTTTGGTTAATAAAAGTAAAGGATAAGTATTATTCTTAATGAAGGATAATCACAGTTTTATTTTGTTTAAATAAGATATTTAAATATGGTAATGAATTATCTTTTATAATTTTTAGTTTTAGAAGATTTAAAGGTTGTATGTGATGAGTAGTCATATTGCCCTTTTTAAATAAAAAGATAATATTTAGGATTTTGTTTTTAAATGAATATGGTATTTATATTGTTAGTTAACAGAATTAAAGTTTGGAATATTGATTAGTGTGTAAGGAAGCTTTTGTATGATTGATTGTTTAAAATTATCAAGTAAAAGTTTATTTGAAATGTGATATGGAATTCTTAGTTCCTGAGTCTAGGGAATGCAATTTGCATAGTAAATCGTGTAATGCTTGAATATTGTTGTTCACTTGCAATGACCTGATTTGGGACTTACCCATGCACAATATGTTTTCACATATGAGGTATTTACATATTTTATGGTCTTGTCGTGATTGTGATGGGTATATTCATGATTTTATCTTATGTGCATGATGGCTACCCTATGTTGATATTAGGAACATTATGTATTATGGTGCATATGTCTTCCCGAGACTTGTATGTTCTTTAAAGAATTGTTTGAGTTAATTGAGTTTCCCAATTATTGTATGGGATTTGTTATGGCCAGGTCATGCACATTGTTTATGATACCTATGTGGTGAATGAGAGTATGATGTTTTATTTCATGGATAAAATATGGTCATGCCTATTCTAATTTGTGCATGGTGGACTATCCTATATGTTATATGAGTTTTCTTTTTGCTTAAAGGAAGAGTGGATTTCGTTAGGGGCTGGAACCCTAAGAGGTTTCCAAGGTAACCTACCAAAAGTAGTTAATTCAATGAAAACTTAATTGAATGTACTATGGGATGGGTGATAATCATTATATCATAAGATAATTTGAATGCCTCACCTAGTGCCTTAATGCTTGTATAGATTAAGGGTAGGTTGAGAAGGCCTAGAATGGCTTGGTCATCTACCTTGTCTTCCTAAAAGGTAATTCTACTCCACATGAGTTTTTCTAGGGGCCGAAAATTAGTAGAGACTGCTAGGGTAACTCTAGATGAGGGTCGATAGTCTAGGACGATTCACTAGGGTAACCTAGAACAACTATGTGATGACGCTCTATCCTGAAGCATGTTTGTAGCCTCTTGTGTAGAGTTAACTATTGTATTGTGGTTGTCTCTAGAAGCATATGCTATGATTAGTATAGTTTGATGTGGTCATGTCATTATGTGTTTGTCAGCCTTGTAGTGTAATGTCTATTCTTTGTTGTTGGTTTGCTTGTATTGTGGACCTATTACTATCTCCTAGCACAGAGGGAGTGGACCTTTGGGTTCCATGTAGTTGGGAGGAAACCGTGCTATTTCCTCTATTGGGTCCTCTTACAGATGTTGCTACTTGGATAACATTGTTCATGGGACAAGTTCTTGATTCTTCATTGTTCGTGATGTTGGATGTTGAGCATACTCATGAACGAGGTTGAAAAACATGATATGTTCTTCATCTTTGTTGTATTTTCTCTTGGTGTCTATAAGAGAACTTTTGTAATGATATTATATTGATATGAGATTTATTATAATCTCACTTGATGTAATCTGGTTATGTAACTTGGCTTTATAAAAGTTTATGAAATTGGATCATTCATGATTATGATATGTCTTTATGTTTTTATGACTTTCATATTATAACATGATGTTATTATTTGTAAATGTTTTAGTAACGTCATCTTGGAATCCTTAGAATGTTTGTGTAATCGAATGACAAAAAAATAATAAAAAATTATTCAGTTAATTTGTTACTACATACTTTGTTTTAATGGATTCCCTGGTGGGGCATTATAGAGATAGAGATAGAGAGGGATATATATGGGGAGAGAGAGGGAGAGGGAGAGGGAGAGGTAGGGAAATAGAGAGAGGATAGAGGATAAATAGAGAGATATAGAAAGAGAGAGTGATAAGGAGAGAGAGAGAGGGGGTGGAGATAGAGAGATATATACATTAAGAAAGATATAGGGGAAAGAGAGAGGGAGAGAGAGATACAAGGAGAGGTAAGGAGATAGAGATAGGAGGAGAGAAAGAAAAGAAGATAGAGATAGATATGGAGATGGATATGGAGAGAGAGAGAGAGAGAGAGAGAGAGAGAGATAAAGAGGGAGAGACAGAGAGAGGGAGATCTATCAAGGGATATACAGATATATAGGAAGTTAATTATAGAGAGAGATAGAAAGGTAGATATATATAGATAGAGGTACAAATGTGGAGATATATATAGAGAGAGATATATAAGAAGAGAAAGAGAGATATCTTTATAGCTTTATCTCCCTCTCTATCTCTATGTTTCTCATTATCTCTTGATCCATCTCTTCCTCTCTCTACCATATTTCTATCTATATTTGTCTTCCCTCCTCTCTACCTCTATCTATGTTTCTCTATTTTCCTCTTTAAGTCTCTTTCCCTCTCTCTCTCTCTCTCCCTTACTCTCTTTTGATATCCCTATTTATCTCCCCCTCTCCCCTCTTTTCCCTGTTTATCTCTCTACCTCTCTATATATATATTTGTATCCTTCTATTTCTCTTTATTTTTCTGTCATTATCTCCCTCTCTATGTGACTATATCTATCTATGTCTCTCCTCTTCTCTCTTTTACTCTTGCTCTTTCTTTATCTCTCTTCTTATCTCTTTCTATTTGTATATCTTTATTCCTATATATATCTACCTCTATCTCTCTTTCTATCTCTCTATATCTTAGTGTCTCCCTCTCTATCTCTCTATTTCTATTTCTCTCTATCTCTCTATCTCTCTCTATCTTTTTTCTCTCTTCTCTCATTTTATATCTCCCTCTCCCTCTCTCTATCCCTCCAATTCTATCTTTATTTCTCTGTATCTAACTCTCTTTATCTCTCTCTTTGTCTATCTACATCTCTCCTATTTTGTTTCATTTTCCCCTCCTCTCTTTCTCTCTTATTTTCTTTCTACTTTTTCTCTATTTTCCTTTATATCTTATCTCCCTCTCCCTCTCCCTTCTTTATTTCTCTCTCTATCTATTTTCCCCCTTAAGTGTACAATGGGTACACTAAAGAGGTTATAAAGGTGAATTATCATATCCTTAATAAAATGGTAGGCTACCCTAAGCATAAATCCCTAGGTACATGTGTTATCCTTGGATTTTTGGCATGAAATGACTAATCAAAAGTTGTCTTCTCTCTTTTGCACACACTTTATAACTTTTAATTTAGATTTTAACTTTGAAATTCATTTTATTATATAAATCAAAATTTTAAAAATTTGAAATAGAATTGTTATACAATAATTGAACTTTAATAAAAATAAATAATTATAAATTACATTAATTCTAATATTTTTATAAATTATTATTTGTAATTTTAAATAAAAAGACATACATAATAAAAATAAATTTTAAACATAAATATAAATAAACAATTAAAATAGAATAAACGAGATGCAAAGTCAAAATATATCAAAATCTAAATATTAATAAATATAATAATTTTAAAAAATTAATAATGAATAATAAGAAATTTTAGTTAATAAATGATTAAATTAAAAAAAATAAAAATTAATTATGCTGAGAAAGGCATAACCTACAGTGACATATAGGGGGGTTGAATAAATGCAGGTAAAGAAAAAAAAAAAACCTTTTCAATTAAATGGTCAACACATTAAATAAGGAGCAATTAAAAAAGTGTCAAAAAATAAAAGAATAAATGATTAATTAAAAAAGTGTCGACAAATAAAATAATAAAAAGGATATATAAATGTAAAAGACATTTGAGTCAATACATCAGTTCACAAATTATAAAATAGCAATAAATTGAGAACAACAAATAAATAAATGCGTGTAAAGAAAAAAAAACTTTTTCAATTAAATGGTCGACTCATTAAATAAGGAATAATTAAAAAAGTGTCAAAAAATAAAACAATAAATGATTAATTAAAAAAATGTCGACAAATAAAACAATAAAAATGATATATAGATGTAAAAGACATTTGAGTCAATACATCACTTCACAAATTATAAAATAAAAAGTGCAACGGACAAGAAAGTGCAACAAAGCGAATAAATCAAAGTGAAAAAATCCAAGTCATTTCAACAATTATAATTTTTCTTTTCCACAATAATTTTAGATCTTAGTAATTTATTTTTTAGTGCAGCCAATAAATCAAAGTTATGATTAATTATTTTCAAAAGTGTAGTGAATAAATCAAAGTTATAAAAATCCAACTCATTTTAACATTTCTTTTTCCAAAATAATTATACATCATAGTAATTAATTATTTTGAAAAGTACAACGAATAAATTAATGTTGAAAAAATCCAAAGTTACTATGTTTACATATTATTTTTTCTTTACTTTTTATAATCAAATTTACTATTTGTAACTATAAATTATATATTTCTCAAATATAAAATATTTTTTATGTCTTTAGTAAATGATTAGATTTGTCTATATATATTTAATTTATTTCAAATAGTAAAAACTTGACTTTTTTGGATTTCACTTTTATATATTTATTTTCTAGAGTAAAAAATTTAAATTCTATACAAATTAAAAATAATTAAGCACATCTAATAAATAAATCATAAAATTTAAGGTTTATAAAATTGTTTCATTTCTATTAATTTTTAGATTCTAAAATTAAATTAAGTATTTTAAATTTATAATGATTTAATTGTTTTAGAGTAAAAAAATTAAATTTTGTAAGAAACAAATATATTCATTTAATTTTTAAAATTTATTATAAAAGTTAAATTAGATGAATAAATAATTATGTGATTAATGATTTCATCCAAATGTATTTCAATGTTATAATGCATTTAATATATGTGTTTTTGTTTCTATTGTCAGGTAATGGATAATCATGTCAAAGTTAATGAAATAATAGACTTAACTAATGATTATGAAGAGTACACACCAATTACTATTATAGACTTGACAAGCGATGCTAAAGATTATACTCCTTTCATTCATGCATCAAATACCTCCCCACAACATTCAACTTGATCTAATGATTCAATTGATTCACCTAGTATTGGAGAAACAAACATAGAAGCAGTTGCAAACTACGTTTCATCTCAAACTATTCACCTATGGGTGGTGATTCATATAGCTAGCTAGCATGTGAATAACATCAAAGATGGAGATGTTGTTGCAATGAACTGATTAATGGAGTATACACTTGTATTGTGTGATGAAATTGCATGCTTTGATGAGGATACTATACATATTATGCACTTGGGCATGATATTCATTGCGACTTGACAAGCGATGTTGAAGATTATACTCCTTTCATTCCTACATCGAATACCTCCCCACAACATTCAACTAGATCTAATGATTTAGTTGATTCACCTGATGTTGGAGAAACGAACATAAAAGCAATTGCAAACTACATTTTTTATTGAACTGTTGAGCTATGGGAGGTGATTCGTACAACTAGCTGGCACATAATATCATCAAAGGAGATATTGAACCAATTAATGGAGTATACACATGCATTGTGTGATGAAATTGTATGCTTTGATGATTTCATATGCCAGTTAGGATACTATGCATATTATGCACCTGGGCATGATATTCATGGTTAAAACTATTTAGATGTACATGTAATAGACAATAATGATTCTTATGTCAACATATTTCAATGAATTTTGAATAAAGTGTTTTGAGTCTTAACACATTCTATAATTAATATATATCTTTTATTTTTATTGTTAATAAATAAATTGTTATATTTCCTTAATTTCCAAAAAAACAACTTAAAGGCATAACAACATAACATTAGTTCACTCCATATAAAATATACTATCTTTGTGTCATATATATTGTACTTCTCAACAATTATTTAAATGTTATAACTTTTCCCAACTATATTTTAGTATCTTAAACTATCTTATTTATATATATATATATATATATATATATATATATATATATATATATATATATATATATATATATATATATATATATATATATATATATATATATATATATATATATATATATATATATGTTGTCCTTGTCCTTGAACATTGAAATTATTGAATCAACAATTACTGAAAATGTTATAACTTTTTTCAATTATCTTCTTATTTCTTAAATTCTCTTAACTTTTTTTTATCAATAATATATATTTTCTCCTTTCTTGAAAATTAAAATTATTGATCCACAACATACACTCTTTTAGGCTTCATTATACAAATTCTCAACATTTCAAAGGACCACTTAGTATAATTCAAGTATTTAAATCCTAACTTATTCCAAAGTTATTTAGGGGTATATTTAGGGTTTACAGTTTGGGGTTTATGTTAGCTTTCTATTAAAATAACACTTACTATTATTGTACAATATATGAAAGCTATCTAATAAATCAAATAATTTCTCTTAAACTTTTTGTATAAGAAAGCTATGAATTAAAATAATTATAATGAATCATAAAAATACTTTTCTCAAACACAATAAAAACATGCTAAAGTAAAATTTTACATAGATGAATTTAAATAATCTAAAGTAGTTTATTAGAATTGAAATATTAATAAAATATGTACCTAAAAAAGATAATTAATATATTACAAATAATATTGAAAGATAAACTCAATTAACAAATTAAAAAGTTATTATAATATTATCAAATTAAAAAATTCAATTCAAAATTTTTAAATTTTTTAATATTAAAAAGATAATTATATTTATTAAAAGCTTATTATATATATAAAATGATTATTAAAATAAATTTAAATTTAAATTTAATAAGATTTAAACATATAATTTATTATTTATATATTATATTTATTATAAGAAATCTAATGAATTTTTAAAGAAAAAAATGTATTCTTATCCTACATTTCCAATTGGTCGTCTATTTCATATAAGGAATGTCTTCTTGTAATTAAATATTAATTATATATTATACTATATTTGTATTTAATATTTTTAATTATATATTATATTATATTTGTATTTAATAATTCTTAATATAAAATATAATATGTAATAATAACATTTTAAATATAAATTTACATTATATAAAATATAACATATAATAAATTTTAAAAAACAATATTGTACCAAGTAAAAATTATTTTAAAAAAAAAACACATATTAAATAGTTAAAGGAGAAAGCTAACTCCTAGATAAAAAGCACCTATGTATTTAACCCATGGTATCCCATTCCCATGGCCAAAAAGCACCCAACGGTAGATGGACAAAACACACCAATGACAAAGTACTCCAACGACGAGGTAGAAGAATATTTGAAAGGTACAGTTTTTAAAATGAGTGGAGATTTCAAAGTGGGAATTTTAAATTTCAAATAATTTCAAATTGGTTTTAATCAGAATGCCATTTCAAATTTCATAACCAGGCAATTTGGAAGCGGAGGTTTTCGGCCTGTATTCTATGGCTGCATAAAGAATGGACAGGAGGTAGCCGTCAATGGCCGATCTAGCGAGGAGTAATGCTGAGAAACATCTTGTTGATTCTATTCCATCCATCCTTGTTTATGAAGGAAAGTTGTTCGTCTGCTCGAGAGATCCAGTCAATTTTGTTGTTTATGAGTTCGATACAGCAGTCGATCGAGCGAGAGATGCTTATGTTCATTTTGTTGACCAGGCCCTTTTCACCGCTATCACAGCACCAGAGCGAGCAGCATCACCGGAGACGGAGACGACGGAGAAAGCCATGACAGCAGAACCGGAAAAACCACCAGGGAGATGATTGCTCCGTCACCTGGTCCATGGCTTAAATCCACTTAAACCCTTATCTATAAACAATTGTCGGTATGGACTTATATTTCCTTATAGGGAAAACGATTGGTTGTTTAATAATACATGATAATAAAGCAAATATCACTTCTTTTGGCACTATCTGAACTTCTTTTCACCTATTTCACTTTTATGGTGTTGTAGTGGAGTTGTGAGAGAATATAATCCATTTTACTTAAATTTACCAATGGAATTAGAGATTCATGTTTTCACAAATAAAGTTTTAAAAGACATCACGCAAAAGGATCTTCTTTACACATCTACCTCTTGACTAGATTTTGGTGATGGGAGAGACTTTTTTTATTTTTCTTTTCCTTTTTTTTTGGAATGGTGTCTCTGTAATTTCCTTTTGGAATATTTCTACACAATCTACAGGGTATCAGGGTCGATTATTAGAGTTGGGTGCTATGCAAATGGACATGGTTGTTGGAAATTTACTGCTGATTTATCTAAGAGTTTTTTGTTGTTTATATATTACTTAGTTTACACTACTGTCATATAACCATTTGTTTCTCCTTCTGTGACCGTTGTGGATTTGAGATTTCCCTTCCGGCAGTATAAGCTGAACTGTATTGGATTTTCTAATAGAGAAGTTTGTAAGCTTTATTTTGCTATGGAAAACTCTCGGAGGATAGAGAGTGAGAGTTCCATTAACGAAATATTTGATCAGAGCTCTTCTGCAAGTCATCCTTTCTCTGAGACCAAAGTGGTATCTATTAATTTGATTTTATGTTTCCACACATTGGTACAGTCAAATGTATTTGTGTATTGTATAGTATATTTGAGCATTTGTGCAACATTTAATAGAGTAAGAGTTTGTTTTTCACAATACAGTGGGATTAGGTGTGACATTAACTATCCTCGCACCCTATTATGGAAGGTTTAAAGTTGGCATGTTTTCACAATATTTACTGACCATACCCATCTACTTGGCGTTCAACAAATGCAGATCTACTCTTTTCTTTGTCAGATATTACAGTGCCCAGTAACCCCAAAATAAATATGCTACAGTGTTATTTGTCTGCTGCTAAACAAAGATTATCATTGAATTTTCTTTTGAAAGTTTTTGGATTTGATTTCATAGATATTTCTTATGATCACAGAATGTTTTATCATAAGGATCCATCAGTTTTCCTCTTCTCTCAATCGCTATATCTTGCTCTCAATCGCTATATCTTGATGATAGATCATAGAATGTAATGAAAATTTTGATGAAAAATAAATTATAAAATATAATTCCATGGAAAATAAACCATCCAATTAAATCAAAAAAGTTTCAAAAAATTCAATATTATATATTGGAAATCTTACGTCTCTACATACAATTATTTTTAGCAGAAATATACTCTTACTTGCCTGCGCTCTATCTATCTTCATTTGAAATATATATCTAAATCTACGTTTTTGTGTTGCATGGGCAGACCAGGCCTTTTCCTTCAAAGAAATAAAAGGCCTTTCTTCTTAAATAAGGTTTCAACAACTGTATTCAATATGTTCCAAATATTTTAATTCTTAAGACCTTTTGTTGGTTTTTAATTTCAAATGATCCATGCGTGCACAACAGAGTAAATAGTATCAACTCCCTAAGTAAATACTTATATCTGTAATGCCTTGAATTTTGGTTTTTTAAGTAGAAGCCCTTACTATGGATATGCTTATGATTTAGTGCTTTTGAAGTTGAATAAAGCTAAAACTTTATGTAGAAAATCTCAATCTAGAAGATGGATTTAGAATGCTTTGTATTTGGGCGGGGGCCCTAGCTTGGTTGGCTAAGTAATTCCGTTGCGGCTCTGCTGGTCACAAGTTCTAGTCTCCCCCCCGTCTCGTGGTACCGGAGGGCGTGTCGCGCCAGCGCCGCCGGTCACGTTAAAAAGTTTACCAGGCGCACTGCAGTTTATAGGGGGTCGTGCTACCCGATTCCTGCAGTCTAAAAAAAAAAAAAAAAAAGAATGCTTTGTATTTACCATAGGATAGGAAATTCCTTTTGAGGGCTATCTTATATTTAGATTCCTAATAAAATGAACATTAAGTGGTGCTTTGAAACAAAATAAAGTGAATTTATTTTTCATGATATTATGTGACAATTATCTTTAGGGGAAATTATGGTGAATTCTTGTTGTAGATTTAGGAAATAGTTCATATGATTCGTAGATTTAGGAAGTAGTTCATATGATTCGATGGAATCTAGGAAATTTGATTCTTTTCTCTTCTAATAGTACAAATGAACATTAATGCCTTAAATTTTATTGGGATTTCTTATTCACTTTCCTCTTTTTGATGATCATTGAATGTAGTTTGAATCAATAATATAAAAAACATATTTTATTTGTGGATCTATTTAGTAAAACACATGGGCTTGTGTATTGTTTTGACATGATCTTGATAAATTATTTTTTAAAATATTCTTCTTTTATTCAACTATATAAATTTGATGTGATTTTTGGATGTCTTAATAGGTTGGCACTCCAATTGGACTAAGGGAATAGACTTCATGCTTGAAAGCATTCACAATATAAAGAAAATATTGCTTGAGATTTGAGAGGAAAATGAGAACTCTAAAAATTTTGAGCGCTTAGGAAGAGTAGTTGCTATTGAAACTATTGTAAATGCATAAAATATCTCATTGTAGAGAATAGATCACTATCATTTAGGGATTTTTTCTTCCTATTACAGAACCATCTTCCTCATTTCTATGATCTTGAATTGTATAAAATATTTAGGGATGACAACCCTTCTATGTAGCATAGATTTTTACATCTAATCTATGTAAAGTTGATGTTATCAATAGATAAAATTTTCGTGTACAAAATTTTATCCTCTTAAAGAATAGATCAAACGCATTTTACCAAAGCTACTTTATGTTCTATATCAGTATCTAAACAATATGAAACCATGGGTGAAAAAATAGAGATAGTCTCAATGTCATGCACTAGTATCCAAAGTATTACAAAGAAATTGAAATTCTAAAATGTTGGATTCACAAGATAGTGGTAATATTTAATTTTATGCATCATCCTCAAAATATACAAATATGCACTCAAACCATACCTAGATGGTTATAAATCACCTAAAGTATTAATAAGATGTGTATACTTTAACACAAAGTCTATGTAACAACAGGAAGGCAATAACATTTGTATTATTGATGAAAGATGTGCCACGATTTTTTTGGGTTCATCTACCAAATTAATGTCATCATCATATGAACAAGGGGTACGCCATTAGAATATAGTGACGACACACTGTCCCCTATTAGTTATTTCCAATGTTGGGAAACACACTATCCCTTGTTAGTTATTTCTAGAAATCTTGCATTCTAATGATGTCCCCTATCCACTTTTCCTACACAGGGGATAGTGTGTTTTCCAACACTGCAAACAATGTGAGCATTTTTTTGTTCCAATCATATCAAGAAAGTGAAATGTCATTTTCACTTTAACCAAAGAGTTGTTCTAAAATTTGAAGGTGGACTTCATTACATAACTGACAAGGGACACTGTGTTTTCCAATAGTGTGTTTTCCAACAAGGGACAATGTGTTTTCCAACAGGGGACAGTGTGTTTTCCAACAAGGAACAAAAAAATGACAGTGTGTTTTCCAATAAGGAAATAACTAATTGGAAATAACTAACAAGGGACAATGTGTTTTCCAAAATTATTTGTAGTGTTGGAAAACACACCGTCCCTTATGGAAATAATTGACAAGGGATAGTATGTTTTCCAACACTGCAAATAATGTTGGAAAACACAATGTCCCCTATTAGTTATTTCCAATTAGTTATTTCCTTGTTGGAAAAAACACTGTAATTTTTTTTTCCCTGTTGGAAAACACACTATCATTTGTTTGTTCCTGTAGACATGCAAAATATACTAATTGACATTGTGCACTTGATTCGATTAACTAACATTGTTTCGTCCTGAATCACCTCTTTAGCTTATCATCACTATTCATCCATTAATTAAATAAATAATCATTTATCTAATTAAGTCATCATCTCTTGTTAATTAAATAAATCAATTTTATTTAATTAATTTTGTAATCCCCCCTTTAATTAAATAATACATTTTATTTAATTAAATCTCTAAGTCATTCTATTTAATTAAATCAAACTTTATCCAACATCATCCCTCTTTAGTTAAATAAATCAAAATATTTATTTAATTAAATCTAAATCATTATTCCTCTCTTTTTTATTTAAATTAATCCAAAAATCTAAGTCAAAAAGTCAAAATCAGCTAATCTCCTTTAAATTAATCAAATTCTAATTAATTTAATCCTGATCATTCAAATCCTCTAGATTTTGCAACTTGCACATGAAAATCAATTTAACTGATTTATAAATCATCTATTTTCATTCAGAAAGGCATCCAAGATGGAATATTCCTCAAATTTGAAATCTCCCCCCCAAAAGGACTTGTCCCTTTCAACAAAGCAATAATTTTATATTACATGTCCTTTGCCTTGAGCCAAGTGACATTTATTATATTCCCTTCACTCTCACATGTCATCTCATCAAATTCAAATTTCAAATTGATCAAAATGTGCTCAAGCTTCCTCCATTCACATGTTGACAAGTGGCAACATGCCATTGGATGAAAATTAATCCCACATTGCTCTATTTTGAACATTCATCCATCTTAGCATTCTCTAAATGAAGAGCTCATCCTTCATTTTATTCATCCACAATTTGAGTAAACTTACTCTACTAAAATCCATAGCAATTTATCATCAATTTCATCCAAGCATAGTTAGGTTTTATGCAGGTTTTCATCTTGGAGCATACATCAAGCATCAACAAAGTGGATCACTCTTCATCACATATCAACTTTGGATCATTGGAGTTAGGAAAGGGCCAATTTTCACATCAAATTGGCACCAATTCCCTCAAGAGATTAGGAGTTTGTTGGATTTAGAATAGATTTTGATATGCTTTCAAGTTTCATTATGTTCTTCCTTTCATTTTCTATCTCTTTTGCTGTTCAAATTAATTTCTTGAGGAATCCTTATTCTTTCTTGCATTTGATCTCCTAATGTATTCATTTGTTGTGTTTTGTAGGTATTTGGATTAGGATTCACATTTTTGGTGCTAGAAGGATGGCTTGAACCTCAAATATAACACATTTTTTTTTTTATAAAATTTCACTATTTTTTGACAGTACTATTCATTAATCGCCATTTTTTTAGCGCATATGATCACTATTTTAGTGTTTTTAGAGTCAAATTTAAAATGACCCTATCTTGGTCATATGGAGGTGTTTTTTGATACTTTTTTTTTTAAATAGTGTAGAATCTTGTAAGCTATCCAATGGTGTAGTTTTTTTTATTAACTACTAATGAGTTAAAACTTTCAATTTTGCATCTAAAGTCAAAACACATGATAAATTAGCCTAAGTTTTAGGGTGTTTTGGTTAATGATTCATCTAACCCATATATTCCTTTGTTTCTTGATCTAATATAATGTTTTCATCACTTTTGTGGGTTAGGAAATCAAAAAGTGGAGGAGAAAAAGAAAAAAAAGAAAAGAAAAGCTTCTTATTACATCATTTCTCTATTGTATCAAGTGTCTTTAGACACTCTTGGAAGCAATTATAATTCCAAGTTTAAAGGATTGTATCACTTCAAGCTTTTAGGACTCAATAGATTTCAATTTGGGGTCTAAAAAGAAAATTTTGATTTTTTTCATTGCAAAGGGCTTAAAATGAATCTTAGGACAAACTCACTAGATTTTGTTTGAGGTTAAGAATTGAACAATCAAAACTCACACTTCATCTTTGTGCTTAAAACAAACTCACAATTGCTTTGAAAGGATAAAATGAATGTGTGCTTGATTTGTTTTATGATTACTTACTTAAACTAAAGTCAATGAAAAGGACATATGCGCTTCTCTCGTGCCTCCAAGCGATCTTGAGAATCAAAAGGCCTTTTTGGTGATTTTGGCGTAAGATAAAATGATCACCTCCACAATTCATTTTGGGTTTAAAATTGAACAAAACACTTTACGAGTGTGAGTTAGGTATATTGCGTGTGTTCTCCCTTTGTTTCTAAACAAAGGTCGATCGAACTATGAATGTGCTTGCTCGCTATTGTTTACCTTTAGAGGGGCTTTCCTAAGAGACACATCCGAAAGGAGAACTCAAAGGTGACTCCAACTAGTTTTTCATTCAGGCCGATATATAAATGGATGAGACTAAACTGTCAAGTCCTCATGGTATGTAGACCTTAGCTGTACAGTGTGTTTCAGAACGGGGTACTACCATAAAATGTATAAGAGCCCCTAATAGGATTGATTAAAGCCTTTAGTGGCTTGCTGGACACTCGCAAGGTGCCATGTCCCCGATGTTGTGTCATTAAGAACCTTGTTTGTAGTTGCCATCCAGTCTATCCAACGATTTTATCTAAGTGGTGCATTGGAACTCAGATTCCAAGAAGTTACTTGCCATGTTCGATCTTGGTTGAAATATAGAGGTTAAGACTTCATTCTTAACATACCTTTATATTTTATCCTTGGTTGCATGTAAAGTCATCTCTTCTACTACGAAAAGCATGAGGCAAGCCTACCAAGAAAAACATACCAATTGAGCTAGAATGTTACATTGCTTGGTTGAAAACACATTCTTGTTCGTAAACATTGGAAAACAAACACTTCAACATGATCATGAAAATTTCAAACCCCTTTTGATAGAGCAAATACATTTTTACAAATTCAAGTGTTCTAGCTTGCCCTTGGGATTATGTCCTTAGAGGTTTCTTAGCACTTGGATTTATATCATCATTTTCTCTGAGGTTAACCTAGGAAATCCCTTTGCCTCAATTTCTTGGAATTCCTGCATGTACTTTGTGGGAAGAAAATGAATTTTGACATAGGACATCTTTAGTTTGAAACATAATCAAGAAAGTGTATTTGGTAAGAAGAAGTCATTAAAAGCAAAGATAAATAATTGGACCCCACACATGTCTTTTCAATGATTTCTCACAAGGTCAAGATACAAAATCCCAAGAAAAAGAAGCTTAGCCCAAAACAACATCAACAAAGACTCGAAAGGTTATATGATTCTAGAGAAAAGTTGTTGGCTAATTTCTATAGACATGCTTCAAGAGACAACCCCACTTTATTTTCATTTTACTACACACGGAATCCAAGATTGTTTCAAGGGATTGGATACCTTGCTTAGGGCATAACATGTTCTTCAATATCTTGGTCTTGTTAAACAAAAGTCTAAACTAGGGTCATTCTAAGATCAAAACAAACATTCATCCATCAAAAACATCATCAAACATAAACATCTCACCAACATTTTGAGAAAATCTTGACACAACTATGCTAGGCTCCTTTGGTAGATATCAAAACTTTTCAAACATGAGACTTTGAATTCTTCAAACATAAACATCAAACTTGTTCAACTCAAGTGTGTGTGAATGAATCCTTTTGCACACACTTAGTTGAATTATCACTTTGTTCAAAGTAATGGTGGATAGATGCATCCTTCTCCCATCACTAATTTGGATTATCTTTTGGTTAGCTTGTGAGGGGACACATCCTATTCTCACTCCTAAATCAAATTATCCTTTATGAGCTTTAGTTATCTTTTTTAGATCATCATCCAAACATCTTGGGGATATCTCTTGCTCAAACATCAACATTCAAAAGATAGAATTCAAAGTCTAAACATCAAACAAACATCAATCAAAGCAAACCCAAAGTACCTACCATCACATCAAGATTTTCAATACAAATTCAAAACATCGATTCCCATCCATATATTAAACACCTTTCATCTTCACATATTTGATCTTTTACACATCCTAGTTTTGCTCTTTTATGGTTCGAACAAGATCACAACACAAGAAGAACATGGAGATAAACCAAGAAACATCAAACATAAGTGAGCTAAGCCAAAAAATTCAAGAAATCCAAAACACACCAGACCTTACCCTCAGTACACACGATCCACAAAAGGAGGTCTTGGTGGAAGACGTCAGACCAATAGAACTAAGTGGGGAAGAAGTTATTGAGATGCTCAAACAACAAAAACTACAAAAGTTTCTCCGTGCAATGACCAAAATAGATCCATCAATTATCAACATTGTTGAGGATGCGCTTCTTGTACCAAATGACCAAAACACCCTTCCATAATCAACCACTCCCATTACCACCATGGAACCTACTATCAACGAGGATGATACCCTCTTGAATACACATCCACTTTACAACCCACATGGATTTATTGATATATTTGAGGTTCCTTACCATACCACCTCATCATTTTTTGACACGCAAGTGTTTAGACCTTTGGTATAGGCAAGCTCATCTGAAATAGAGAGACCTTACAGATTTGTCTCCTCATTTGCACAAGAAAATTTTCCACCATTCAAACCATTCACACCTCCTACTACGTCAACACTATATTTTGGTTTAGGGATCTCCCCTTTACCTAAAAATCCACCTTTCCCTAACGTAAAATGCCCCATCCAAATTAATTCATTCAACCAAGGGGGTACATAACATCTTTCAAACACACCACCACATCACACCAACGCATGATAGCTAATCAAAATATGGTTTCTCAAAGACCCACTATTTCGCTCATCTCTACCATTCCTACCACTTCACCTAGTCCCACCATTCCTATCACTTCACCCATCCCAAACTCACCTATCACCACATTCGCTCCAAAAACTACATCCACTATACCTGAAACTTCCACTTACCTCGCCACATCCCTTACATCACAACCTACCACCACCATTGCTCTAAGCACATCTCAAACCACCACCACTCCATCCAACACAATTCCAATCCCACCACCACCACCATTGCGACCAAGCCAAGTAGGCCATTACAATGTGGCATTCAAAGCATACCAACAATTGCTCCAACAATATCAAACAATTTAGCAAGCATATATAGCCACACACGCTTCTCAAGCTTCACAACAAAATCAAGCACAATGAGTGGCACAAACCCAAGCTTTGTTGCAACAACAATAATGAGCTACACAAGCTGCTCAAGCTGCAAAAGCTGCTCAAGCCATACAAGCTGCTTAAGCTACAAGAGATGCCCAAGATGCCCAAGCACGAGTGCAAGCACAAGCGCAGTACTTTGCACAATAAGAAGCAGCCCAACAACTCACATATCAGCAAGCATTAGAGCAATACCAAGAGCAACAAGAAGCAACACAACAAGCCCTAGTTGACCAACAACAAGCATTGTTGGACCAACAACAACAAGCATAGCAACAAGCTCTATTCGCGCAATGACAGCAAGATCAACAACAAGTGTTTTTGAAATCATACATGGCACAATAAGCAAACATACCACCCATTCAAACACCCACTCCACCCCTCTAAAACACCTTCATTCCACCTCTTGATCCACAATCGGACATCATGGCACAAATAAAATTTCTGTCACAACAAGTGTTTGACCTTCAATCAGGAAGGACACCAAAACCACAAAAAAACCTATTCCCTTATCCATTTGATAGGAGCATAGTAATGAAACCGTTCCCAAAAGGGTTTGAGATCCCCAAATTTGACAAATATCATGGAACAGGTAACCCTGAAGATCACATCAGGGAATTCTAAGTACATTGCATGGAGGTGGCTTATGATGAAACATACTTGATGAGGTTATTCCCAAGAAGCTTGGCTGGAAATGCTATTGATTGGTTTTCACGACTTTCTAGAATCAAAAAATTTTAGGAAATCATAGATGCCTTCATACAAAATTATTCCTTCAACATCCCATGGAGCTTAGCTTATAGGAATTATTAGCTCTCAAACAAGGAAAAAATGAATCATTTGGCGCTTTCCTACAATGATGGTGATCCAAAGCTAATTGAAGCACATGGTCCATGCTTGAAGAGCAACAAGTAGGAACTATCATTGCAAATCTTGATGGGCCCTTGGCCTTCCACCTCAAAATGCAAAACATCACCACTTATGACCAATTGATCCCTAGGGCACTCAATATCGAACGAGCCCTTGCCACGCAGGGAGAAACTTCATCATATCAAGAAAGCCACTGATCATCTAGTTATCATGACAAACCATGAAAATGGGAAAAGAATTGTAATGTAACTAACGATGGTGTCGTTGATGCCAAAGTTGTCATTAGTACCCCATGGTAGAACAATCCACCACCCCAACAACAACAACATCAAAACACCAATCAGCGCAATCAACAAGTCAACACTGTGGCCCAACCATCCCATAACCAAAATACAAACAACATTGATAATCAGAGAGGACCACAGCAAAATAAATCCTTCCCCAAATGAAAATACACAATCCTTGGGGAACCTGTTGAAGCAATCATGAAAATATTGGTAGATGAAAAATTGATAACAGTCCCTACACATAATAATTATCAAGAACCATCAGTCAAGCCACCATGGTATAATGAGAATTATCTTTGCGACTTTCAAAAACTCAAGGGACACACGACAAACAATTGCATGAGGCTCAAAAATATAATTCAAGACCTCATAGATGACAAAATCATTGATGTGGAAGCACCATCACGAAACAAAGATCTCAAGATTTACACAAATCCGATGCCGAATCATGGCAACAAAGGAAACAAAGATCAAGACAAAGGAAAAGGGGCTTATAAAAATGTCAACCACACATACGAGGGTGTTGTCGCCTATTTAGATGTGTTTTGTGTAGTCACCACAAGAGTTGGAAAGGTTACCATCGCAGCACCATCCCAACCAAGTAGAAATTCTACATCCAATCCAAGGTCTAACCCTAGTGGCTATAATTTCTTGGATCAATTGAAAAGAACCCCTGCACATATCTCCATCATAGTTACTCAAAATATCTTCTACACACAAAAAGATTCTAGAAGAAGCTTTGGCATCATCCACTGTCCCCGCAGATCTAGATGTGGAACAATTCCAAGCTATGGTTGCAAGTATCACCATGCCTAACATTCTTACATTTTCTAACCAATACTTCCCCATGCAACCATCTCACAACCACGTGCTTCATCTGGAGGCATACATAAATAAAAAGAAAGTCAAGAGAGTCTTGGTGGATGGAGGTGCAGGCTTAAATATTTGCTCCTTAAAGCTTCTAAAGAATTTGAACATTTCAGAGGATTCAATTGACAAAGGAAAAGGCATCAAAATCAGAGCATACGATGACCAAGAAAGGGTATCACAAGGTACCATTTAGCTTCCCGTCTAGGTTGGACCCACCATCATGCAAACCAACTATCAGGTCTTGGACCTCGATTTACCATACAACATTCTCCTAGGGTGACGATGGATACATGCAATGCAAGCTATAGCTTCAACCTTTCATCAATGTGTGAAATTCACACATGCAAGTCAAGAGGTTACTATCCATGGAGATCCTGAGCCATTTTCCTACTGCAAAAATCTAGAGGCAAAATACTACAAAATCCCGCAAGTACCCAAGAATGATGAAGGCCCATCAACACCTTACGTCAATCCCGCCACTCTCACTTCTACAATAGAGACACCCTCCATCCCCACCATCCCTGCCTTTTCTAATATCAAAGTCATAATACAAGATGATGGTTGTTGAAATTATTCAATTCCTAAGAATGCTTTTGTAGTAGCAGAGCTACCACAGTCTCCTAGATCAAGAGGACGACCATAATTACAAGAATCTTCAACATCTCAAGGTTCCTATGAATGAAACCCCACCTTCACAAGTGTAGGAGATCTTGGTTAGGAAACATTAGAAGGGGACCTATCTCATCTCCTCTA
This sequence comes from Sequoia sempervirens, assembly GCA_007258455.2. Taxonomy (NCBI): domain Eukaryota; kingdom Viridiplantae; phylum Streptophyta; class Pinopsida; order Cupressales; family Cupressaceae; genus Sequoia; species Sequoia sempervirens. Next base: position 75,975,373 of record VDFB02105785.1, read on the forward strand.
TCGAGATGATACACCGAAAGTTGAGTTTCCTATGGACAAAAGAAACAAAGGTATGAAGATGATGCTCTTAATGGGCTATAACCGGAACCAAGGGTTAGGTCAAGATAATAACGGGTGTGTAATACCCATTATACCTAAGAAGCAAATGAAAAATCTTGGAATTGGTCATCCTACTCCTAAGGTAACTATACTTGGTCGAGGTGCCCATGATAGACGGAACCGAATGATTCCTCAGGAGTCGATAGCTACTCCACAATCCTCCATGACTTTAGGAATGCCCACTGATTTAGCTGAGTCACCAAAAATAGGATTACCTTTGTTGTTTGAGGATATGAATGTCTTTATGATTATCACCTTGTCTTATGAGTCTAAAAACCAAAGCAATGAAATTTGATTAGTCTATCCCCAACTGATTGATTACGACCAACGAGGACCACCAATTCTTGATATGTTTGAAAATAATGAGGCACTCTTAGAATTCATGGGACTTAGGGATGACATTCCATGTGGGGATCATAAAGCAGGTTTTATCATAGAGCTGGATACACATGCATACTATGGATAAACAATTGAATCCCTCAGTTGCAAAAATGAAAAATTGAGAAAAATCTCCAAGTCTTTGAGTGAAAACCACCTTGTGGCACTCTCTGACTCTAAAAAAGTAAAAAGAAAGGATGCATCCAACGGTGAAAACATCTTTAAGGAACTTGAGGATGGGGGATTCAATCTTCCTCTTACAGCTATACACCAAGAAAAGTCAGCTATGCTAGCAGAAAAGTGCAACCCCATCAATCTGGGAACACAAGAAACTCCTCATATTACATTCTACACTAAGTCATTATTATGCAAAGAACAAGAGGAGTTAGCTACCTTCTTAAAGGAGAGGAAGATAAACTTTGCATGGATCTATGCTGATATGCCAGGATTGGATCCAAAGGTAGTGGTTCATCACTTGGAAATCTATCCTGAAGCTAAACCTATAAAACAGAAGCTGAGAAAGATGCACCCACAAATTGCTCTATTAGTCAAGATGGAACTCCAGAAACTACTAGAGGTGGGATTCATATGAACGATCGCCTACCCTGAGTGGGTCTCCAATCTAGTACTAGTTTTAAAACCAACTAGGGTCATAAGAATTTGTACGGGCTGTAGGGACTTGAACAAGGCTTGCCCAAAAGATGATTTCTCGTTGCCTAACATTGATATAATTGTAGATATGACCATGGGGCATGAGATGCTTTCCTTGATGGATGGATTTTCAGGCTACAATCAGATAAGATTTGTAGAAGAAGACCAACATAAAGCAACTTTCACTTGTCCTTGGGGAACATACTGTTGGAATGTAATGCCATTCAACTTAAAAAATGTTGGGGCCACATACCAAAGGGCCATAACACTAATATTTCATGACATGATCCACAAAATAGTTGAGGACTATGCCAATGACATCTTGGGAAAATCCAAAAAGTGAAAGGATCATATATCAGTCTTGAGTGCTATCTTTGATAGACTAGAAGAATACAAGGTTCATTTGAATCCCAAGAAGTGTGTCTTTGGCGTACAATCAGGAAAGCTATTGGGCTACATAGTGTCAATGAGAGGCATTGAGATTGATCCAGCAAAGGTGAAAGAAATACTTGAAATGGAAGCTCCTAGGACATTGAAAGAACTGAGAGGTCTCTAAGGTAGGCTTCAGTCAATTCACAAGTTCATAGCACAATTAGTAGACAAACAAATCCCTTACTCTCACTTACTCCACATGGGGGTAACCTATAAATAGGATGAAAAATGTGAACAAGCCTTCAACAAAATCAAGGAATATTTGTTAACACCTCCAGTACTAAGGCCGCCAATTTAGAACAAACCATTGATCCTATATATTTTGGAAACTGTAGTAGCCCTTGGTGCTCTCCTAGCACAACATGATGAAAGTGGAATAGAAAGAACCATCTACTACATCAGCCATACAATGGTGGGCCATGAGTTAAACTATACATTCATTGAAAAAGCTTGCCTAGTAGTGGTGTTTGCATCCCAATAATTCAGACACTACATGTTGGCACACAAGATCAAACTCATAGCTAAAATTGATCCCCTAAAGTATCTTCTTTTAAAATAAATGCTTATAGGAAGGATGGCTAAGTGGGTAATGTTATTATCATAATATGACATTGAGTATGTGGGGCGCAAGGAAATCAAGGGACAAGTCATTACAGACCAAATGGAAAAAGCACCTGTCTATGCAAAGAACCCACTTATTTCATAATTTCTAGATGAATCCATTTTCAACATTGACATAGCTACTCACTGGAAACTATACTTTGATGGCCCCTACACACAACATGGGTCAAGAGCTAGTATCTTCTTCATCACTCCACAAGGGGATTGTATACCAAGATCATACAAACTAGCATTCCCTAATACCAACAACATTGCAGAATACAAGGCTTTAATTATAGGTCTCAGGATAGCAGTACAGTGGAAAATTATGACATTGAAGGTATATGGAGATTCACAACTTATCATAAATCAAGTGAACAATGAGTACCAAACAAAGGATGATAAGCTAACTTCATACAAAAGGCTGGTGGAAAATCTCAAGGAATCTTTTGTTGACATCACATTCAAGCAAGTGCCAAGAACCAACAACAGAGTAGCAAACGCAATGGTAATTATTGGATCACTCTTAGAAATCACTTGAAATGTTCTGAAATATGACTTCTTGGTAGAGCAGCTTCTTGTACCAACATTCAAGGTACCATAGTCAGAATTGGTGGGCAAAATTGTTGGTCCAAATGATCAGTGGTACCAAGACATTTACAAATACCTTAAGATAGGCATCATTCCCGCTGATTTACATTCAAGCCTTAGACGAACCTTTATCAAGAAAGCATCTTGTTTTGTTATTTTAGGAGAAACCCTATATCACAGAAGCATAGAGGGAACCTTACTAAGATGTCTTAACCCTGAGGAGGCTTCAGTTGCCTTAACTGAGGTACACAATGACATCTATGGTTCTCATTCGAGTGGCATGACCTTGGCTAAGAAATTGTTGAGGAGTGGGTATTACTAGCCTACCATGGAAAGAGAGGCACATGAATACGTCAAGAAGTTTCTACAATGTCAACAACATAGGAACCTCATCCATGCCCTAGCGCAAGAGCTTCATTCAATTGTCACACCATGGCCCTTTTCATAGTGGGGACTCGATCTCTTTGGGAAGATCACACCCACCTCATCCAAAAGAACTGAGTACTTCACAAAATGGGTAGAAGCCATACCCATGACATATATCACGAGAAAGTAGATCTCAAAGTTCATCCTGAACTACCTCATATGCCGCTATGGTGTTCCACATGTCATTATCTTAGATAATGGGACACCATTCAAAAATTAGGAAGTTTGTGACCTATACGATAAATTTAAAATCCAAAATTTATTTTCCACCCCATACTATCCCCAAGGCAATGGCCAAGAAGAAGCCACAAATAAAACCATCCTCAAAATCCTTAAGAAAATAGTCAATGACGTAGGTCGTGACTGGCATTTGCAGCTTAATCCCGCCCTCTAGGCTTACCGAACCAGTTTTTGTACACCCACTAGCACCACACCATTTTCCTTGGTCTATGGATCAGAGGCCATCTTGCCCATTGAGATCGAGCTACCATCCCTCAGAGTATCATTGCAAAACATCATCACTGATGAGTAATATCGAGTATCAAGATTGAACGAGCTAGAGCTACTAGATGAGGGATGGGTAGATGCTTTAAATCATTTACAAGTCTATCAGAATAGACTTAAACAAAGCTACAACAAGAAAATCATAAGAAAAACTTTCAAGGTTGGAGAATTGGTGCTAAAAGAGAATCAGAAGAATGTCTTGAACCCAAATGGCAGGGACCCTTTGTCATCACAACAAGCTACACATCAGGGGCATATCAGTGATCAACACCCGAAGGGGAACCTCTGCAGGAGCCCATGAATAGCTCCCATCTCAAAAATTTATGCCTAAATCTTTCAAGGTATAGAACCAAAAATCCAAAAAATCATAAAATGTCCTAAAAATGGTTACTTGGTGAAAACCTAGCAAATAGGCATCTTGGTGACAACAAGAAAATCAAAAAATCAAGAAAACAGTAAAGAGAAAAAATCGTCCTCTAGTGAAAACCACTTCGGTGGCACTTTGGGCAAGTACCTTGGTGAAAACTTGGAAAACAAGCACCTTGTGTAAATAAGCACTCTCCATGACTTGCTTTACATCATTCACTCACCCATTGCATATCATCGCATTTCACCCTTCCATCTACATCTACATCATAGCTTGGTCTTGTGTTTGTGTCACGATTCCTCCTAGAGCTACTCGGCCCACTTAAAAGGTTAGTTTGTTTTGCCTATATTGGAGTAGTCTATTGCCTCATGCTAGGGGCACATTCTCATCAGATCAGATTCGTGTATGATCTTAAAATCCAAAAACATTCAAAACATATCAAAATTCAAAAACAAGTCAAAAAGTCAATCAAAAAAGTCAAAAACAGAGTCGTCTTGTCAAACTACGTCCTCTCTGAGCTTGAACATAGGCAAGGTTGATCTTTGATCATCCCCCGAGACATTTAGGTCAATCCTATAGGATTCTGTCATAATAAATTGACATCTCAACATGTATATCATCATCTATAAATCGGTCAAGTCATCAATCTAACTACGCGGTCTCTGTGTGTATAACGTAGGCAAGGCTCATTTGTTGATCAGCCCCCGAGGCCCCTAGGATAGGTCTTTAGGTTAGTCTTTTGGTCAAAATATCAAAAAATCGCAAAACATTGGAAAATTGAAAATCAAAACATTTGAAAACCTCAAAAAATACCAAAAATAGCCTCAAAACATTGCAAAAACTCCATTCACTTCATCTCGCTTGCACCCGCAATAACACTATTCATAATAAAATTGTCATCACCCTCAACTTTTGGTAAAACAGTTAGAAACAAGTCTAGCAGTTAAATGTGAAAACCTAAACTGTCAAAATCTCAAATATAGGTCAGTCAGCAAACAAGTTGGTCAATTCTTTTCCTATCAATGGCATATAAATCATAAATCAATCATTGGATAAAAGCATGTCCTAGGATCCATTCCGATAATGGGCACTTTTATCAAACCAACTACTTTGGGTAAACAAAACGACATGTCATTAACATGTCCTAGGATCCATTCTGACAATGGACATTATCTTTTGGAAAATAGTTTTGGCTACCATCTTTTGAAACATCGGCTAACAGTACAAAGAACATTAGTTTGTTTGCTCACTTACTTTATCTTGTTTGATTTATCTTATTGCACTCATTCCAAGGACCTCTCAATGATGTCTGAATGAAGGATTTAGAGAGATAGGAATGGGGCAATGATCATTATCTTTTATCTGCTACGCTTGTTGGATATCTTTGTAATATAACCTTGGTCATGTGTGCTTTTTTTTAGTCTATAGTGAGGGTGTTTTAAGTTTCTTGTTTAACACATAGAAAGGCTCACCTTCCTATGTTTTGGTCCAAGATATTTGAAATATTTGAAATATTTTCTGGATAGGGTTCCGTATGTCAGGTGTGAACAAGAATACTTCTATCTGATTTGTCGAGTCAAAGTCCATCACACTAGGTACAACGCCATCCTGGTTATTTATACCCTGATGCATCGTGCCTATGTGTGTTATCAAACATAAAGTAATTGGCCCTTTGAAAATCCCAACTCCTTCGCAAGTAATCATTATCATCATCATGTCATGTCTTGTTGGAATCTCTTGTTTTCTTCTCTCTTACTTATCCCACTAACAAGGTACTATGACAGTTAATCACCCAAGCATCATCATATCATATCATGTGCATCCATATCATCCATCACATATAAACATCATAATCATCTCATCATCAATAATGTCACTATCATGGTACAAATCAGGATCAAGTGGGTGTAATATATCAAAGTAGGCATGAGGCTACCCATGGCTGATGACGGTCTACATCATCAAATCTATCTACATCAACTATTCAGGTTGAACTAACCTTGAACCTCTTTATCGAGAGATCAACCCTCAAATCAAATCTTTTCACTCGATCTCTCGAGGGGGCAATATATCGGCATAATTCTTCATTCATTGGGGAAGCAATGGAGCATCTAAAAAAATCAAAGAATTTTTGAATTTCGATCAAGATAGTTTATTCTTTGAAACAACGCAACAAGTACATTGCTTCAAAGAAGTGCAAAATGTAGACATGCAAAATATACTGATTGATATTGTGCACTTGATCCGATTAACTAACATTGTTTCATCCTGAATCACATCTTTAGCTTATCATCACTATTCATCCCTTAATTAAATAAATAATCATTTATCTAATTAAGTCATCATCTCTTGTTAATTAAATAAATCAATTTTATTTAATTAATTTTGTAATCCCCCCTTTAATTAAATAATACATTTTATTTAATTAAATATGTAAGTCATTCTATTTAATTAAATCAACCTTTATCCAACATCATCCCTCTTTAGTTAAATAAATCAAAATATTTATTTAATTAAATCTAAATAATTATTCCTCTCTTTTTTATTTAAATTAATCCAAAAATCTAAGTCAAAAAGTCAAAATCAGCTAATCTCCTTTAAATTAATCAAATCCTAATTAATTTAATCCTAATCACTCAAATCCTCTAGATTTTGCAACTTGCACATGAAAATCAATTTAATTGATTTATAAATCATCTATTTTCATTAAAAAAGGCATCCAAGATGGAATATTCCTCAAATTTGAAATCTCCCCCCCAAAAGGACTTGTCCCTTTCAACAAAGCAATAATTTTATATTACATGTCCTTTGCCTTGAGCCAAGTGACATTTATTATATTCCCTTCCCTCTCACATGTCATCTCATCCAATTAAAATTTTAAATTGATCAAAATATTCTCAAGCTTCCTCCATTCACATGTTGACAAGTGGCATCATGCCATTGGATGAAAATTAATCCCACATTGCTCTATTTTGAACATTCATCCATCTTAGCATTCTATAAATGAAGAGCTCATCCTTAATTTTATTCGTCCACAATTTGATTAAACTTACTTTACTCAAATCCATAGCAATTTATCATTAATTTCATCCAAGCATAATTAGGTTTTATGCAGGTTTTCATCTTGGAGCATACATCAAGCATCAACAAAGTGGATCACTCTTCGTCACATATCAACTTTGCATCATTGGTGTTGGGAAAGGGCCAATTTTCACATCAAATTGGTACCAATTCCCTCAAGAGATTAGGAGTTTGTTGGCTTTAGAATAGATTTTGATATGCTTTCAAGTTTCATTGTGTTCTTCCTTTCATTTTATATCTCTTTTTCTATTCAAATTAATTTCTTGAGGAATCCTTATTCTTGCTTGCATTTGATCTCCTAATGTATTCATTTGTTGTGTTTTGCAGGTATTTGGATTAGGATTCACAGTTCCCTATTGGAAAACATACTGTCCGTTGTTGGAAAACACACTATCCATTGTTGGAAAACACACTATCCTTTGTTGGAAAACACACTATCCCTTATTAGTTATTTCCAATGTTAGAAAACACACCATCCCTTGTTAGTTATTTCCAATGTTGGAAAACAAACTATCCCCTATTGTCAAGTATAGTGTGTTTTCCAATAGGGAGCAAAAAAATGACAATGTGTTTTCAAATAGGGAAATAACTAATAGGGGATAGTGTGTTTTCCAACATTATTTGCAATGTTGGAAAACATACTATCCCTTCTGAAAATAATTGACAAGGGACAGTGTGTTTTGCAACACTGCAAATAATGTTGGAAAACACACTGTGCCTTGTTAGTTATTTCTAATTAGTTATTTCCCTGTTGGAAAACACACTATTATTTTTTTGTTCCCTCTTGGAAAACACATTGTCCCCTATTGGAAAACACACTGTCCCTTGTTAGTTATTTATAGACATCTTACATTCTAATGATGTCCCCTGTCCACTTTTCCTACATAGGGGACAGTGTGTTTTCCAACACTACAAACTGTGTGAGCATTTTTCCTAAACAGGAAACAATGTGTTTTCCAACATTGCAAATTCATAAGGAAATAATTGACAAGGGATAGTGTGTTTTCCAACACTACAAATAATTTGGGAAACACAATGTACAAGATTTTAGTTACTTGAATGTCCTTGTTTAAATGTATGAATGTTTTCAAAATCACATATTCCATTGTTGTATTTAAATTTCACATGACTGAAAAAAAAGTGCACAAAATAATTGTAATTGGGAAAACACAATGTTGGGTTTCAGTTATTTGAATCTCCCTATTTAGATGTAAAGGGTTATCTCATGGTGGGTTGATTGCTTCTTAACACACATGGTTTTGCAACATGGAATGTTACAAAACAATATGAATGTCTTCAAAATCACACATTCCATTGTTGTGTTTAAATTTTGCATGATTGAAAAACAAGTACACAAAATAATTGTAATTGGGAAAAGACAATGTTGGATTTTAGTTATTTGAATCTCCCTATTTAGATGTAAAGGGTTGTCTCATGGTGGGTAACTGCTTTCTTTTTAACACCTGCATTTTGCAACATGGAATGTTACAAAACAGTATGAATGTCTTCCAAATCACACATTTCATTGTTGTGTTTAAATTTCGTATGATTGAAAAATAAATGCACAAAATAATTGTAATTGGGAAAACATAGTGTTGGGTTTCAATTATTTGAATCTCCCTATTTAAATGTAAAGGGTTGTCTCATGGTGGCTTGCTTGCTTCTTAACACTCATGGTTTTGCAACATAGAACATTACAAAACAATATGAATGACTTCAAAATCACACATTCCATTGTTATGTTTAAATTTCACATGATTGAAAAATAAGTGCACAAAATAATTGTAATTTGGAAAACACAATGTTGGATTTTAGTTATTTGAATCTCCTTGTTTAAATGTCAAGGGTTGTCTCATGGTGGGTTGCTTGCTTCTTAACACCCATAGTTTTGCAACACAGAATGTTACAAAACAGTATGAATGTCTTCAAAATCACACATTTTATTGTTGTATTTAAATTTTGCATGATTGAAAAAAAAGTGCACAAAATAATTGTAATTTGGAAAACATAGTGTAGGGTTTTAGTTATTTGAATCTCCTTGTTTAAATGTGAAAGGTTGTCTCATGCTGGGTTGTTTACTTCTTAACACCTATGGTTTTACAACGTGAAAAGTTACAAAACCGTATGAATGTATTCAAAATCACACATTCCATTGTTGTGTTTAAATTTCGCATAATTGAAAGAAAAGTGCACAAAATAATTGTAATTTGGAAAACATAGTGTTGGGTTGTAGTTATTTGAATCTCCTTGTTTAAATGTGAAGGGTTTTCTCATGGTGGGTTGTTGGCTTCTTAACACTTATGGTTTTGCAACATGGAATGTTAAAAAATCATATGAATTTCTTCAAAATCACACATTCCATGTTGTATTTAACTTTCACATGACTAAAAAAATTAAGTGCAAAAAATAATTGTAATTTGGAAAACATAGTGTTGGGTTTCAGTTATTTGAATCTCCTTGTTTAAATGTCAAGGGTTGTCTCATGTTGGGTTGTTTACTTCTTAACACCTATGGTTTTGCAATGTGAAATGTTACAAAACCATATGAATGTCTTCAAAATCACACATTCTATTGTTGTGTTTAAATTTCACATGATTGAAAGAAAAGTGCAAAAATAATTGTAATTTGGAAAACATAATGTTGGGTTGCAGTTATTTGAATCTCCTTGTTTAAATGTGAAGGGTTTTCTCATCATGGGTTGCTTGCTTCTTAACACTTATGATTTTGCAACATGGAATGTTAAAAAATTGTATGAATGTCTTCAAAATCACACATTCCATGTTGTATTTGACTTTTGCATGACTAAAAAAATAAAGTGCAAAAAATAATTGTAATTTGGAAAACACAGTGTTGGGTTTCAGTTATTTGAATCTCCTTGTTTAAATGTGAAGGGTTAGCTCATGGTGGGTTGCATGGTTCTTAAAACCTAGGGTTTTGCAACATGGAATGTTACAAAATAGTATGAATTTCTTCAAAATCACACATTCCATTGTTGTGTTTAAATTTTGCATGATTGAAAGAAAAGTGCACAAAATAATTGTAATTTGGAAAACACAGTGTTGGGTTTCAATTATTTGAATATCCTTGTTTAAATGTGAATGGTCATTTCATGATGGGTTGATTGCTTCTTAACACCTATGGTTTTTCAAAATGGAATGTTACAAAATTGTATGATCTTCAAAATCACACATTCCATTGTTGTGTTTAAGTTTCGCATGATTGAAAAAATAAAGTGCAAAAAATAATTATAATTTGGAAAACATAGTGTTAGTTTTTAATTATTTGATCTCCTTGTTTAAATGTGGAGGGTTGTCTCATGGTGGGTTGCTTTCTTCTTAACACCTACAATTGTGTAGAATGAAATGTTACAAAAATGTATGAATGACTTCAAAATCACACATTCCATTGTTGTGTTTAAATTTTGCATGATTGAAGGAAAAGTGCACAAAATAATTGTAATTTGGAAAACACAATGTTGCGTTTCAGTTATTTGAATCTCCTTGTTTAAATGTGAAGGGTTGTCTCATGTTGGGTTGCTTGCTTTTTAACACCAATGGTTTTAGAACATGGAATGTTACAAAACCATATGAATGTCTTCAAATCACGCATTCCATTGTTGTGTTTAAATTTTGCATGATTGAAAGAAAAGTGCACAAAATAATTGTAATTTAGAAAAAATAGTGTTGGGTTTCAGTTATTGGAATCTCCTTGTTTAAATGCAAAGGGTTGTCTCATGTTGGGTTGCTTGCTTCTTAACACCTACAAATTTTCAACATGGAATGTTATAAAACTGTATGAATGTCTTCAAAATCACAAATTCCATTGTTGTGTTTAAATTTCACATGATTGAAATAAAATTACACAAAATAATTGTAATTTGGAAAGCACAGTGTTGGGTTCATTTGTTCAAGAATAATAAGTGAATGAAATTCTTAAGTTCAAGAATCTTTGAGTTCATTTTTTCAACTCCACTTATAACATCATCTCTCAAATTCTTTACTTGCACAGATTCATATGCAATACAAAACCTCTTGACTTTATCCACTTCTACATTGCCATTTTCCCATTTCACACACTGCACATGCACCTTCCTCAACTTCTCAAGAGTGGGAAGAATATCTTCAATAAATACACTATATATCTCATTTACTTTGGTCTACTTCTTTAGATTCCTTTTACATTTCAACTTCTCAAGAGAAGGAAGAATCTCTTAAGTCAATACACTATGTGTTATCATTCTTCCAAACCATTTTTCACCATCCCCCTCCATTATAATAGCTCAAAAACATTATCCCTATCCCTCCCACCCTACCACCCCCTATCTCCCTCCTTCCCTCTCTCCCTCACACACCCTTACCTCTCTTTCTGCACCTCCCTCTTTCCCTCTCTCGCCCTCCCTCCCTATCTCTATCTCCACTCACCCTCTCCCCCTCTACCTACCTTTCCCTTAATCCATCCCATCCCACCTCTCTTTCTACCTACATCTCCCTCCTTCCCAGCTTCCCCCCTCTAACTACTTCTCTCTCCCCTTCCCTCTCTACTTTCCCAATCTTTATCTACTTCTCTTTTCTACCATTGTTTATGATGAATTTATAGTACTTATATGTATTCTTATATATATTTCTAAAGATACTTCTCCTTTGTACTAGATCTTTATCAATACAATCATTGTTTTAAAACACTCTAGTTGCTCTATCACTTATTTAATAATTCATTGCTTCTGTAAGGAATTTGAATATTTCAAACTCTCATCCACATGCCTTAGAAACATATTTGAGGAAAATTATTAATGATTAATTATGATGATTGCATCAATTACATGGTAAAAAAGAGCCTTCTTCAATTGTTTAATTAATTAGTTATGGTGTAAATATGGATAACATTAATCATTTATAGTTTCATCAGTTCATTATTCAATTTATTCAATTAATCATTTATAATGAAAATATGGACAACATTGGTAGAAAAATTAATTAACTAAAAGTCCATATTGAACTTAAGAATTTGATGGAATAAATACATCCCTCTATACTTCACTCTATTGCTCCTCTCTCACCATCCCTCCTAACCTTCCTCTTCCCATAGGTGGAGAGAGGTATTAATGGATAGAGGGATAGGGGGAGGGAGAGACATGGAGAGGTAGGTAAAGAGAGGTAAGGTTGAAGGAATAGAGGGATAGGTAGGTAGAGAGAGTGATGGGAGATAGGGAAAGTAAAGAGGGAAGAGGAGATAGAAGTAGATAGAGGGGGGAAGTTTGGAAGGAGGGAGAGGTAGGTAGTGTTGTGCAGTTCTTGCACACACGCCCCACTTGGAGTAGGGACCCCCTTTTTTTTTATGTCTTTGACCTTTGATTTTATTGGATTTATCATTTTAGGGTCTTGACATGTTGGTCTTGCTGGATTTGCCCTTGCCTTGAGGTTGGAATTGATTGAAATTGAGTTTTTGGCCAAGTCTGGGTCTTCACCTGGATCCGGGATTTTCCGCCTCTGGCGGATTTTTCCGGCCCTGGTTCCTTGTCCGTTTCTGGCAGGATTCTTCGATTCTGGGATTTTTCCTGACTTCGGGACTTTCCGGTCATATCGGATTATCCCGGATTCCATCAAAATCCCGATCTTCCTGATTTCCCCGGTTTCTGCATTTTCGCGAAATCTGTGTATCCGCGCATTCTGGGATTTTCCGAAATTCCACTTGGGGCTCGGGTTTCCAGACTTGTCAGAGATGTCTTGTCGCGCATTCATGGCTGAGGTACCTTGGCTCAGACGGGTATAAGGGAAAATTTAGGGCATTTTCTGATTCATTCCAACTTTGATTGCTTCCTCGATTTGCTCTGGCGATTTAGAACTTTCGGTTGGGGCTTTGAGAATTGATCTTGGCTTGTTTGCGCGAGGATTGCTTGAGTGTTGCTGCCGATATCTCTTTGTTTGGGTGTGTTTGCTGCGTGGTCAATTTTCTGGGCTCGATTTCTGCTCGCTTTGATCCATGGTATGTATTCGCTACCCTTCTGTTTGCTTGCACGATGATTTGAGGTTTTCTTGCACTGGGTATTGTTAAATTTGGGGTCGGCCCTTGTTTTGGTTTTGTTTTCATATTTATATAGTCAGGATTGATCTTTTTTTATTATTGAGCCCCATCTCCCATGCCCTATGAGCTCCATCTATCCGTTTGATTGCATATTTATCCTTTAGACGACGTTCTGGGTCAGGCTGCTTGTTTGTTTCGGACGCGAATGTGTTACCATGCGAAATTAGGGTTTCCTTGGCGTTTCAGCTAGAATGATGGTTTTATTTTTGTGCTTGAGTGACTTTTGTCCCGTGTTATGTTGGCTTCCCGTCCTATGAGGATTAGAGGGCTTTTAGGTAATCCTGAACCGATATTTTTAACCCTAAAGCTTGCTCTGGTTTTAATGGCAGAAATTTGATCATTTGATTTAGGGAATCATCGTTTCAGCACAGGGATTCCTTCCTTTGAGGGCTTTTGGGAGTTGGGTCCTTTGCATTGCTTGAGATTGTTGATTATCGTCAGTTTTAGGATCATTCGAGCTCAGGTAGTGGAGATCCCGTGGTCGTTCGAGTCTTGGTGCATGTTTTGTCGTTTTCGGGTTTCTGAGGCCGTCGCGGAATTTCCTTGCTCTCGGATTTTCCCGGTTTGGGCTTATTCCGTAGACAGGGTTAATTTCTGGTGCATTTGATGCTGTCCACGAAAATCCGTTCCATCTGGATTTTTTCTGGATTTCCTGTCTGATTGCATTCTTTTGTATATTTCGATGATAGGATTGATGGGATGATCGTTTATGCTTATTTCCTGTTGCTAATGAGTAATTTTTAATGATTATCCTTTGATTTTCCAAGCGTATTAATGATTTATATGTCTAATAATTCCTTGGCAGCAGGAATCCGTCTGGGTCAGATTTCTCCGAAATTTTGCCCCGACGGTATTTTCCCAGTTTACACAATTTTCCCGAATTATTGGATTTCTCCGGATCTCGAAAGATTGGCAATTAGCAATGGATTTTAATGGATTTATATGATGTGTGCTAACCCTTTGGATTGATATGAGCTCAATAATTGAATTCTAATAATAATTCTTGAATTTGTAGGCCGAATCAAGCAAGGCTGCTGGTGGGAAGTCCAAGGGTGGTGCAGGGGCATCTTCAGTTTCTGAGACAGAGAGATTGAAATTAGACATGAAGAGTCAGGTTCCAAAAAGTAAGATATCTTCCGTGTGGGCTGAGATATCTGAAACCAATGTTGGCGCGTGGCGGTACGAGGAGTTCAAACAAAGAACAGCTGAGAAGGACCAATCAGCCTTGAGGCAAGGAATGATGAATTCAGGATTGGTGCATGTGGTAGGGTTCCCTCCAGTGGTCCAGTGCTACGAGTTGATTTTGGAGTGTGCTAGACAGTACACTTTTGATACACAGATGGTGGTCAGCACTGAGGGACGAGTCTTGGCAAACTTCAGTCCTGCCTCCATTGCTTGGGCCTTCAGTATGTCGGATCTCCCCTCGGTCTGTGCCTTAAACATTGACACAGCTCTAACATATTATGAGAACGAGCCAGTTAAGTCTCAACAGATCATTAATTCATGGCTGGAGAAGCCAAAATCCCACCACTCCAAGTTGCCTAAACAGTTGCACAGGGTGAAATTCAGGCCAAATATCTATGATGCCATCACACTGTTGAGCAGGGTGGCAGGACTTAAAACTGCCAGAGTATTGGAGAGTTGGATGGTCCACGTGATCACCAAGATGAGTCAGGGAACAAATTATCACTGGGCAGGTCTCATCAGTGTGGAAATAGACAAACAACTGAGGAATGTCTTGGAGTCGAAGAAGTTCACCATGTCCTCCTACATCATGTATGTATTGGCCATCTCCTATCCTTACAAGGGACTGACTCCGGTAGGAACTATCAGGCATGATATCATCTACGAAGTCTATCCGGAGCTACATTTGGGACATAGAGATTATAGGAGGGCCAATGATGCCTTTGCAATGCACATTACCCGGACCCTTCAAAATGCAGAACATATCAGATTGTCTGATGGGGCCAAGGGGCTGATCAAGAATTACGGGGCATGGTTTATCCAGTTCCCCACCTTCACTTATCTCCGGATTGATGGATGCCCTGTTGCACCCTACAGATTGCCCAAGTATCCCACTGACCACATAGTGCTACTGGAGGTCGTAAGACAAATTTGTGACTTTGATGCAGTGGTGAAGAAGGAGAAGCATAAGACTGGCTTTGGAGGTGACTTCCCTCTTGGGATTGGCGTGGGGGAAATGTGCCCGTCCATCCAATCATCTCACACGGCAGGTGAGGAGTTAGCCGCATATGGATTCTCTTTCCATTCAAAGAGAATGAACTTTGATATAACCAGAGAGGCACAAAAAAGAGCTACCTGGTAATACAGGCATAAGGAGGAATTAGAAGATTACTGGGTCAACATCAAGGATGACCTTGATGCGAGGAAGAAAAGGTATTCCCGGCTGCCTGTAGAGGCCATTAGACAGTATAATGTGAAGCTGATTCCGGATCAGCTGGATAACGATGGAAAACTGGTCCAAGATCATGTTTATGAGCCCATTAAGGATAGGTCAGTGGCAGACATTGATTGGAATGAGCCTAAGGTAACAGAGTTGGAAGACTTGATGGCTCCAGTGCTAAGATTTACTTTTTCTTGGATTAAGCATAAGGTCTAGGTGTTGGAGAATGCTAATGTGCCCTGTACTTTTGATTTGATGGGGAATCTCAACCCCATGTCCACTTCTGAAGAATCCGGGGAAGAGGGCCCCAAAGGGAAATCAACCAAAACCTCACCCTTCAAGATCAAAGTCAGAGGTGCTAAGGGAACTGAGCCTGCAGCAAAGAGGAAACCAATTGGCAAGCGCAGGTGGAAGACTCTGACAATCAGCAAGTCCTCGAATGAGGAGGAGGCAGAGAAAGCTGAAGAAGAGGATGCTCCTCCACCACCAAAGAAAACCAGAACTACAAGGGTGGCTAAGAAGAAAGACCAAACTGCTTCGGAGGATGAACCTCCAGTTGTTGATGTGGAGAGCTCCGGAGGGGAAAAGACCAAGGTGTATACCAGAAAATCGAGAACTCCTTCCCCAAAGGATGCTGCCCAACTGGGGGGTTCTTCTCCAATGATGCCAGTCACTGAGCAGGACAAGTCTGTTTCTCCTCCACAGAGCACACCAAAACTAGAGAATCCGGAGGAGCAGGAAATCAGCGAAGAGGCAAAACTGTTCAAGGAAGGAACATTATTCAATGAGGCTGCCGAGCTCGAGGTGGAGACGGAAGAAAGGTATACTTCTCCCTTGGTACAATATGAGGATTCTTCGGAGAGTGAGAAAGGCCGCGAATCACCAGAACTGGAGGAAGGTATCCCTGCTCGAACTCCATCACCAGTGCTTCTAGAGTTGGGAATTGAGGAGGCTTGTCAAAGTGAGAAAACTCCAGAGAAAGAGGATGATAAAGTAACGGCCGAGAAGGAGGTCGAGGTGACAGCTGCGGAAGGAGAGAAAGTCACAGAGGACCTGTGGGAAACTCATACAGAAGGAATCTGGACGGACCCCGTAGCCATGGACTAGCTGGAGAAATAAATTGCAAAGAAGAAACAAGTGATCCTAGAGGACACCCCTCTTGACTGGGATGAAATGTTGTCTCAGATCGTTAAGGGCAAGAAGAAGAAGGCTGCAAGGGTGATTTCCCAGGTGGAAAGGGATGAGGTGCACAACCGAGTAGTTCACATTGCAACCCCTGCTGCTGATAAAACAAGAGATGAGGTAACAGGCCAGGATTACAACATCCAAACTATTAACCTTGGGTCGGTCTCCCTTGAGCAGGATATTGAGGAATTTGAAGGGTCAAGTGCTGTGATTGTGGATAGACTGAAGAAGGAGACCCAATCAAAACGAGAACTGAAAAGGGAGAATGAAAGGTTGAGGAGGAGTTTAGAAGAGGTCATGAAGCCTCTACAGTCTCTCCATCCGTCCTCCTCTACTACTCTAGGATTTCTGCCAAAGGAGACAATCTCTGGTATTGAAAAGGTGAAGGCCTCCGCACAGGCTGCCACCGACTGGTTGATGGATGTCTGGACGAAGGGAGATGAATCTATCAAGGAGATCTTTTCTATTGGCAAGGATGCAATCTGAGGAAAGGGGCTGTTAGAGAGTATCCTCTCTCAAGATAAGGATGATAACGATCTCCTGCTGCAGAAGTCAAGGATTATTCTTGGGTATGGCAAGGAGCAGTTGGGTAAAGATGGAATTCTTCCCTCCGCCAGATTGGATGAACCATGGGAGTGGTTTCAGGCATTGCAGATTAGGCAGGGAGGCCTGAAAAAGATACAAAAATGGAGAAAATCCATTGATGCTGACCTCACTGCAATCTATGATGGTTGCATTGCCTTTTTTGAAGTAATGACAGGGAGAAATAAAATGGCTCCCAAGTACCTGAGTTTGGATCAATTGAAAGAGTGGTGGCATGAGGTTTATGCCCCAGATTCTGATGAAGCTGTCACTGGCCACATGTTTGATGATGCAGCTACATACTTGGCAGTGATAGACAGGTACATGGCCAGCAGGGAGGACTAGAGGAAAACCATTGAGCGATCCAATGAGGGAATTGATTCGATTAAATGCCGACTCAGGGTTTTGCCGTTGCCACCTATTGCTAAGCTGGAGGGAGTATTCTCGAAGGTTCAAGGGTCACCAGCACAGAGGAAAGACAAAGGAAGCAGCAGTTAGTGCTTATCTCGAGATTTGTGCTTCCCTATTATCATAGGGCATGCATTGGACCGGACTTCCTTGGGGACTGTGCCTTGGCCGACTTGGATGATGGCATTAAATGTGTGCCTTAGTTTGTTTCCTTGGCTGACCTGTTTTGGCAGTTTTTATTATTTTGTAAAAATGTTTGGCTGGGCCGACGTGCTTTGGGGAAATTTTGGTATAAATTGGCATTTTTGCCTCATTGTAAGGGTTCAGAAATTTGATATAGACATTAGCAAGACAGTAATAGAGATTAGCAGGAGCAATAGTTAGAGTTTTTAGAATTTCTTGAAGCAAATACCATATTCAGAACAGTTGAATTGTTGCAGCATTTGGTGATTAATACAATTGAAGGCATTGTGGTTTTCCTGGTGAAATCCTTTGTGTTATCTCATCTTGCATGGTTCTTTTGTTCTATCTTTTACATTGCTTGAAGATCTAGGGTTTCAAAGTTAGAAATAAATCAGTTTAGTTGGATAAATGGTGTATGTGATTTCATATTTGGAATGTTGGTAGCTATCTCTGGTCTATACTCCCAGTAACTATCTGATTGTAGTAGGCTGGTGAAGTCAACCTGGACCATATATTCAAATGTGCTTAAGTTCGGTTGTAGATGCAAGTCTATGATTTGAAAATCTGTGTTCCTCAGAAGATTGCACTGTTCTTGTAAGATTGCCTTGTGGGTCGAACAGGAATTGGTTATTTGAGATAGGTCCATTCCAGCTATATGTTATTTACACTGCTTGTCCTTTTAGTAATTTAGATTGTATCACTTTCCTTGCATCCCTATCTTTTGTTGTTTCTTTGTTATCCAGTTAGATTTAGGATTTTAAGATCATCATATTGTCAGATCTGATAAATTGAAAAGATACATTTTGCTTGTAGTAAGGTCCGATTGTGATTACCAGCAATTTCACATTTCATCTGAGTTGTTTTATGCATTGTTATGACCTAACACCTGAGAGACCTTGGGGTGATTTTCATTAATTCATTGTTGAAGATTACCTTTCAAGAGAGATAGGATATTGTATTCTGTCTGAGTTGTTGCCGTACAGAAAACACCATCAACAGATTGGCACTAGAAGGAGGGCCTAAATGAGCACACTGGATCGTTTCTTGAATGCCATCTCTCCAGAGAGATATAGGAGGAATACCAGATCCACCGCAGGAGAGGAGGATTTAGAAGAGTTACAGTTCCCCAATAGGTCAAGGAGGACTAGAGGAAGGGGAGAATCATCATCACCCATCCCTTCACCCACATCTTCCATATCTTCACATCCTGAGGTTGAAGCCATACCCATCCCTGAAGAGGTACCTCTTCAACAGCCTCAGCCTGCCATTAACCAACCACAGCCTCCACCCCCGCTCTTACCAATGGCTTTCCTTGCCAATAATCCATCACCTTTGTCCTTCGGTGCTTATAATGTAATGCCCAAAAATTCTGAGCATTTCTGCTCGAAATTCCATGTAAATGACCCAAACAGAACTGCAGAAGAACATATAAGGATTTTCCAAACTTGCCTCAAAGACAGAGGAATTGTCCATGAGGATGTTGCTTGCAGGTTATTCCCCTATTCTCTGGGTGAAGAAGCCTTTTATTGGTACAACCATCTCCCTGTCGGCTCAATTCAGAATTGGAATGACCTTGAAAAGACCTTTTTGCAAAAAATCCGAATACCCATCAGTGCTAATGAGCTATACCTGTAATTTATCAAAGTCAAGAGAGAGGTTAATGAACCCATAGCCAGTTTCAATAATAGATTCCATCGTGCGTTCACCAGATTACAAGACCCATATGTTCTAGATGACGGTACTGCCCTGGGAGTATATTATGAAGCTCTGGATAGTCTAACATCAACCTTTTTGAAATGGAGACCTAACCCTCCAGCTACCTTGACTGATGTTTATACGGAGGCTGTCAAGCTTAATACAGACTTGAGACAGCACCTGACTGGGCCATTGCCTTCCCTGGGACCGGTTGCACATCCTAACCAGGTTCAGGCAGTAAATCAGGCTCTCACCAATCACACCCCTATTATGAATCCGGTTCCCCAACTATCGATGGTGCCACATCCTGGTCATCCTATGAACCAGATCTCTCCTATGACAAACTTCCCTCAACAGCAGGTTAACCAGCCCGTGTACCAGTCCCAGTCAAATAGTTTCCCTGCTTACTTGCAGAACTCTGAAGTGTTACATCAGTCTTTGGGATCTGCCACAGTGTCTGTCCAACCTCTGAGTAACCCAAACCAGCCTCCCTACCGAGACCCGAATAAGGAAAGGATTGATGAAATGGCTGAACAAATAAAGAAGTTAAATATAGAAGTAACTTACTTGAGAAATCAGAATAGCCAACTACAAGCTGCTCAAAAGGGAATGCAATCTAATCAGAACAGAGAGTTCTCGCAAGGGCAGAATTTCGACAGGGGACAACGCAATGACAGAGGATTTTATAATGACAGAGGTTACAACCAGGATAGAGGTTTCAATAATGACCGGAGGCAAAACTTTGATAGAGGCCAAGGAAGTGGGTCAGGATTTGATAAAAGGCCATCACAAGGACTGAACAAAACTTGGAATACAGGGCCTAATAATGGAGGAGTTCCCACCCCACTGGATCAGCCTGCAAATTAGATTGTAAATCAATCTGCGAACCAGCCCGTCAGCCAGGACAAACCTCCTACTGGTGTGTATTTAGCAGAAGCAGCCCTATCAGGATGGTGCAGACTCCATAAAACAAGTCAGCATTCGGAATTGGAATGTCCAGAGTTTCAAACTGCGGCTTCTATTTTTCAGTATGAGGTAGAGAACAATGTGAATGGGCAGGAGATTGTTCCTTCCAGCTCATATGATTCTCCTGTGCTGGTATTGAACCATGCTCCTTTTCCAACCAGTAACGAAAATGTACTAGAAGAACCTGATTCCCAGAAAGATGAAACAGATCAGATCTGTAATGGAGATGAAGTAGCTTAGTTGTTAACGAAGGGGATATGAATGACAACGGTCCCCTGGATCAGGATGAAGCTTATGTTGAAGAAGTATAGATGTTCTAGAGACAAGGATTGAGGGATATGCCTCATAGGCATCCACAACCTGGAGGACCCTTCACCACCTCCATTCCCCCTAACAATTTTAGTACTCCTCCAGATCCTAATGCAAGCAACAATCCATCTTATCCACAAGTCTCCAGGCAGTACCTTTCGAAAGACAGACAAGTCCAAGCAGAACCACAGAAGGAAAGGACCGTTCAAGTAAACAAGGATAAGGCAGAGGAACCATCTAAGGAGGCCTGCACTGACATGAATGAAGAACAGATGGCTTCATACATCGCAGAGGAATTCAAGAAATTAAAGGTAAACCTTTCTGCTTTTGAATTGTTGAGGATCCCTGCAGTAAGGAAGGCTGTCTTAGGTACTTACGATACAAATTCAAAGATATTGGATAAACCTTCTGGTGAGCATGTCAGCCAGACTTCTAGTTTCCAGTCTGTGAATGCACAAAGTCAGACACAGAATAGGACCAATCCACCTCCTGGAGATAGAGGGAAAGAAAAGGACAGAACTCAAGTGGCCCAGATGGATACTCAGCCCACTTTGTTTCAAGGAAAGACGGAGACTCCACCATTCCTGATTTCTGTCAGAATCTTTGGTAAGAACCTCCACAATTGTCTGTTAGATTCTGGTGCTTCCACTAATGTGATGCCTCTCAGAGTTTGTAGGGCTTTGGGAATTATACATGCTGATTCCCAGAAGAAGGTCACTCAGTTGGACAGAACCGAAGTGAGTGTGGTAGGGGAACTTAACATGATCCATATGCAGATTGCCTCTGATCCTAGAATTCAACAGGTTATTAACATTCAGGTAGCTGACATTCCTGATGCATACAATTTAATTTTAGGAAGAGATTTCACCAAGGCCCTGAATGGGTATGTGTCCACTGATCATTCTCACATGTGGCTTCCCTGGAAGGGAGTGCCTAATCAGATAAGGATTGAGAGGGAGCCTAGAATGAAGTACATGATAACAGAATACCAAAAGAATTCGACTGAAGTTCTCATATCAGAAGCTGGAATGGGAAACTACTTGCTATTGGCCCCATATGAAGAATCAGATGTAGAAGAGGTCCTGATGTTGCATACGATGCCAGTTGATGCTGAAACAGGGTCCAGTCTTGTTGAGATCCAGACAGAATCAGTTGAAGAAGAAGAAGAACCTGAGGATAGATAGATTAGCTTACTGGACAATTTCCAGGATTTCATTAAACAATGCATGGAGAATCAAACTCACTTGGGAAGGAAGACAAGCTTTAAGGAGTTACTCTTACCAAATTGGTGCAGAGTTCACAATGCTTCTCACTCAGAGTTGGAGTGCTGCTTGTGTCAGACCGCAGTGAAAGAAGTACACAAAAGCATGAACCCATCTCAGGAGGCTAGCACAGATGAGCAGAGTCTGCAAGCAAAGTGTGAAAATCAGGAACCTACTGTGACTAGGGAAGCCTCTATTACTGATAAACCAAAAGACAGAATGAAGAAGACCACCACTATAGAATACTGGACTCTCAAGTTTGATGGATCTAAGTCCAAGCAGGGGGCTGGAGCTGGATTTGAGTTGATCAGTCCGAAGGGTAAGAGTTTCTTCGCAGCCCATAGGCTCCAATTTCATTGCACAAATAATGTGGCTGAATATGAAGCTTTAATTCATGGACTCCTTATGGCACTCAAGAAAAAGGTCAAGGTCCTGCAAGTTTTTGGTGACTCAGAATTAGTGGTCAAACAAGTAAGAAAGCAGTATGCCTGTCATGATAGGAGGATGACCAACTATAGGAATAGAGTGTAGGACCTCATTGAGGGATTCGACGCTTTTAATATCCAATTGATCCCAAGGAAGAAGAATCAGACAGCTGATTCTCTAGCTCAAGCGGTCAGTACTTTGCAGCCCCTGTCCCTATCAGGATTGAAAAGGTTCACTGTTGAATTAACTCCTGTCCCATCAGTCCCTGACAACGTGACTAATTTTCAGGTGTTTGAGGATGATAAACATATCCTTGACTTTATCACGAACATGAATGTTTTTGCTTCACAGATCATTGATGAAACAGAACCTCAAGAAGCAGAATTGGACTTGGAAGGTGTGCTGAATTTGAAGTCCAACACTATTCCAAGGGGAATGGTACAGCTAGAAAGGATTTTCGATATGGACAAAATCAGAGATCAGGAACAAGAATCTAAGAAAGAGTCTATCAGCGGACAGTGTGATACTCACAATGTGGGCACTGAGGACAATGTAAAGAATATTTTCATTGGTAAGGTCTGTACACCTGAAGAAAAACAAGGCATAGTCAGAGCTCTGCACGATTTTCTAGACATAGTAGCTTGGGGTTATGAAGACCTAAAAACTTATGACACATCCATCATAACTCACACCATACCTCTAAAGTCGGGCGCTAAACCTTTCAGACAGAGGCAGAGACCAATTAATGCACTACTGGAGCCACTCATACAGAAGGAAGTTCAGAAATTGTTGTCTGCTAGGATTATATTCCTTGTCAGGCATTCAACTTGGGTGGCTAACCTAGTGCCAGTGAGAAAGAAGAATGGTGAAATCAGGCTCTGTGTGGACTTCAGAAATCTGAACAGGTCATCTGAAAAATATAATTATCCAGTTCCTTCCGTAGATGAAGTGCTACAAGTGGTCAATGGATCTCAGATAATGTCCTTTTTGGACGGCTATTCAGGATATAATCAGGTGATGGTCCAGTATGAGGACAGACATAAGACTGCTTTTACAACTAAGTGGGGAACTTTCGCTTACAGGAGGATGCCATTTGGGCTAATTAATGTAGGAGCCACGTTCCAACGAGCTATGGATATTGCTTTCAAAGACATCATAGGAAAGTGCATTATCATTTACATGGATGATCTAACTGTTTTCTCCAAAAACAGAGGGGATCACATCTCATACCTGCGTAAAGTGTTCCAGAAGTGCAGAGAATTCGGCATCTCCTTGAACCCCAAGAAGTGTATTTTCGGGGTTACAGAAGGAAAATTGTTAGGACATGTTATATCAGAGAGGGGAATCGCCATAGAACTGGAGAGAGTGGAGGCCATCTTGAAAATCCAGCTGCCTGCTAGCAAGAAAGAGATGAAATCCTTCTTTGGTAAGATTAATTTTGTCAAGAAATTCATCACTGGGTTTGCTGAGATTGTGAAGCCATTAAATGCTATGTTAAAACAAGATGCCAAGGTCGAGTGGACCACAGAAGCGAAGGAGTCCTTTACAGAAATTAAAAGAGCCATTGCTGATGCTCCGGTATTGGTTAGTCCAGATTATAGTAGGCCATTTTATATCTATTCCTTTGCTTCAGACCACTCATGTGCTGGAATGCTGACACAAAAGTCTGATGAGGGGAATGAGCATCCCATCGCTTTCATGAGTACACCATTGAAGGATGCTGAGCTAAAATACCCATGTGTGGAGAAGCAAGCCTATGCCCTTGTTCGAGCAGTAAAGAAATTCAGACATTATATCCTCAGAAACAAGGTGTTTGCAATTGTCCCTGATTCTGCAATTAAGTTGTTGCTGATGCAGAATGAGTTAGGGGAGCGCAGATCTAAATGGGTGACCATGCTTCAGGAGTACGACATTGAGATCCAGCCCATGAAGCTAGTAAGAGGACAGGGACTCACCCAGACCCTGGCAGAGATAGGCCCTGAATTGTCTTTCTGTAACTATGATGTTGAAGAAGTTTCCCCAGATGGCTGGTATGATGATATAGTTTATTATTTGCTGAATCAGCAAGCTCCCGGTCATCTAAATGCAGTTCAGAGGCGATCTTTGAGATTGAGAAGCGACGGTTTCATGCTGAAAGGGGCTGTCTTATACAAGAAGAATCACGAAGGGATTTACTTGAGGTGCCTTGGAAAATAGGAAGCTGAAAGAGTAATAAATGAGTTTCATGAGAAATATGGTACTGGTCATGGTTCTGCCATTGCTACTTCAAACCAGATTTTGAGGGCGGGATACTACTGGCCTACCCTATTCAAGGATGTTCATCATCATGTCTGGACCTGTCACACTTGTCAGACTGCAGCAACACGGGAAAGATGTGCAGCGCTCCCGCTTCAGTCGGTTATTAAGGTAAAACCTTTTGCTCAATGGGGAATGGATTTCATAGGCCCCATCAATCCACCATCTTCTGCTGGCCACAGGTATATCCTTACCATTACTGATTATTTTACAAGGTGGACTGAAGCATTAGCTTGTAGGCAGTGTACAACAGAGGTAGCAATTGATTTTCTTGAATCTGCCATTCTAAATCAGTTCGGATGTCCTGTTGCTGTTGTGTGTGATAACGGTCCTGCCTTTGCATCTTTGAAATTTTCAAAATGGGCTTTTGATCATGGCATTGTTGTCAAATTTGCATCCAATTATTATCCCTAGGGGAATGGTCTAGCTGAATCCTCTAACAAGAACCTGTTGACTGTCATCCGAAAACTGTTAGAGAGAAACCCAAAGGACTGGTATACCCAGCTTTGGTTTGCTCTTTGGGAAGATCGTACTCAGGTTAAGTCCTCAATTGGTACCTCTCCTTATCATTTAGTGTACGGTCTGGAACCAGTTTTCCCTATCCAACTCAAAATCCCCACTCTACAGTTTATCAACCAGTTCTATGATGAAGGGGATAGAAGGGAAGCAAGGCTAGCTGAATTGTTGCATCTTGAGGAAAAATGGGACAATGCCCTTGAAAAGTTTGCCAAACATTAGGGGGTAGTTAAGCGATGGTTTGACAGGAGAGCTAAAGTTAAGGCCTTTAGGATTTCTGACCTTGTCCTATATTGGGATAAGTCGCATGATCAGAAGGGTAGCCATGGAAATTTTGATAGATTGTGGCTTGGTCCTTACCAGATTGCCAAAATTCTAGGAGATAATGCCTTCCGCTTGAGGACTCTCACGGGAGAGGACATACCACTGATTGTCAATGGACAGTATCTCAAACATTATTTCCAGTCTTGAGCTGTTCTCAGCTCTT
Source organism: Sequoia sempervirens (assembly GCA_007258455.2). Taxonomy (NCBI): domain Eukaryota; kingdom Viridiplantae; phylum Streptophyta; class Pinopsida; order Cupressales; family Cupressaceae; genus Sequoia; species Sequoia sempervirens. The sequence goes on from VDFB02105785.1 coordinate 76,001,301, forward strand.
TGCCCTGTAAATAGTTAGTTAGGTTGCTTTCTTTGTTTGTTTTGCTTGCTTTGCTTAGGGTAGGTTTCCCCTTTTGCTTTGCTGGTTTTGTTTGGTTAGAGTAGGTTCGCTTTGGTTTGTTTGCTTTGTTTTGCGTTGCTCTTGCTTCTGGTCCTATCTCCTTTTGGGATTGTGGGTGTATCGGTATGACAATGGTGGCATAGCCGGTCTGATGTTCCTGATATTTCCCTTACAAACTTTGATCATTTTTCCAGAATGCCATGGTATGGGTTCTTTTACCTATGTCGTTTGTCCTGGTGGTAAGGCGAAGGTTTCCCAGTCAGTCTGAATAGGAATGTATTGGGGTCTTATACCTTTAATCTTTAAACATACTTGAAGTTGTAAAAAGTCCTTATAAGGTCTGGATAGGTGAAAAATCTTTTTCTGCTCTAGTGCCACTGTGGTTCTCGGCCCTGAGTGTGAATTTCACTGTTCATAGGTTGAATAAATTGAGTAAAAAGGAAATATCAGTAAAACAGCAAAAAGAAAAGAAAAGAAATGTATATTAAAAATCCTGAGGTTTGAATTCAACTCATTAGGGGGATCTGAATATCTCTACCGGGGCTATAGACGCCTGGCTGGCAGTAGAGCTATGTTCAGGAGGATCACAGCGATAACCTCGTCGGGGCTATGGACGCCTGACTGGCAGCGAGGCTCTATCCAAGTTACTTTTAGAGTAAGAATCTTTGTGTAGCCTGTTCATACCAAGTATGTTTCTTCTTGCAGCCGAGGATAAGTAATATATGCATGTGCACACACTTAGACCCTGGTATAGGAATGTCTGAATGGCTAGGAGTTTCTTGGCTTTAACCTAAGGTAGTGACTAGGTATCTGAGTTGAAACCAGAGTTCTGGGTTCTTGATCCTAGTTTGTCATCGAAATGCTCAGGAGCATTTTCCCACCAGAGTCGCCATTTGTTGTGCAGTTCTTGCACACACGCCCCACTTGGAGTAGGGACCCCCTTTTTTTTTATGTCTTTGACCTTTGATTTTATTGGATTTATCATTTTAGGGTCTTGAAATGTTGGTCTTGCTGGCTTTGCCCTTGCCTTGAGGTTGGAATTGATTGAAATTGAGTTTTTGGCCAAGTCCGGGTCTTCACCTGGATCCGGGATTTTCCACCTCTGGCAGATTTTTCCGGCCCTAGTTCCTTGTCCGTTTCTAGCAGGATTCTCTAATTCTGGGTTTTTTCCTGACTTCGGGACTTTCTGGTCATATCGGATTATCCCGGATTCCGTCAAAATCCTGATCTTTCTGATTTCCCCGGTTTCTGCATTTTCACGAAATCTGTGTATCCGCGCATTCTTGGATTTTTCGAAATTCCACTTGGGGCTCGGGTTTCCGGACTTGTCAGAGATGTCTTGTCATGCATTAATGGCTAAGGTACCTTGGCTCAAACGGGTATAAGGGCGAATTTAGGGCATTTTCTGATTCATTCCAACTTCGATTGCTTCCTCGATTTGCTCTGGCGATTTAGAACTTTCGGTTGGGGCTTTGAGAATTGATCTTGGCTTGTTTGCACAAGGATTGCTTGAGTGTTGCTGCCGATATCTCTTTGCTTGGGCGTGTTTGCCACGTGGTCAATTTTCTGGGCTCGATTTCCTCTCGCTTTGATCCATGGTATGTATTCGCTGCCATTCCGTTTGCTTGCACGATGATTTGAGGTTTTCTTGCACTGGGTATTGTTAAATTTGGGGTTGGCCCTTGTTTTGGTTTTGTTTTCATATTTATACAGTCGAGATTGATCCGTTTTTATTATTGAGCCCCATCTCCCATGCCCTATGAGCTCCATCTGTCCATTTGATTGCATATTTATCTTTTAGACGGCATTCTGGGTCGGGCTGCTTGTTTGTTTCAGATGCGAATGTGTTACCATGCGAAATTAGGGTTTCCTTGGCGTTTCGGCTAGAACGATGGTTTTATTTTTGTGCTTGAGCGGCTTTTGTCCCGTGTTATGTTGGCTTCCCATCCTATGAGGATTAGAGGGCTTTTAGGTAATCCTAAACCGATATTTTTAACCCTAAAGCTTGCTCTGGTTTTAATGGTGGAAATTCGATCGTTTGATTTAGGGCATCATCGTTTCAGCACGGGGATTCCTTCCTTTGAGGGCTTTTGGGAGTTGGGTCCTTTGCATTGCTTGAGATTGTTGATTATCGTCGATTTTAGGATCATTCGAGCTTAGGTAGTGGAGATCCCGTGGTCGTTTGGGTCTTGGTGCACGTTTTGTCATTTTCGAGTTTCCGAGGCCATCGCAGAATTTCCTTGCTCCCGGATTTTCCCGGTTTGGGCTTATTCCGTGGATAGGGTTAATTTCTGATGCATTTGATGCTGTTCGCGAAAATCCGTTCCATTCGGATTTTTTCTGGATTTCCTGTCTGATTGCGTTCTTATGTATATTTCGATGATAGGATTGATGGGATGATCGTTTATGCTTATTTCCTGTTGCTAATGAGTAATTTTTAATGATTATCCTTTGATTTTCTGAGCGTATTAATGATTTATATGTCTAATAATGCCTTGGCAGTAGGAATCTGTCTGGGTCGGATTTCTCCGAAATTCCGCCCCGATGGTATTTTCCCGGTTTACACGATTTTTCCAGATTATTGGATTTCTCCGGATCTCGAAAGATTGGCAATTAGCAATGGATTTTAATGGATTTATATGATGTGTGCTAACCCTTTGGATTTATATGAGCTCAATAATTGAATTCTAATAATAATTCTTGAATGTGCAGGCCGAATCAAGCAAGCCTGCTGCTGGGAAGTCCAAGGGTGGTGCAGGGGCATCTTCAGTTTCTGAGATAGAGAGATTGAAATTAGACATGAAGAGTCAAGTTCCAGAAAGTAAGATATCTTCCATGTGGGCTGATATATCTGACACCAACATTGGCACGTGGCGGTATGAGGAGTTCAAACAAAGAACAGCTGAGAAGGACCAATCAGCCTTGAGGCAAGGAATGATGAATTCAGGATTGGTGCATGTGGCAGGGTTCCCTCTAGCGGTCCAGTGCTACGAGTTGATTTTGGAGTGTGCTAGAAGGTACGATTTTGATACACAGATGGTGGTCAGCACTGAGGGACGAGTCTTGGCAAACTTCAGTCCTGCCTCCATTGCCCGGGCCTTCAGCATGCCGGATCTCCCCTCAGTCTGTGCCTTAAACATTGACATAGCTCTAACATATTATGAGAATGAGCCAGTTAAGGCTCAACAGATCATTAATTCATGGCTGGAGAAGCCAAAATCCCACCACTCCAAGTTGCCTAAACAGTTGCATAGGGTGAAATTCAGGCCGGATATCTATGATGCCATCACACTGTTGAGCAGGGTGGCCAGACTTAAAACTGCCGGAGTATTGGAGAGTTGGATGGTCCACATGATCACCAAGATGAGTCAGGGAACAAATTATCACTGGACAGGTCTCATCAGTGTGGAAATAGAAAAACAACTGAGGAATGTCTTGGAGTCGAAGAAGTTCACCATGTCCTCCTACATCATGTATGTACTGGCCATCTCCTATCCTTACAAGGGACTGACTCCGGTGGGAACTATCGGGCAGGATATCATCTACAAAGTCTATCCGGAGCTACATTTGGGACACAGAGATTATAGGAGGGCCAATGATGCCTTTACAATGCACATTACCCGAACCCTTCAGAATGCAGAACATATCAGATTGTCCAATGGGGCCAAGGGGCTGATCAAGAATTACGGGGCATGGTTTATCCAGTTCCCCACCTTCACTTATCTCTGGATTGATGGATGCCCTGTTGCACCCTACAGATTGCCCAGGTATCCCACTGACCACATAGTGCTACTGGAGGTCGTAAGACAAATTTGTGAGTTTGATGTAGTGGTGAAGAAGGAGAAGCATAAGACTGGCTTTGGAGGTGACTTCCCTCTTGGGATTGGCGTGGGGAAAATGTGCCCGTCCATCCAATCAGCTCACACAGCAGGTGAGGAGTTAGCCGCATATGGATTCTCTTTCCATTCAAAGAGAATGAACTTTGATATAACCGGAGAGGCACAGAAAAGAGCTACCCGGGAATACAGGCATAAGGAGGAATTAGAAGATTACTGGGTCAACATCAAGGATGACCTTGATGCGAGGAAAAAAAGGTATTCCCAACTGCCTGTAGAGGCCATTAGATAGTATAATGTGAAGTTGATTCTGGATCAGCTGGATGACGATGGAAAATTGGTCCAAGATCATGTTTATGAGCCCATTAAGGACAGGTCAATGGCAGACATTGATTGGAATGAGCCTGAGGTAACAGAGTTGGAAGACTTGATGGCTCCAGTGCTAAGATTTACTTTTTCTTGGATTAAGCATAAGGTCTAGGTGTTGGAGAATGCTAATGTGCCCTGTACTTTTGATTTGATGGGGAATCTCAACCCCATGTCCACTTCTGAAGAATCCGGGGAAGAGGGCCCCAAAGGGAAATCAACCAAAACCTCACCCTTCAAGATCAAAGTCAGAGGTGCTAAGGGAACTGAGCCTGCAGTAAAGAGGAAACCAATTGGCAAGCACAGGTGGAAGACTCTGACAATCAGCAAGTCCTCGGATGAGGAGGAGGTAGAGAAAGCTGAAGAAGAGGATGCTCCTCCACCACCAAAGAAAACCAGAACTACAAGGGTGGCTAAGAAGAAAGACCAAACTGCTTCAGAGGATGAACCTCCAGTTGTTGATGTGGAGAGCTCCGGAGGGGAAAAGACCAAGGTGTATACCAGAAAATCCAGAACTCCTTCCCCAAAGGATGCTGCCCAACCGGGGGGTTCTTCTCCAATGATGCCAGTCACTGAGCAGGACAAGTCTGTTTCTCCTCCATAGAGCGCACCAGAACCGGAGATTCCAGAGGAGCAGGAAATCAGCGAAGAGGCAAAACTGTTCAAGGAAGGAACATTATTCAATGAGGCTGTCGAGCTCGAGGTGGAGACCGAAGAAAGGTATACTTCTCCCTTGGTACAATACGAGGATTCTCTAGAGAGTGAGAAAGGCCGTGGATCACCGGAACCGGAGGAAGGTATCCCTGCTCGAACTCCATCACCAGTGCTTCCAGAGTTGGGAATTGAGGAGGCTTGTCAAAGTGAGAAAACTCCGGAGAAAGAGGATGATAAAGTAACAGCCGAGAAGGAGGTTGAGGTGACAGCTGTGGAAGGAGAGAAAGCCACAGAGGACCCGGGGGAAACTCATACAGAAGGAATCCGGACGGACCCCGTAGCCCCGGACTGGCTGGAGAAAGAAATTGCAAAGAAGAAACAAGTGATCGTAGAGGACACCCCTCTTGACTGGGATGAAATGTTGTCTCAGATCGGTAAGGGCAAGAAGAAGAAGGCTGCAAGGGTGATTTCCCGGGTGGAAAGGGATGAGGTGCACAACTGAGTAGTTCACATTGCCACCCCTACTACAGATAAAACAAGAGATGAGGTAACAGGCCAGGATTACAACATCCAAACTATTAACCTTGGGCCGGCCTCCCTTGAGCAGGATATTGAGGAATTTGAAGGGTCAAGTGCTGTGATTGTGGACAGACTAAAGAAGGAGACCCAATCAAAATGAGAACTGAAAAGGGAGAATAAAAGGTTGAGGAGGAGTTTAGAAGAGGTCATGAAGCCTCTACAGTCTCTCCATCCGTCCTCCTCTACTACTCCAGGATTTCTACCAAAGGAGACAATCTCCGGTATTGAAAAGATGAAGGCCTCCGCACAGGCTACCACCGACTGGTTGATGGATGTCTGGACGAAGGGAGATGAAGCTATCAAGGAGATCTTGTCTATTGGCAAGGATGCAATCCGAGGAAAGGGGCTGTTAGAGAGTATCCTCTCTCAAGATAAGGATGATAACGACCTCCTGCTGCAGAAGTCAAGGATTATTCTTGGGTATGGCAAGGAGTAGTTTGGCAAAGATGGAATTCTTCCCTCCGCCAGATTGGATGAACCATGGGAGTGGTTCGAGGCATTGCAGATCAGGCAGGGAGGCCTGAAAAAGATACAAAAACGGAGAAAATCCATTGATGCTGACCTCACTGCAATCTATGATGGTTGCATTGCCTTTTTTGAAGTAATGACAGGGAGAAATAAAATGGCTCCCAAGTACCTGAGTTTGGAGCAATTGAAGGAGTGGTGGCATGAGGTTTATGCCCCAGATTCTGATGAAGCTGTCACTGGCCACATGTTTGATGATGCAGCTACATACTTGGCAGTGATAGACAGGTACATGGCCAGCAGGGAGGACTGGAGGAAAACCATTGAGTGATCCAATGAGGGAATTGATTCGATTAAATGCCGGCTCAGGGTTTTGCCGTTGCCACCTATTGTTGAGATGGAGGGAGTATTCTCGAAGGTTCAAGGGTCACCAGCACAGAGGAAAGACAAAGGAAGCAGTAGTTAGTGCTTATCTCAAGATTTGTGCTTCCCTATTATCATAGGGCATGCATTGGACTGGACTTCCTTGGGGATTGTGCCTTGGCCGACTTGGATGATGGCATTAAATGTGTGCCTTAGTTTGTTTCCTTGGCCGACCTGTTTTGGCGGTTTTTATTATTTTGTAAAAATGTTTGGCTGGGCCGACGTGTTTTGGGGAAATTTTTGTATAAATTGGCATTTTTGCCTCATTGTAAGGGTTCAAAAATTTGATATAGACATTAGCAAGACAGTAATAGAGATTAGCAGGAGCAATAGTTAGAGTTTTTAGAATTTCTTGAAGCAAATACCATATTCAGAACAGTTGAATTGTTGCAGCATTTGGTGATTAATACAATTGAAGGCATTGTGGTTTTCCTGGTGAAATGCTTTGTGTTATCTCATCTTGCATGGTTCTTTTGTTCTATCTTTTACATTGCTTGAAGATCTAGGGTTTCAGAGTTAGAAATAAATCAGTTTAGTTGGATAAATGGTGTATGTGATTTCATATTTGGAATGTTGGTAGCTATCTCTGGTCTATACTCCCAGTAACTATCTGATTGTAGTAGGCTGGTGAAGTCAACCTGGACCATATATTCAAATGTGCTTAAGTTCGGTTGTAGATGCAAGTCTATGATTTGAAAATCTGTGTTCCTCAGAAGATTGCACTGTTCTTGTAAGATTGCCTTGTGGGTCAAACAGGAATTGGTTATTTGAGATAGGTCCATTCCAGATATATGTTATTTACACTGCTTTTCCTTTCAGTAATTTAGATTTTATCACTTTCCTTGCATCCCTATCTTTTGCTGTTTCTTTTTTATCCGGTTAGATTTAGGATTTTAAGATCATCATATTGTCAGATCTGATAAATTGAAAAGATACAGTTTGCTTGTAGTAAGGTCCGATTGTGATTACCAGCAATTTCATATTTCATCTGAGTTGTTTTATGCATTGTTATGACCTAACACCCGAGAGACCTTGGGGTGATTTTCATTAATTCATTGTTGAAGATTACCTTTCAAGAGAGATAGGATACTATATTCTGTCTGAGTTGTTGTCGTGCAGAAAACACCATCAACAGGTAGAAAGAGAGGTGGGTGGGATGGATTGAGGGAAACTTAAGTCAAGAGGGAAAGGGTGAGTGCAGATAGAGAGAGGGAGGAAGGGAGGGAGAGAGAGAGAGAGAGAGAGAGAGAGAGAGAGAGAGAGAGAGAGAGAGAGGGATAGAGGTGTAGGTATAGAGAGGTAAGGTGCAAGGAATAAAGAGAGATGTAGGTAAATCTAGATACAAAGATAGGGTGGGATAGGTATAAAGAGAGAGATATTGTATGTGTGTGTGAGAGAGAGGGGGGAGGGAGAGATAGATAACTACTTTTCAAATCTATCTCTCCCTCCCTCACTCACTGACTAGTACCTTATGCTATTTCTAAAATTGTGAAATTTCATATGGACTTGGATATGCTAACCTTTTCAGTTTTAACTTATCAACCATCTCTTTTGGTGCTAAAATATATTTACTACCATTGTTTGAATTTATAACACTTATATTTAGTCTTGTATATATTTCTAAAGAGACTTCTCCTTTGTACTAGTTCTTTATCGATACCATCATTGTTTAAAAAAACTCTAGTTGCGCTATCACTTTCTTCTTTAATAATTCATAGCTTTTATAAGACATTTGAATATTTCAAACTCTCATCCACATGCCTTATAAACACATTTGAGGAAAATTTTTAATGATTAATTATGATAATTTCATCAACTACATGGTAAAAGTGAGCCTTCAATTGCTCAATTAATCAATTATAGTGTAAATATGGATAGCATTAATCATTTATAGTCTCATGCAATGGATTAATGCAATGATGATAGATGTTAGGTTTAGGGTTTATGGTTTAAAGTTTAACCTAATGGTTTAACATAAGGTACTAGTAAGTGACCAATGTTTGTTAAAATTTAAGATAGGTATATATCATGAGGAAGTATTTCATCATGTTAAAGGATAGATGTCATTTATTTTTTGGAATCTTGGCCATGGTAGTATTAGAATAAATTCATACATTTTTATAAAGAGAATACTTATAGTATGATGGACATAAAGAAACATACTCTAGGGATGGATGATTTGATAAACTATTTGAATGGCATAAACTATTTTACCAAGATCTAGATTTGAAAGTAGTTATCAGTAGATCATAATAGAGGGAGGGAGAGAGAGAGAGGGAAGGAGGGAGATAGGAAGTGATAGGTTGGGAGGGATAGAAGGACCCAAAATGGACTTAGTAGGAGGGGATATGTGATAGTGTATTCTGGGAAATAGGCACACAAACAAGATTTATAGGATGGAGGAGGGATAATGATAATATTTTTGGGTTGGTATGATGGAGGTCGATGGAGAGAAATGGTTTAGAAGAATGATAATAGATAATTTATTAACTTAAGAGATTATTCCTACTCTTGAGAAGTTGAGGAAGGAGCATGTGCACTATGTGCAATGGTAAAATGGAAATACAAAAATGGAGGTAGTAGGGTATTATAATGTATGAAATGAAAAAGGAAGTTTCTTTAAAAACACATGAAAACAATTAGACCAAAGTGATTTTTGTACATTTGGAGTGGAGGATTGCATCCACCATGTTGATGATATGTTAATCAAGACTAACAAAGTGTTGATTAGAGAAATCAAGGATTAGTTGGAGTATAGTTTTGAGATGAAATATCTAGGAGCTATAAGATACATCCTTGATATATAAATGGATAGAAATATGGATAATAATAAGATATATGGTTAAACAAGAGGAAGTATCCTCAGAATATTCTATAGTGGTTCTACCCTATATCTATATCTCATTATATTTACATCTCCTTCCTTCCTAACTTCTCCCCATTTTCTACATCTCTCTCCCCTTCCCTCTCTACTTTCCATATCTCCCCTCACTCTCTCTACCTACCTCCATTTATTCCTTCAACTTTACCTCTCTCTACCTTCATCTCCATGGCTCTCTCATTTCCTCTCTCTCCCTTTATCCCTCCCATGCTACCTCACTAGACCTCTCCCTCCCCCCATTCCTCTCTACATACATGTCCCACCTTACTTCTCCCTCACTCTCTACCTCTCTCTCTCCCTACCTCAAGTTCCCTCTCTCTCTCTCCCTCACACACATAATCTCTCTCCACCTATTCCTCCCATTACCTCTACCTCCCTCCCTCCCTTCTTCCCTCTTTCTCACTCTCTCTATGCATACCTCTCCCAAAATCTCTCTATATGTACCTCTATCCTTCCCACCTTACCATTCCATATCTCCCTCATTTCACCTCTCTTTCCCTCACATAGACAACCTCTCCCCACCTACCCCTCCCTCTAGTTCAAAATGAAATAAAAGAACAGATGTATATTAGAGAGTTAGGGAGAGAGGGAGGGGTAGGTGGAGAGAGGGAGAAGGAGAGATAGGGAGTGGTAAGGTGGGAGTGATAGAGAGTGGTAGGGTGGGAGGGAAAGAAGCAGACCAAAGTGAATGAGATAGATAATGTATTTCCTAAAGAAATTATTTCTGCTCTTGAGAAGTTGAGTAAAGTGCATGTGCATTATGTGCAATGGGAAAATGGAAATGTAGAACTAGAGCAACATGTGGGGTGGGAGAGGTAGAGAGAGGTGGTGTGTGAGTGAGAGAGAGAGGGGTAGGTAGAATAAGGGAAATGTGGGGTGGGATGGATGGAGAGAGAGAGAGGGAAGGAGGGAGTGAATGATAAAGGGAGGGTTAGGTGGACATAGAGAGAGGGGGAAATATGGAAAAAGGGAGGGAAAGGAAGGTTAGGAGGGATGGTGAGAGAGAAGTGATAGAGAGACGTATAGAGGAATGGGGGCAGGGAGAGGTATAGCAAGGTAACATGGGAGGGATAAAGGGAGAGAGAGAAAATAAGGGAGACATGGAGAGGAGCATGTTCACCATGTGCAATGATAAAATGGAAATGTAGAATTAAAGGCAACAAGTACTAGAATGCATAATATGAAAAAGGAATATGCTCTAAAAACACATGAAAATAAGTAGACCAAAGTGAATGAGATAGATAATGTATTGACTAAAGACATTCTTCTCATTCTTGAGAAGTTGAGGAAGGTGTGTGTGTAGTAAATATGGTGCAAAAATGGCAATGCAAAAGTGGATAAACTCAAGAGGTTTTGTATGGCGTATGAATCTGTGCAAGCAAAGAAAGTAAGGAAAGACATGTAGGTATAGAGAGAGTGAGAGAGGGAATAATGGAGGGAGGGATGGAGAGAGAGATAAAAGTGGGGAGAGGTTGTGTGGGAAGGAGGGAGAGAGAGAGGGAAGGAGGGAGATAGGGAGAGGTAGTTAGAGAGAGGTAAGGGGAACAAAATAGAGAGAGGTAGGTAGAGAGAGGTGGTGTACTTCCACTTGACTTTATCCACTTTTGTATTTCCATTTTCCCATTCAACATACTGCACACACACCTTCATCAACTTCTCAAGAGCAGGAAGAATCTCTTTACTCAATAAATTATCTATCTAATTCACTATGGTAGATGCTTCATTTTAAGTGTTTTTAGAGCAGATTCCTTTTTCATTTCATATATTATAGTATTGATGTATACACCTATTAAAAATGGTTTGGATAAATCTAATTAATTAAATACATTTATTTGATTAATTAAACTTTAATTCTTCTACTATTAAATAAATAGAAATATTTATTCCTATAGTTCATTATTCTATTTCTTCTATTCTAATCACATTCTTCTAATTATTCTATATATTAATTAAATAAATAACTTCAATAGTTTGATTTATTTAATCATTCCCTCTTAATTAAATAAACTATATCACATAGCTTTATTTAATTATCATGTCTTCTTTATTAAATAAAAAATTTTCATTTGTTTGCTTTATTTAATAATATTCTAAAATTGAATAATTCTATTATTCTTCAAAAATTGAAACTTTCAATTAAAATCAATTTTTCTTTATCCTCCCAAACCAATTTTGGAAAATTCATGGGAGAATTGGCTTTCTTCTTCCTCTTTTTCTTCCTGCTCTTCTGAAGAAATTATTTATCCTTTCTATCTTCTCCACCAAATTAATTCTTCTCCATCAATTTATCTAGATTCAATCTCAATTGTTGCTTGCTGCCATGTCACAATTGCCTTTTGAAAATCTATAAATACAACATTCTTCTTCAAGAAATGGATCCCAACTTTTTGCAAACTTACTCTGTAGGAATAGCAATCAAGCAATCAAGTATTCATAGCATTTAGCATCATCATAGCATTTTAGAATCAATATCATGGTTGCATCATAGTTTACTGTAGATTCTTTCATCAAGTTTCATGTCAGCATAGATTACAGTAGCTTCATCATATCATTTAGAAATCTCCATATAGGAATAGATTATTGCATTTAACAACATCTCATTCTCTAGATTGGAATTTTAATAGTCACAATGTTTACCTGATCTGAGAGCCCTATGACTTAATAAATATTTAGAGATAGGGAACAATAGGATTCTTTTAGAAGATTCTTGCTTTTAATTAGTTTAAATATTTTTGAATCTTTTATATAATGTCTTATTAAGAAGTGCTTCATTTATTTACTTATTTCATAGTTACATTTTGGCACCCACTGTGGGGCATAACCCCATATTTTAATTTTTTTCTAAAAAGTATTTGTACATGATTCTAGCGTGTTTCTTCTAGCACGATCGAGAGATTTTTCAACACTTTCAATGAAAACTATAGCACTTCTGAAGACTATTTCAGTGCCTTTGAGGAAAAAACTATAGTACTTCTATGGTTTGTTTTAGCACATCTACCTGAAGCTTTCAGTACAATTGACTGTATATGTTCAAATTTGTTTTAGTGCTTTTGACAAATTCTATAGCACTTCTACCAAATTCTATAGTGCTTCCAATGGATTCTATAGTGCATCTAATCAAAACTATGGTGCTTCTAACCTCTGTTTTAGCACATCTATAACTTGTTTGTCTGGATCCGACATGATTGTGGCCATAAATTTCATTGATGCATTTGGACTAAAATATAACAATCCTAGGGTAGTCACCACACATTTTCTATTTTTGGATTAAAATTGACACCATGTCTTCTGTGGAGAAAAGTCTTCACATAGAATAGAAAATTGTCTTTTAGATTTAAAACTAAACAATTAATTGTTGTGATTATGTGGTGATAGGACTATGCTCTCCCCTTAACTGGGTGATCAAAATTCCAAACTCATCCTTTAATTTCATGCACTTTATGCTTTGTTAAATCCTTTAGAAGGCATGTTGTACTACGAAAAAGTACTCACCCTACAAGAATGACCTGAGTGGGAACAACCAAAGCTAGGTTTTCCAACCCATTTTAAAACAAAAGTGAATCTGGGGAAACCCACATTCAACAGAAGTGTGTGAATAACCATTCCCAAAATCTTTGTTCTAAAGATTGGGAGGTCTCCTAAGGTATTTTATCATTTGTGACTCTGAATGGATACCCTATCTAAGAACCATAGTGTAGTATCTAGCTTGTTAGTTTCCAAACATTGTAATACTCAATGGTGCAAGGGGAGGGAAGAATTTTCCCCCAAGATACTCACCATATAACTACGAAGGACCGTTTTCTCAAGGGATCGAGAAATCTAACTTTGAGTATGCACCTAGAAAAGAAAAAAACATGGGTGCCCTCTAGGGGGTGACACAACTATGTGAGTTGACACAATTTTAAGATGTGGACCATTTTGAGTATAACAATGACCGTTTGTCCTTAAGAGTGAGTCTGTTTGAAGTGTATTATTTGTCAAAAACCTATGAAAATCAAGAAGAATCATGTTCTACTCTTGAATATACACTTATTTTTTAGACTTTAGGACTTAAAAATAATTGTTCTACCATTTCTTGTTATGTCTTCAAATTATTGAATCAGATAAAGATCATCCAAAAAGAACAAATTTTTTTTGACAAATTCACCTTAAAAATTCATGATTAGGGATTGGAAATCCACAATTTTTTTCAAGAAATCCCTTGTGAAAAGAGTCATAAAACCAAAGAAGAAAATCAGTTACAAGAAGCTTTTGGAAAGAAGACAATTTTTATATCAGAGCAGGAAAGTATTGCTTCAGCACAAAACTTTCATCCATAGGTTTCACGATTTTTCTAGGGGATACATTGATGATTATGCCTTAGAAGCTTTGTATTTGCAAGCTTATTTCCAAGGAAGAGCCTTTTCACAACAACATAATCAAAGTCAACCTATTCATCAATATTACATTCTACAACTAGCGATAGTGTATTCCAATAGGCCAAATCAGTTCTTATGATAGAGAAAACATTTGAAAAAATTAGGCTTGAGTCCAAAAATAGTGCTTTCATAGTCCAAACGGTGATTTAAACCTGAAACAAATAGGATCATACAAATCAAAACTTTTTAAGTTAAATCTAGATCTTCAAAACTTTAAAAGTATCCACATATCAAACACAAATCTTAGTTATTGGGTTAATTTTCATCATCAGGATTTTTATCATCCTACCATCATGAAATGAAACACAATAATTAGATTTTAAATTGGTCTCATCAATAGGATATATCATCCTATTTGACTTTTTAAAAATCCAATTGACACTTATCCAAAACACAAGAGATCAAAATTTTAGTGTGAAAAAACAAAAATTTGTATGCCAATTTTCACAAGGTTACAACTACAAAAACTTAGGGAAAAAGAAAGTGAAATATCAAATGTAATGGCTGAAGAAAATCCATGGAACAGATGGCACTTGTCTGATCCACCTGAAATAACCCAAGAAGAGATTAAAGCTATGCAACAAGATCCTAAATTCCACAAATTCATTGAAAAAGTTTTAGAACAAGATATGGAGAAATATCTTTTGATGTTAGTTGAATTAGGTGCCAAACTTCCAAAAGACTTTGACATTAATCAGACTAAGAGAAATACCTAAAGCAGCTAAACCTAAAAACACAAATCAAGTGGTTTCCCTAACACAACAAATAAAAAACTTGCAACAACAATTCCTGAAAATATGCAAAAAGACACCACAAAGAGGTACTCATTACAGGACATTTTTCCTTATCCTTTTGATCCAAGTTTGGGCATGATACCATTTCTAAGACATTGTGAATTCCTCACATACAATAAATACAATGGTAAAATGGACCCAATTGATCATGTGAGGGAATTTAGAACCATGAGTATAGAATTTTCACAAGAAGAATCTTATCTACTAACATTATTTCTAAGGAGTTTAGGAAGCCCATGCATGGAATGGTTTTCTAAATTGGAACCAAGAATTCAATCTTTTGAAGAACTGGTTAATAAATTTATCTCATACTTTTCCTTCAATATTCAAAATGGGGTAACACTAAAAGATCTCTACAACATGAAACAAAATAAAGGCGAAACATTCCTTTCATTTCTAAAACAATGATGAAAGTTGTTTGCTAAATATCCTCATTCTATTCGTGAAGAGGAAAATATAGAATTATTCATTGACAACCTAGTTGATGACATGAGCTATAGGCTAGAATTGTAGTGTCCACCTACTTTCGAAAAGGTAATTGATAATGGGCTCAAAGATTGAAGAGGATTTTGTAAAAAGAGGAACGATAAAACATTATAGTGAAGGATCAAACAATACAAATTCCTCTAGAAACAATGACAAGTCTAAGTTTTGGAAAAAGAATAGAAATATTGGAAACAATGATACTACAAATGACGCACAAAATTCAAAACTAGTATTTAATTTGACAGCGACTATTGCAAAGAACAGTCAAGAAAATGATAAAAACCTTAATCGAAATGTTGGGAAAAACAACAATTCAAATAATGGAGAATCTAAACCACAATCATACTCAAAACCATCAAATCTATGAAGATTCACACCATTGGGACAATCACTAGAATCAGCAATGAAAGAGCTTATTGAGGCTAAACTTATAATAGTGCAAGAAGCACGAAATTGGGATCCACAAGTCAAACCATCTTGGTGGAATGAGGGCCACTATTGCACCTATCATCAAAACAAGGGTCACAAAAGATCGTTGGCAATTGAAGCATGTGTTATAAGACCTAATTGAGAATAATAAGGTATTTGTGGAGGGACCTAAAACAAATAATGATCATGGTGCATTTAAAAATCTTTACCAAATTATGAAAAGGGAGAATCTTCTTCTACAAATAGTAAGGGTAAAAATATAAACTATATTTATGACAAAACTATTCTTTGTATCTCTACAGTTGAAGATAATGAGGAATATGACAATCCAACTAATAAGGTCAATGAAATCATACAAATAGATCTAGTCCCAAACATGGATATGTCCAACAATTAGATCAATGTCATAAAAATTAGGGAAAGAAAAGATCATGAACCAGTCAACGTGACAACAAGGGGGCAATCCGACAACAAGGGGGAAATCCAAGGTAATGTTTGAAGGAGTTTCATCTTGATCCATGGATACCCCTTCGAATCAATACAACATCATTGATCAACTATAGAAAATACTGACACATATATCAATTTTGGAACTCCTTAAAATATCACCATCTCATAAGGAGGTTTTAGAAAAAGCTCTTGTGTCTACAATAGTACCCAATAATCTGGATGTTTTTCAATTCTAGGCTATGGTGGGACACTTAACTATGCCTCATTTCCTATATTTTTTTGAACAAGATGATGTGTCACTTACTCATCCATGCAATGCAGCCCTTAATATTGAATTCTTAATCCACAAACATCAAGTAAAACATGTCTTAGTAGATGATGGAGCTGGTTTAAACATTTGCACTTTAAAATTGATTCATGCACTAGGTTATTTTGATGATACAATTGATGCTAGAAGGAAGATCACAATAAAGGCCTGCGATGAAGAAGAGAGATCCTGCAAAGGGTTAATAGTTTTTCCCATTCAAGTGGGACCAATAGTGAAGAATGTTGTTTGTCAAGTGTTAGATAAAGAGCTCACTTATAACATACTCTTGGGACATCCATCGATCCATGAAATGCAAGCAGTACCTTTAACTTACCATTAGTGTTTAAAGTTCCCAGTCAATGGAAAAGACATCAAAATTTTAGCTGATTACAATAGTGCTCAAACTTGTAACATGCTCAAAACAACTCAAGATACTTTTGGTACCCCATCATAGAGAAGCAAACACTTCTAGTTCATCCAATTATGAGAAGTAATTAAATTTTATATCTAGATGGGTTTAGAAAAATGACCAGTCAAAGGAAACAAATGTTGCAAACTCCACTTCATCACACAATGAAGGACAACTAGGTTCTCTATCACAGCAATTCAAAGACAAGATACAGTTAAAAGACAAAGGCCTAGGAGAATATTCTATTGAGAAATATTTTTTATCTTTCACAATTGCTCCCATCTCCAAAATCATATGGTCAACCATCCACAATAACACAACAATCATCACAACCTATAATGGTCATGGATGGAAGATTTTTCAAAGCAAGTATTCTAGAAGAAGAATCTAAAGACAAAGCCATTCTCAATTGGCTCTATAAATATGAGGAAGCCTCTACATCAACAAATATCAACATAAAGATAGATCAATATGGAAAAGGGAAGGCTATTTCAGAAAAAATTAGATATGAAGGACATGGACCTCTTGGCATAAGAAAAAAAGGCATTGTGGAACCCATTCAATCTCTAACACCGTAGGAAAAAGACAAAACTGGATTAGGTTACAAGGGCAAAAAAAAAAAGAAACCACTCATAAAATTGAAAGAATCCTTCAAATGAGGGATAGCTTTGAGATAGATTCTAATGAGTATGAGTGGGATGCTTTATCAAAAACTTCATTCAAGGACATACAAATTGATGTCATAAAAGAGTATGCACCCACATGTGAGGAGGAAAAAGCTCGAGAACTAATCCCCTTGTATTTGGATCACAAAATATCAATGACTCAAGTGAGGATGAACAAATATCAAGTGAGATAGACGACTTCGTGGAGAGTACTATTATAGACCTCGAAATTACTACTAATTTTTTTGATAACATTGCTATTAGAACCTTTATTGTTGCAGAACTTAACCCATCTGATGACTCTTTACCATTAATGAATCCTAAACTTCTCAACTGGGAACCAACCAAACCTATCAATGTCCCAATCTTTAACAATGATGATGCTATCATAAATTTCCTTTGTTGTGATGAACTTGACACAAGTTCTACTTGTAAATCTCATAATGACACTTTAAGGTAGGAGGGTGTCAAATCTTTCAGTTGCAAAATTGAAAATAGAAATAATGGATCTAATGGTGAAAACCATTCAATGGTAGCATTAGATCTCAAAAAAGTAAAAATAAAGAACGTATCTGATGGTGAAAACCTATTTGAGGCACCAAAAGGTGGGAAATTTGACACTCTTCCAAGACATTACATGAAAGGTCATCATTGCTAGTAGAGCCTACATAGTCTATTAACATTGGCACAACAGAGAAGGTAAAGATTTTACGTCTGGTAGCATCCATGACTGAAACAAAAAAGTCCAAAATTCATCAAGTTCTTTGAAGACATAAGCATAAAATTTGCTTGGTCATGTTCTGATATGCTAGGTTAGATCTAGATCTTATACTACATCATTTATCTCTACCATCTAGAACAAAACCTATAAAACAAAAGTTAAGGAAAATGCATTTGCATATCGCATTGCTAGTAAAAGTTGATCTAAAAAAGTTGTTGGATGCAGGATTCATTAGGGCTATAGATTATTCTAAGTGAATCTCCAATACTGTACCTGTATCTAAACCAGATAATAGCATCAAAATATGCATGGATTTTAGAGATCTAAATAAGGCATGTCTAAAGGATGATTTTCTTTACCAAACATTGACAATATTGTAGACTTAATAGTAGGACATGCCATGTTGTCACTTATGGATGGCTTCTTAGGGCATAATTAAATCAAGATAGCACTTGAGGATCAAGAAAAGGAAACATTCACATTTCCATGGGGTAATTTCTATTGGAATGTCATGTTGTTCAGGTTGAAAAATGCAGGTGCAACATATCAGCATGCAATGACCACTATTTTCCATGACATGATGCATACTTTCATGGAGGATTACGTTGATGATATATTAGCAACATCATATACCAAAGAAGGAAATCTAGAGATCCTAGGAAAAATGTTACCAGACTAGAGAAATTCATTATCGAGTTGAATTCTAAGAAATGTGTGTTTGGGGTTACATCAACAAAACTTTTGGGTTACATAGTTTCAACAAAGGGCATCGAGGTGGATCCTACCAAGGTCAAGGAAATAATGGAAATGTTTCCTCCAAAGAATAGCAGTCAATTAAGATCTCTACAAGGTAGGCTACAATCAATCGAGAGGTTTATCTCCCAATTAGCAAATAAAAGTCATCTCTTAAATCATTTGTTACATAAAAATGTCTCTTTTAAATGGGATGAAAAATGTGAAACAAAATTCAATCAGATCAAGCAATATTTGATGTCACCACCAATATTAATGCCACCTACAGAAGGGAGACCATTGTTACTATACATTGCAACAACATGAATTTCTTTAGGAGCTTTATTAGCACAAGAAGATGCAACGGGAAAGGAACAAGCCATTTACTATATTAGTAGGACTTTGAATGGTCATGTGACATAAATTACACCTTCATAGAGAAAGAATGCTTGGTGGTGGTATTTTCTACCCAATAGTTGAGGTATTATATGTTGTCTCATATAGTTAAGATT
>VDFB02105785.1:76031916-76050742 GCA_007258455.2 Sequoia sempervirens
CTAGGGGAAAAATATGCACCATCTTGAAAGCCAAGTTCATCAACCTTTACCTCCATAGTGAGCACTAGGTTGGTGAACTTGAAATTGTGTTTCAAACTGAATTTATTTTGAAAAAATTTTAAACCCTAAATGGAAAATCTGAAATGTGAAATGGTTAAAATTTACAGTAGATTTGAAATTAAGTTTGTTGAAATTGAAATTGCATTTTCTTGAAAGTTTCTAAAGCCTTTTCAACAACTTAATTTCTATTATGCTTTGATGAATGTTCATACCATGTTTCAAAGCTCCAATTTTGGCACGGGTAGGGAGTGTTGAATTTGGCTTTGCAGTTGGTAATTCCATTTGCTTGAAATATTTTGCATACCCATTTTTAAAATTTGTCAAACAATTAATGTGCTTTGTCTATGCTTCCACATTTTGCATACATTTCTACCAAGGCACCTGCCAATTGCATTTGCTTGAATGTTTCTAAAGCCTTACTTGTTAACAGATTTTTTTGAGGCATTATATCAAACAGTTCATGTGCCTTCCACATTTTGCATACATGTCTACCAGGGCACTTGCAATTGCAACTACAACATCTAGTAAAATTCCCCCTTGATGATTTGATTGATGTCCATACCCTGTCCAAAGCTCCCATTTTGGCACAAGCAGGGGGAAGGTTGTGGAATTTGGCTTTACAACTGTCAATTGCATTTGCTTGAAAGTTTCTAAAGTCTTTTCAACAAACCCATTTGCAAGGATAACATGATATTATTTAAGTACAAGCTTAAGTTTAAATCTTGCATTTCAAAGCTAAATTGAAATTAAAATTATATGTTTGAGGCAATGCATATAAGACACCCATACAAAATAGTACAAAAGAAAGAGAAAAAGTGTAAAGAATGCACTTGTAACCTATACTTGAGAGCATTAAAATTTTGAAATTAAACAAAAATAATAATAGGATTTATAAATTAAATACATGTCAAGGCTAAATTATATAATATCAAAAAATACTATTTTAAAGTTTAAATTTATATTTTAATATTAGGGTAAATACTTTTGGTTGAATTTATGAATTAGAAATAGAAATTTTGAAAGGGACCCACCCTTTTACAAAGACCAATAAAGAGACAAAAATGATCAATCATATTGACATGGAACAACAACAAGAAAAATATAGTTGTAAGTTAGAAAAATAACATCCAATTAGAAATACTCCACCAATAGTGGCAATGTATCTAATAAAGAGGGTCGTTTTCCCAAAAAAAATAGTAGATATATCATTTCAAAACTTGAATCCAAAATTCTTCAAGAAACTATTCTTATTGTCAACCTTATCCTTTTCCATGAAAGAATCTAGTTCTGGTTTGTAATGGAGTTTCCATCTTTAGTTTCTAAACTTGAGACCAAAGGGAATAAAGGGTTCCTATAATCTTCTAAACTTGAACCTTCTTCATATTTTTAAATTATTAGAAGGAATACCAAGATGTGAATGTTGCAATTCAAGAGAATGGTAGAGGAAATTAACTCCAACTAATCCATCTATAACATGATTCTTGTCTCTACCAATCTCCTCTAAATTTCTCTTGACAAGACCTTTTAAATTAGTCATGTCTACAAGAGGACCAACCACCTCTCAATTATGCTAAAAGTGAGCCTCAACCAAATCCTAAGGTAAACAAGTCTCCATCTCATACTTATGCATTTTTTTCAACCTTTCCTTCCTCTAAAATTCCTAAACCTATAAAATACATAGCTACTACACATGACAACATGGTGAAAACACAAGAAAATCCTATAGCATGACATGTTGAACCCAAATAACCAAATTCAAAAATAATTTAATCTATAAGTATAAATAGTTTGATGGTAGAAACTTTATACATATAAAAATATGATAAATGTGTGATTATTTTTCTTTCCAATCTATAAAGTTTTTATGTGCTTGGCTATATAATTGAGATGATTCACTCATAATGCAATGATAAAAATTTAGTATGTATGAAAGAAATATTTTCAAGGCATCAAGCTACCATTCTACATAACTCTCATGGAACTAAGAATATTATTTTATTTTAACTAAAGAAATTGTCTGTACTCTATCTTGAAAATTACTAATTAATTTTGAATTATATACTTATAATTTAAATAAGAGCATCCTTTGTAACATGGAATAGATAGGTTAATTAATAAAATAAAATATGTTTTCATATTAAGAAAAAATTACAAATATGGAACTCATACACTGAGAAATTGATTGAGACAAATATGTATGAGAATTAAGATGCTCAAATAATTTATATACTTTCTTTCAATAATTAACATTAGAAATTAAGACTTGGTTCATATTGTATAATCACACTAGAAATCAACAATGGAAGATTGAGAGTCTCAACTAAGAATTCCGCCTTATAGATAACATTCATACTAGAAGCCAACAACTAAAGACTGAATTTCATAAATAAAGTTCATGTGTTATATATCGTGCCTTTGAGGGGTCCACAAGTACCATAAGCCTTTTGAAATCCTTCTCCATCTAAATTCATCCATTCCAAGACCATTGGGAGGTGGGTATCCCACGTTCCTTAATTTCTTGTAGGAATTTAATCAAGAGTAGAACATTGTGACTTTGGCATGCAAAGGAGTGCCATGCAATGATCCTCCTCCATTTTCACTCCAACAAAGTTTAACTAGGTCATAGTCACCTCCCAATGGTCTTGGAATGGATGCACTTAGATGGAGAAGGATTTCAAAAGGCCCATGGTACTTGTGGACCCCTCAAAGGCATGATATATAACACATGAACTTTATTTATGAAATTTGGTCTTTAGTTGTTGGATTCTAGTATGAATGTTATCTATAAGGTGGAATTCTTAGTTGAGACTCTCAATCTTCCATTGTTGGTTTCTAGTGTGATTATACAATATGAGCCAAGTATTAATTTATAATGTTAATTATTGAAAGAAGGTTTTGTTTCATAAGAAGAGGTATGCTGCCATATTCCAAGGCATGTTATTATCCACAATGCATGACACTTCTTCACATCTCTACCAAGTTCTAAAAAAATACAGATCTTCCATTTCCATGGAGGAGATTGATGATTTTAAAATAAAATATCATGCCATTTCTTTCTTGAGAAGTCATGTTTGCATTCCTCATTTGCAACTTTCATCTTCATCCAAAAATAAATTATTTTATCGTTATGTGCCTGATATTAACAATTAAAAACCTTCTTTTGAGCATGATCACCAACACAAAGGTAAACGAGTGGAAATAGAAGAAAGCTTGGTTAATGGCTTTCGACATGTTGGTGGAAAATCTACATCTTTTGAAAGTGGCTTCACAGCTTATTAGTCTTATGTTTAGTAAGGTTTTGTAATCTCCAATGTTATGTATTTAGGTCATGAGTATATCTAGTATGATGTCTTCTTTTGGGTATTTTGGGTGCATAAGAGAATGTGCATATGTACTGATGTATTCAACCAATGTGCTTTTGTATAATCAGACAATTGGTCATTTGTACTTGGACCTCATTGGTCTTTTTGATATTTTGTAATATTTGTTACTGGGGGTTTTCTTGCTGGTTCTTTCCCGCTAGTATGTCCGCCTGTACGAGCTATATGTCAAATATTATATATAAATAAAATTATAAGTGGTCTCCCACTTTTTCTTTAAAAAAAAATTCTTGTAAATGTCCACATCTTTTTCCTTGACACATTTGCTATTTTTCCTACAACAAGATTTTCTTTTATGCAAGGTCCCACTCACTCCAAGATTAGTACAAAAAAACTATACCTGTAACACCTAGAATGTAAGATGGCCAAGGCTTAATACCAAATGAAAGAAAGTAGTGGTGTAAAAATATTCCTACACTAACCTTTAAGGGGAGGTATGTACAAAAATAAAAGATATTGTACTCATTAAAACCAGACCAAAAAAATGTACCATGAAATATTGTTTACTTGGGGAAAACCATTTCGTGACAAAACCCCACATTCCAAGAAAAACCTATTATAATATTTAACAACTACGAGGTTACAATACAAATATTAGGCTATGCCTTTATAAGAGTATCATCGACATTTAGATTCTAGAGCATTTTCAATAGCATAACAATACCTACAAGCCAATCATATGAATCATGTGATATTATATACTCAATCACTAATAAATGGGATGTTTTGAAACTAGACATTAAAAGTGGTTTATTGAAACCATGAGTGAAAATAATTCAACCACAATTTTTGTATTCCACTTTGATATATTTAAACCCATTAAAAGATTTCTTATAATTTTTCATAATGTTGGTCACTACTTTACTATAAGTATTCTATAGTCATAAGAGGGTTTCATCTAATAAAGCTATAATGATATTATATGCTCTTAGAACATCTTTGACACCTCCCAAAGCATTCAACAAATGATAAATAACTGCCAACACAAAGTGAGATGCCTCATTTCCTAATATGAGGACAAAATAATAAATCAAAATATTAGGATGCAAGGTTGACCCACCTTTCCCAATACTTGGCTAAGTTTATCATCTATTGAGGAGTGGATCCCAACAAAAATTGTGCTTAGTGCTTACTACTAATCTAAGGAATCTATTCATTTTTTCTTTATTGTATGACTAATGACTCCTCATCTCAATTTAAATTGTGGGAATGGATTTTTATTCCCTCCCTATGACTAAATGGCTACAAGGAAGCGAATATGATATGGTGGAAAAAACCAAGATAATAGTTGGTTTAGTTCTCATAAAATCTCTAAAAAATAATTGAATTTGTACATCCTAACTAGAAATACCATGAGGGATTTAGGTCCCATTTTAGACAAAAAAATATTCTTATACTCAACACTAGTTCACTTGGACCAACTAAATAGATGGTGAACTAAGGTAAACTTAGTTGTCTTGATAGATTTTACTTAGTTATTTATCTTTCCATTGTCCCCTCTCCACAAAACACCCTTATTTAAGTAGATTCTATTAAACCTATCTCACATATCACCTCCAAATTCTTTAAACTTTTCAAACTTCTTATTCCTCATACCTAATAATCTATCCTTCAAGCTCAACACTTCCCACCTCAATCAAATTGATCACCTTGCTTCCCTAATATCCCTTTGGTTTATGTTCCTAGACCTCATCGAAATCGTAAGTGGATACAATTGTTGAATGATATTATTAAATCTATTGCACTACCTTACTATAATCTTACAATAAAAATATTGCTAGAAAGAGATCTAGAATGGAAAAAAAATGGATCCAAATAGATAAAAATAAAATTGTTTTGGCTTTAGCACTTACTAATAACTTTTCTACAATGATTGGTTGCTTTCGTTGAAATAAAACTTAGAAGATTTGAACTTAATTGTTGTAGAGGATCTCAATTAAGAGATAGGCTACATTGGATGAAAGGATATAAGGGATAAAAATTATTTTTTAGTTATCTTGAACATATTTACATTCTCAAGAGTGGATATTATCTATCATTGATCAAGAGAGGTAGTTCCATGACAACTCTAATGATATTAAATCCATTTTCCTCCAACATTACAAATATTTTTTAATTGATCTAGTTGAAGGAGATCCACTTCAAGATATAGTTGAGGAATTGATTGACACTTGCATACCAAAAATAATTGGTCTCAAAAAATAGGCACATTTAGATAATTTATTCACCCTTGAGGAGGTTGATATTTCCTTGAAGGATTTGGCTACTCAAAATGTCTTGGAATAGATGGTTTAGCTACACAATTCCTTAAAACAATATGTCCATTCATCAAGGAGGACTCTATGAGGTATAAAAAGTAGCTTTATCAAAGGGATCCATCATTTAAATTCTATTAATCAAGGGTTGATAATTTAATTCCTAAAGGATTTTTATTTTATTTTTATATGAGGGTGGATAATAATTACTCTTCTTAATACCTCCTACAATATTGTGGCTAAATCAATAGCTAAAATAATTGAACAACTAATAGAATAAATTGTAAGACTAAAAAAACCTATATTTATAAGAGGGAGATTTAAATTGTAAAACTTGAATAT
This sequence comes from Sequoia sempervirens, assembly GCA_007258455.2. Taxonomy (NCBI): domain Eukaryota; kingdom Viridiplantae; phylum Streptophyta; class Pinopsida; order Cupressales; family Cupressaceae; genus Sequoia; species Sequoia sempervirens. Next base: position 76,037,954 of record VDFB02105785.1, read on the forward strand.
TTTTAATGTCTCTCATTAGATTCTACTTATTCTAACTTAAATTTAAAAAACAACATTAAAAACCAAAAAAATAAATTTCAAAGACATAATAAATTATTGCAATATTATTTAAAAATATAATTGTAATGAACATGTTATAGTAATAAATATTCAAATTTTAAATCTATGAATATTTATAATTTTTTAGGCCAATATTTCTAGGGCACTAATTCACCATTATTAAAATGATCCTTAGTTTATTCTTTTTTTTTTCATGATTATAATTTTTTTCAATTTCTATTAAACCAAACTCAAAATAATGGTATAGATTAAGATTATTGTCTTTATCCTACATTTGGGTCATGTTTGATTCTAGATTTATTATCATAATTAGAAGTTGTATAAATTGTTAAATTATATATTTTTTAACATAGATAAAATGTATGGTTGGATTAGTGAGATATTTATAACAAGTATGCAATATGAAGTCAAAATTTATTAGATATGATTCTCAATAAATTAATTTTAATGATTCAATTTATAGCTTTATGCAATCTATAAGTTTAAATAGTTTGATGGTATCTAAACTTTATAAATATAAAAATATGATAAATGTGTGATTATTTTGCTTTCCAATCTATAATTTTTTAATGTTCTTGGATATATAATTAAGACAATTCACTCATAATGTAATGATAAAATTCATCCTCATAAGGAGGATTTTATATTATCTTCCATTAAATTCATCCTCATTATGAGATTCTTATGGAATATAGATATTCTAGTGTGAATTCTTAATTTTAGACATATCTTAACTAGATAAATTTAGGTTCAATAAAGGCAATAGAACTTTTTTTTTTCACTTACAAAATCCCATTTTGATGTTCATTTATGTTAACAACTATTAAATTAGATATTTTTATCCCCAATTATTTTCAAATAATTTTACACTAATCTTTGTTTTCTTATTCTTTCTTTCATTGTTTCATTTAAAATTTGAACCATTTAAGGATGCTATGTTATAGATTATGGTTTTCTTCCAATTCTTTTTAAATTTTCAACCCTCTCATGGTATAAATAATTTTACATTCAACAACCATGACTAAGGTACATTATATACCCAACCTCTTCCCCTATTTAACACACTCATAAACCTTGTTACTAATCTCATTCAAAGAGGTGGAACAACCAATCTTAGAGGGATCCTCATCCATAGGAGAGAGAAGGGAGCCATCAATCTAGGCTCTAGTAGTATTCTAAAAATAGTAGAACCAGAAGCTAGAATCCTAACAATGATAACCATGTTGGATAATACAAAAGTTTTCCTTTTCAAGGGATTGGGGAACACTTATTGGATGGGTATTATTTCCCCTTCACCACAATTTGATTAGGATTAACAATTGAAATAATAAAATTTGCAAATTGGTATAAGAAAACAATAAGCCCTTAGTGGAGGGGAGCTCTTTTTTTCTCATGTGCAACTCTAGTAATATATTTCTTAAATTACATGAGAAAATGAAAAGGGAAGTTAACAAGTCACATGCATCTAAGATTATTAATACGATAGAAGCTATACCTAGGATAAAAAAAATTATAGTTTCTTTCTAAGATGAAATAAATAATCAAGTAGAAACATTTATATACTTGTGAGGAAATCATCTATATTTCCTTCCTCTTGATTTACTTTCTTTATGAGACTTCAGGCCCTTTATGGATAAACCACTTGTAGTAGCTCAATGCCTTCCTCAATGGCTTTAAAGGTTAACCTTCTTACTTTTAACCAAAATTTTAATAACATTCAATTTTGTGTAATTTATGTCCACTATTATCATTTTAATTCAAATTAATGTAGTAAATTTATATATTTATTGAAAAATTAAAAAATCTTAAAATAATAGTTTTAAATTAATTGAAAATATGGTTGGACCCCTCTAATTTTGTGGAAATTTTACTTAAAAGCTATTTTAGTTGAATTGTATTGGGTACATAAGATGAGTATTGGTTGCTTCCTTCATCCTTCATTCCATCCTTGGTTTCCACATTCAATAATTGTAATCTGACCTTCCAATTCAAATATCTTGTCCCTATTATACTATTCCCTCCCACCCAAGAGTAATCTAACATTCTAGTTCAAAGAAATTTCCCCTACAATTATATGGGGCCCACAAAACAACTAGACTAGCTACGTATGGGTGAACGTGTACTTTCAAAACAACATTGCAACACAGCGCCTGCAAAGCATCTATATAAGAGGAAAAGGAAGCCGCATATGGCATTAAGACCTTCCTTGATGGTCTTTAGGTTAGGAAGATTTTAATTTCATTCATAGTTCTTGAGGTATTTTAAACAAAACTTGTGTTTGGAAAAAGGTATTTGGTACAAAATCCCAAAAAAATTAATGTTATATGTTTATACTATTAACACATGAAATTTTGGGCCTTAAAATAGCCACATCATCCCCATATTTTAATACAAATGATACATTGAGGCTTTATGTCACTTATAATAGATCTAAAATTTGTTGATATAGCTCCATTTAGATCAATTGATATATTCTAATTTCTATCAAATCATAGAGTGTCAATGTCAATAATTACACAATTCAAAGCACATACAATTTTTCATTTGCTAGTAGAGGGAACTATCTTATTATGCCATTAAAATAAAATATAGGTCCTCAATACTTTTCATCTTTATTTTCCATCATTACATTGAACCTTATAAGGGAAATTTTCATCTATTTCATTTTCTTCTCTTATAATTTGTGCTTTCAATAATGACTAGATTGATTTTACATGACCACCTTGATGTTAAGTAATGATGCTTTGTGTGCAATATAGGAATTTAAATTTTAGAACTATTTTAGATAATGTTTTAAATTTAAATTTTAGAACTGTTTTAGATTATGTTTTGTGTGCAATCTAGTAATTTGAATGTTTTGAAATTATTAAAAACTATGATAGATGTTGAATATTTTTTTTGTTAATGGTATGAAAATATTATTGATGAGTAGCTGAATTATTACAACTCTTTTAGATTTGTATTCCCTTTATACTAGTGCATATTCCCCAGATAAAGTAGCTACTATTCTTTCCCGCATGCAAAAAGAAGTACATGGTGATGTTCCCCTTAAAAAAATACAAGATAGTGTGACTTAAGAATGATAAAGAGAACTTATTTTCCTTTTTATCAAAATGTACTTAAGGTTAGGGGATACCAGGTCACTAGATCCGTTGATCATGCTATGGCTGAATTGATTTATCCACAATTTCTTGTAGCACATGGTCAATACCCAAACAATGACCAGATTCCATTATATTTTTTTCAATAGTTGTATGTTGAGGTCCATTTGGGCCTCAAAGTCAACTACCTGGACATTCCACCATATGTTGGTCAAGGGCATGGTAGGATTTCTGATAGGCCCACCTATTGTCGAGGAGATAGACCAATCCTAGTGTTTAGGGCATTGGTTGGTGAGAGGTCTCCTACTCTCACCCCAGCTCTAGCCCCCATAGCAGATGAGGTTGTCATTGCTTCCCAAAAGGAAGAAATTGACATTGTAGTTGACATTGTGGCTGCCACCACTAGGATATTTGATGATCGTGTAGGTCAGTATTTGATGGCTAGACATTCCTAATCCACTCCATTTTCAACACAGTGGACCACCATGGATCCTTTTACAATGGATGTCATCCCTACTCCCAAATAGCTCGATGCACTTATAGGAGATATGGCATGTAGGACTCTACATTATTTGGTTGAGGACCTATTGGAGGCATATGCCCACATTGCATCAAACTATGGGATCGGTATAGAGCATGGACTAGAGATTATTTTGCTACACATGGATTTCGTTCAACTCTAGGATCCCATCACTCTCAGTTGAGCACTACCGTGTGTTAGGATCCATCTATAGTTCATTCAACAACTAAACAGATTGTGAGTTTTATTGATATGTTCATTGGTTCTAGTTCATCATCGCCGATGCCATCTCACCTTCATAGTCCTCTACATTCATCATTTATGGCATGACATGGGATAGATCAAATGGATGTAGATGTTGATTTGTCACTTGACCATTTAGTGGATATGGTGGAGGTGACCATTTCAGAGGACTTAGGTCATTCGATATCAGATGATGTGCATGTATGTGTGCATGTGCATGTTTTATTTCTTTTTTCATTATTTTTAAATTTTTGTTTTAACTAGATATTCATATAAGTTGATATAGATGTATATATATTGTTACAAGTGGGCATACCTCATGTCACTCCTAGCCTTGTTTTGGATCATGTACATGATCGACGTGACTCTGTGGATTAATCTATTGCCAATGGACATGTGAGTTTTAAATTTTTATATATACACATGTATATGTACATGCAATATTTATGTATGCATAGATCTAGATAGATATTTAAAAATAAAATTTCATTTAAAAATTACTTTCATAAAATTTATTTAATTTAAATTATATGTATTTTAACACATTCTATACACAATTTTATTTGCAGGGCTTAGCACATCCATCACAGCAGGACCATTCTCATTCAGATGGTCATTCAACTAGGAGTCAACATTCATATTAGGCCTTGCACAATTTATGGTCTTTACCACATGTATTTTCTTATATGATGATCTTTAGTATTCAAGATTTGATGATCTCTAACTTACATTTGCTTATATGATATACATACATTTGCTTATTTGTTGATCTTTAGTATTCGGCATTTGATGATCTTTAATTTACATTTGCTTATATGATATGTACATACATTTTCTTATATGATATATACATACATTTTCCTCTTTGCTTATAATATGTGTTATGTTTATATATTGAATCTCTTTACATGTATGTACATGTGTTTGCTAATGGTTTAAACATGTTTACACATGATATATGTATGCATTTGCTTTAAATATTCAATATACATACATGTTTTTTTTATTTTATGATCTCTTACAACTTACATTTACTTATATTCAATATACATTTGATCTCTAGTAGAACTTTAGGGAAATCAATGCCACTTTATAATTAAGTTCATTCATGTTGATCACAATAAACATATTTTTCAAAATGACTTAAGCAATATGAACCATTGAGTTGAGAACAAAATATAATCTTTTTGAAAAGTAACTTGAAATTCAATTCAAATATAATTAAGAAAATTCAATTCAAATTATACCTCTATTATACATATTGCACACTTCAACAAAATTCTAAAATTACTAGATATGTTGTGCATACCTATGCATTAAATAACAACAAACTCCACAATGAAATAACTTGTTTTTTTACTACATTTATTTAAACTAGGATCTAGTTATTCCGTGTACACTAGAATAATTTTTTTCCCATTCCATATGCATATAAATAGAAGCTTATTTTTCATTATTTTGGATATCAAATTGCAAGGTTAATTCTCATTTATATCACTTGGAGCACATATTTTGGAGAAGATGTTTTTGCACATTTATCAAGGAGGCAAATATTGGAGAGAAAACTTTTCATTTTTATCAATCAAGGCAAACTTTGGAGGAGAATTTAACTAAGTTGGTAGAGTACTTGTTTTGAGTCATCTTTAAGTTGAAGAAGAAAATGGGACAACAAAGAAAAAGAAAAAATGTGTCTCAACAAAAAATTTCAAAAGAAGAACAAAAGAGGCATGAAGAAAACTTGGAAAATTATCATAGAAATAAACAAGGTACATTATTGATTCTTCTCTCTCTCTCTCAAGTGTGTGTTCAGGACTTTTATTAACACCTCAATTTGTTTTTCTTATAAATATATTTCAAATAGTCATCTTGCATAAACATTCCCTAAATTATTTATCATCTATTTCCAATTGCTTTTGTTCCATAGAATTCTTAAGTTCAAGAATCTTTGATTTTATTTGTTTCAACTCCACTTAGATAACTCATAGTCTCTCACTTTCTTTGCTTACCTATTAATTCAAACAATGAGCAAGAATTTCTCAAGCTAGAGTCAAGCTAAATCAAGATATTGGATCAAACGAATCCGTTGGAGAACACATGGACCTTGAAGTTAGGGAGGAGACCCAAATTCAAACAATGTTTGTTGGGAAGGGGTCAAGATCACTTCCTTCTACTAGTATTGATGAGCATATAAAACTAGCATAAACTTCTCTCAATTATAACATCATGTCTTATCACTTTGTTTGCTTGCATACATAAACTTCACTTATATAACATCATCTCTCACTTTTGTTTGCAAAATATTTTGTGACATGTAGGAAGGGCTCAACAAGCAAGAAGTTCTCATGCTCAAGTCGATCCAAATCTAGACATTGGATCAAATGAATCCACTCAAGAAAACATGGTCCTTGAAGATGGGGAGGAGGAACAAGTTCAAACAATGCAAGTTGGAAATAGGTTGGGATCACTTCCTCCTACTGGTATGGATGAGCATATAAAACTAGCTAAAAATGTGAGGACATAAAATTTTCATAGAAATTTACATCATTTACTTGAAATGGATATGGAGAAACTGAAATGTTATGCCAACCAGCCTTATAATAAGAGAAAGAGGTCAATGACTATATCTATAAATGGAATACTCAATCTTCATTTCAATCATCCTAATACACTTGAAAAAACCCAACTGTTATCATGTTTACTTCTTCGTGATGAGCTCAAAGAGTCATTACAATTGTTGGGTGTACATTCAACATCAAATAAGAAGAAACACATGGGATTACAAAAGGATATTGTTCAAAATGTTAAAAAGGGTTTAGATTCCTTTGGGAAAGGATCTCGATCAGTGGATAAGGCCACTACAAGAAGGGTGGTGTTGACATATATTGTACATCAAGATATAGCAAGAAAAAGAAAAATATCTACACTTTCAACTGAAATTGGTTATAGTAGAACCACATTAATAAATATGAGAAAAATCTAAAGTTTTTGGATGAGAGTTTAGAAGGAAATTGGGCAATTATATGTAGAGATCCCTGTTCTAACAAGATTGAAGATGTTGTTAGGAACTTGGTCTCAAATTTTTGGCATGATCAGACTCATCCATCATAAAATACTAGAAATGTTATAAGACATAGGATTGGACTTAGTATTTATGAAACTCATATCAAACAATGGCTAGACATAACACAATTTGAGATGTATATGAAATTTTGTAATCATATCCTCATATAAAGATTGGGAAAACAATGTTTCAAAGGTTAAAACCATATTATGTGAAGATAAACAAGTTTTTTGAAACTTTTTGTTGTCGTTATCAGATTGAATTTGATCTCTACTATTAGGTGTTTCAAAAGATGAGAGAAGAAAGATGTTGGTTTCAAAATGAACCTCCTAAATAGGAAAGTTTTTTCATAAATTCTATATTATGTGATCATGAAAATGGACCTCAAATAAACTACATAAAAGGAATTTGTGAGACATGTGGAAATTTGACTAAATTTCCTTCAAGAATTAAGGATACTGACCTAACAAAGACAGTAAATTGCAAGAGGTAAGTACTGTATTGAGAGAGTTTATTTGTTTCAATTTGATTAGATTGCTATTTGGATTCTCTTTAATGTAATGTTTTATTGATTGCGTGGTTTATTACTTATTCACATATTTTACTCACACAACTACAAGTATGTAAACTTGTTGCAAATTTTTTTTGGAAAAGAATCCACAAGGTTGAACTATGTAGAAGAGGAGATTCCCATTGGAAAATTTATGGAAGATTTTCAAAAATCAATACAACCGTACATACATCATTCATTTTTTGTTAAGTGGCAAGCAAAAAAATTCCAAACATTGAGAGATACTTTCCCACGTGGAATAGTTCTATCAGTAGTTGAATTTGCTGAAAATTACTCCTGTGTACATCAAAAGGAGATTCAATCAAAGTATTACTTTTCAAAGAAGATAACTATTATGGTTCATGTGTGTTATCGACATGCACAGTCAAAATTGGATGGTGTTGAGAGTACACATGAAGAATGAACCATTAAGAAAGAATATCATTTTTTATATTAGTGATGATAAAGAGAATGAAACACTTTTTGTCCAACATTGCTTTACAATATTTTTTGAGAATTTGAGAAGCAAGGGTGTAAAATTTGAAAATCATTTTGTATGGTCAGATGGATGTGCGACACAATTCAAATCTTTACGACCATTCTATGCACTTTGTAGATATCATAAAATCTACAAAATAGCACATGTTTGGAGTTTTTTTTAGAGTGGGCATGGAAAGGGTGGGCATGAGGGATTACTCTTGTTTTTGCACTAAGTGCATTGATGGAAACTATGATTATGCATGTAACAATAAAAAACTTGGATATGTTGGTAAATAAGATACATTGCCACTAGTTGTTTCAAAAACATATGATGAAAATGAGGAAGAAAGATTTGAAGACATTCTTTTGATTTCAATTGATTATGACCATATTTCAAGATTGGTTAGAAAAGGTACATCTATAAGTTTTCAATAATTTAAATATTATATATATCTAGTTAATGATCTTTAGAGACATTACTAATTTTTTTAGACATTTTTTGTGTAAATTTGGTGTACAAGAGATGTTTGTGCAGTCATAGCAGAGCCTAGAAACATCGAAGGTGTTAGCTATTAGTTATTGTGTTTCACAGAAGAGAGGAATAAGCTAACACAACCTGAAACAAGTGATGGAATGTAATTTCCCACAGGTGAGTTTGAATTTAAAATTTTATATACATTGTATTCAAATGTGAACATTATATTATAAACATTAAATATATATTGTACAAACCTTGAGCACTTAAATGTTGCACACGTTCATATGTCTTACCTTAGGTTCATGTTTACCATGTAGGTTCTGTTGTAGTGCAAGGGACATATCTAAAACAAGTAGTAGTTCAACATGGGATTCATTTTGTTGACTATCAACTTGATAACAAAGTATATCAATATAGTCACTTAATTTAATTGCTACCGCTCTACATCTTCATGCAATTCCATATGCACGTGGCTAAAGAAAATGGAGACTAGATAGTGATGATCATCCAAAAATTCTACATGTTATTGAAGAGCAGGCTGAAACCAGAATCTTTGACTTAGATTATATCCATGGTTTTCAAGTTCACTTGTAACCTTATACATGTTCAAATGAGAACTTATAGTAACTTGTACATAGTTGTAAATCATTTTGTGTAAATTACAATTATATGTACATATTTGTTCCATGGAAAATTCTTAAGTTCAAGAATCTTTGATAGCATCATCTCTCACATTTTTTGGTTGCATGTAAACCCATATATATACTTTCAATCCTTATTTGAAACGTAGTGAAGTTTTTTAAAATCATTTTTCCTAAATTACAATTATATGTACATATTTGTTCCATGGAAAATTCTTAAGTTCAAGAATCTTTGATAACATCATCTCTCACCTTTTTTGGTTGTATGTAAACCCATATATATGCTTTCAATCCTTATTTGAAATGTAGTGAATTTTTTTAAAATCATTTTTCCTAAATTACAATTATATACAACTTATATTTGTTTCATGGAATTCTTAAGTTCAAGAATCTTATATACAATTATATACAACTTATATAATTTGTTCCATCAATTGTTCCATGGGAAATTATGTAAATTTTAAAATTAAATATTATCTAATTATAAAATTATTGTACACATATATAAAACATAAATCAATGCAAATAAAAAAGTAAACCCTAACCCTTAACCCTTGTACCCCCTACCCTCTATCTTTCTCCCAATCCCCCTCTCTCTCTTGAAAGTCTCTCCCTCATACCCACTATCCCTCTCTCTCCTCTACCCTTAACCCTTAAACCCTACCCTTTATCTCTCTCCCACTCCCCCCCTCTCTCTCAAGTCTATCCCTCCTACCCTGAGCTCCCTCTCTCCCCTCTACCCTTAACCCTTAAACCCTAAACCTTTGTATATGTGCCCCCTCTCCCTTTATCTCTCCAACCCACCCTCTCTCAAGTTCCTCCCTCCCTACCCCCTCTCCCTCCCTCTACCCTTAACCCAGAAACCCTAAACCTTCTACCCCCTACCCTCCGCTCTCTCCCACTCCTCTCTCTCTTGTGCATTCTCCTCCCTACCCACTCCCTCCCTCTCTCCCTCTATCCTAACCATAAAACCCTAAACCCTTTGTACACCCCTACCCTTTATCTCTTTTCCACCTCCCCCCCTCTCTCAAGTCTCTTCCTCCCACTCCCCATCTCTTCCCTCTACCCTTAACCCTTAAACCCTACCCTTTATCTCTCTCCCCACTCCCCCCTCTCTCAAGTCTCCCTCCTACCCCCTTTCCCTCTCTCCCCTATACCCTTAACCCTTAAAAACTAAACCCTTCTACCCCCTACCCTCTATCTCTCTCTCCCACTCCCCTATCTCTATTGAAAGTCTCTCCCTCCTACCCACACTACCTCTCTCTCCTCTACCCTTAACCCTTAAACCATAGGAACCCCTACCATTTATCTCTCTCCCACTCCCCTCTCTCTCTTGAGTCTCTCCCTCCTACCCCCTCTCCCTCTCTCCCCTCTACCCTTAACCCTTAAACCATACCCTTTATCTCTCTCCCACTCCCCCCTCTCTCTCTCAAGCTCCTCCCTCCCTCAGCCTCTCTCCCTCCCTCCCACCCCCCTCTCTCTCAAGTCCCTCCCTCCTACCCCCTCTCCCTCTCTCCCCCCTACCCTCTATCTATCTCCCACTCCCCCTATCTCTCTTGAAAGTATCTCCCTCCTACCCACTCTACTCTCTCCTCTACCCTTAACCCTTAAACCCTAGTACCCCCTACCCTTTATCTATCTCCCACTTCCCCCCCTCTCCCCTCTACCCTTAACCTTTAAACCCTACCCTTTATCTCTCTCCCACTCCCCCTCTCTCTCCCAAGTTTCTCCCTCCTACCCCCTCTGCATCTCTCCTCTCTACCCTTGTACACCCCTACCCTTTATATTTCTCCCACTCCCCCCTCTCTCTTAAGTCTCTCCCTCCTACCCCCTCTCCCATCTACCCTTAACCCTTAAACCCTAAACCCTTCTACCCCCTACCCTCTATCTCTCTCCCACTCCCCCTCTCTCTCCTCTACCCTTAACCCTTAAACCCTAGGACCCCCTACCCTTTATCTCACTCCCACTTCCCCCTCTCTCTCAAGTCTCTCCCTCCCACCCCCTCCTTCAATCTTTCCCCTCTACACTTAACCCCTTAAAACCCTAAACCTATGTACCCCCTACCCTTTATCTCTCTCCCACTCCCCCCTCTCTCTCTCTCAAGTATCTCCCTCCTACCCCCATGCTCCCTTTCTCTCCCACTCCCTCCATATCTTTCTCTCAATTCAATGATATGGGCCTTCTGTAAAATTTTCTAGCCATACTTGCCATTCTCTCTAGTTGAAAAAAATCCATGCAGGCCCATTAAAAAAACAAAAAAGAATAGTTAAATAATACCCATAAGCACAAAGCTAATGAAGCTTCAACTTCATTGCCCAGGGGATTTAAAGCATCAAAATTAAATAACCTTATAGGTCTCTAAATCTTATACAGTATATGATATGAAGAATTTCATCATTGTGGGAAAATCACTACACTAAAAAGATTTCTTGAGAAAATAAAATATAGGAGGTTCATAGGGTTGTAAATACATTAGAATTAGAATAGGAACTGTGATAGGGCAAAAATAGTTGTTAGAAAATGAGCAGCAAATACAAAGAGTGAAAATAACAACTAGAAACACCCTACACCTCAAGATTAACCTAGTTGGATTCAAAACAAAGCAAAGATAACAAAGAAATAGATATACCTTGTCTCGAATCGATCCTTTGGTTGGTCCTTCGATTGTTGATGTTGTATGCTCCTTGATGGAAAAGATGTAAGATGTGAGATGAAAATGTGATTGGATAAAATGGATGCAAAATGGCTAAGTGTGGTTTGAGAAATAAAATTGCAAGAGTTTGGCTAGCAAAATGATCTCTCTCTAAAATGAGAGAAAAGAGGGGGTATTTATAGGAATTTTGAGAATTCCTTGGAGAAATGGACGGTTAAGATTGAACCCAACATGGCCAAGATGTAGGGATATGGTGAGTTGAGAACTCACAAGCCCTCACATCTTAACATGTGGCAAGTGAAGAGGCTTGAGAAAGGTGATGTGGAGATGAGGTGGAAGGGGAGTACATGACATGGATGTACTTCAAAGTACCATAGGGATTTGGTCAGGATATCCTCATAAAGGATGTCCTTGTCCCCATGTGTGTGAGGGGACATGTGAGGAATTAAAAATTCCTCAAATATCCTCATGGGAAGAAGGGAAATAATAAAAAATTCTTGAAAGGACATGTGGGAAGAAGTGAAGGAATTAAAAATTCCTTTGAGTGCATTGGGGGTTTAAAGGTGCATTAAAAATTCACATGGGGAAGTGGAGTGCCTTGTTCAAAAGAAGAAAGCCTTTAATAAGGCTGACCATAGGACATATGTCATAAATGAGAAGAGGATTAGGTTGGCCCAACTAAGTGATTAAGGTTGTGCAAGTACTTGATTAGATGGACTAATGATTCATTTAGAAGCAAGTGGTAAATTATGGAGGATGTGACCCTAATGATGATAGGGGTGTGCACATCCTAACCATAAATTAATTAGAAGAAGGTTAAAGGGTTAAGATGGATTAGAGACCCACTTACAAAAGTTGGAGGATGTGACAATGAGAGAGAAAAAGAGGAATTTAAAAAATAAATTTAAATTCAAAAAAGGAAATGTGACTAAATTAAATAAAATGGTGTTTTTATTTAATTTAGAGGGGAAAGAGGGGTAAAGTAGTTATTCAATTAAATAA
>VDFB02105785.1:76050842-76118273 GCA_007258455.2 Sequoia sempervirens
TTGAAAAGTTGAGAAAAAGGTGGTTGTAAAGCTACATAAAAGTATTCAATGCATTGAAAACTCTATCCAAGAAAGGGATATTGTTGGACTAAGGGCTTATGAGAGAGTAGATGATCTAAAGCTTCAAGTAAAACATATGAAAAAGAAGTTAGAAGATCACAAAAAGTAATAGTAGGGGGTGTTAATAGGTAAGAGTAGTAGGGATGAGGAAAAATGTGTCGATGATCAACTTGTAGATGCAAAGGAAATAGTTGGAAGTGTTGAAACTGTAACAAAACAACAAAAGACTAAAATTAAACACCTAGAAAAGGAAGTAAAAGATAAGAAGAAGATTTTATCATCAAAACAAAAGGAGGTTGATGTTGTTGAGAGAGAGTTGCAATCTAAAAGACATGGAGTCGAGAAAATAAAGACAACAATGGAAGGTGTTGCTTATAAAGAAGGGTGGATGGAGACATTATAAAAAGAGATTTTCCAAGAATTTGAGGTAGTTTAGAAGTTGAAGGATAATATTAGGCACCTTGAGGCTCACTTAGGAAATTTTCAATTTACCTATAATAGTCATGTAAAGAATTTTGATAGATCAAAAGTCAAAGGTGTTGTTGCACAACATATAAAAGTTTAAAATACATTAAAGGTAAATTTTGAAGATGACTTTCATTACACTCATGTTGTGTAAACAACAAAAGGTTTTAATTACATTAATACTATTTTCTAAAACTAGAGGTTGGAAAACACTGGGTATTATTAAACATGTAACCCACATACTATTGTAAAACCCTCTACACATAATAGCCCAATTGGTTAGTCACCCCTCATGTTAATTTGGCTATTTTTATGTATCCCCCACCTCCTTCCCGAGCTCTCCACCCTTGAGATTTGAGAAATCCCAATTAAATAACCTACAATCCATTGTGTATTCCAACCTGCCATTATTTTGTGCTTTTATCTTCAATCATATGAAGAAATTAAAATGCCATTTTTACTGTAGCTTTAAAATTTTTGATATATTTTGAAGGTAGCTTTCATTGCATTATGACTATGGGTTAAATAATAATAGTGGTTTGCAATTATAAGGAAGAAGGAATTCTCTCTTTTTTTGGTTTTCACTATATCAAGGGGTTTGACCAAACTTATAGAACCCTCTTATATGTTCAACCGAACATATAAGTTTGGTCAAACCCATTGTTCGACCGACCCCCTCAACGACCATTAAAAAAAACCATATTTTATTGGGTTTGATCGAATGTGGGTTCAACCAAACCCCTTCATTAGGGCATATATTTAAATAAAAAAATTGTCACTGTCACATGCACTCTAGTGACATGAACTTTTTTCTATTGTGGTGAACGTGAACAAAAAAGGATGACGAACATGAACAACAAAGGTGAAAAACCTAGTGGAAAAACATGTACCATCTTGAAAGCCAAGTTCATCAACCTATTAACCTCCATAGTGAGCAGAAAGTTGGTGAACTTGAAATTGTGTTTCAAACTAAATTTATTTTGAAAAAAATTTAAACCCTAAATGGAAAATGTGAAATGTGAAATGGTTAAAATTTACAATAGATTTGAAGTTTAGTTTGTTGAAATTGAAATTCCATTTTCTTGAAAGTTGCTAAAGCCTTTGAACAACAAACTTAATTTCTATTATGCGTTGATGAATGTTCATACCATGTTTCAAAGCTCCAATTTTGGCACAGGCAGGGACTGTTGAATTTGGCTTTGTAGTTGGTAATTCCATTTGTTTGAAATATTTTGCATACCCATTTTTAAAATCTATCAAACAACAATTAATGTACCTTGTCTATGCTTCCACAATTTGCATACATTTCTACGAAGGCACCTGCCAATTGCATTTGCTTGAATGTTTCTAAATCCTTACCTTGTTAACAGATTTTTTTGAGGCATTATATAAAATAGTTCATGTGCCTTCCACATTTTGCATACATGTCTTCTAGGGCACTTGCAATTGCAACTACAACATCTAGTAAAATTCCCCCTTGATGATTTGACTGATGTCCATACCCTGTTCAAAGCTCCCATTTTGGCACAAGCAAAGGGAAGGTTGTGGAATTTAGCTTTACAGCTACCAATTGCATTTGCTTGAAAGTTTCTAAAGCCTTTTCAACAAACCCATTAACAAGGATAACATGATATTATTTAATTACAAGCTTAAGTTTAAATATTGCACTTGAAATCCAAATTGAAATTAAAATTATATGTTTGAGGCAATGCATATAAGACACCCATACAAAATAGTACAAAAGAAAGAGAAAAAGTGTAAAGAATGCACTTGTAACCTATACTTGAGAGCATTAAAATTTTGAAATTAAACATAAAGAATAATAGGATATATAGAATTAAATGCATGTCAAGGCTAAATTATATAATATCAAAAAATACTATTTTTAAAGTTTAAATTTATGATATTTTAATATTAGAGTGCAAGCTCTTTTGGTTGGTTATGAATTAGAAATAGAAATTTTGAAAGGGACCCACCCTTTTACACAAACCAATAAAGAGACAATAAAGGATCAATCATATTGACATGGAACAACAACAAGAAAAATATAGTTGTAAGTTAGAAAAATAACATCCAATTAGAAATACTCCACCAATAGTGGCAATGTATCAAATAAAGAGGGTCGTTTTCCCAAAAACATTAGTAGATCTATCATTTCACAACAACTTGAATCCAAAATTATTCAAGGAACTATATATCTTATTGTCAACCTTATCCTTTTCCATGAATGAACCTAGTTCCTTTCTAATGGAGTTTCCATCTTTAGTTTCCAAACTTGAGACCAAAGGGAATATAAAGGGTTCCTATAATCATCTAAACTTGAACCTTCTTCATATTTTTAAATTATTAGAAGGAATACCAAGAGGTGAATGTTGCAATTCAAGAAAATGGTAGAGGCAATGAACTCCAACTAATCCATCTCTAACATGATTCTTGTCTCTACAAATCTCCTCTAAATTTCTCTTGACAAGACCTTCTAAATTAGTCATGTCTACAAGAGGACCAACCACCCCTCAATTATGCCCAAAGGGAGCCTCAACCAAATCTAAGGTAAACAAGTCTCCATCTCATGCCCATGCATTTTTTCAACCTTTCCTTTCCTCTAAAATTCCTAAACCTATAAAATACATAGCTACTACACACATGACAACATGGTGAAAACACAAGAGAATCCTATAGCATGACATGTTGAACCCAAATAGCAAATTCAAAAATAATTTAATCTATAAGAAGTATAAATGGTTTGATGGTAGAAACTTTATACATATAAAATATGATAAATGTGTGATTATTTTTCTTTCCAATCTATAAAGTTTTGTATGTGCGTGGCTATATAATTGAGATGATTCACTCATAATGCAATGATAAAAATTTAGTATGTATGAAAGAAATATTTTTGAGACATCAAGCTACCATTCTACATAACTCTCATGGAAATAAGAATATTATTTTATTTTAACTAAAGAAATTGTGTGTACTCTATCTTGAAAATTACTAATTAATTTTGAATTATATACTTATAATTTAAAATAAGAGCATCCTTTGTAACATGGAATAGATAAGTTAATTTTAATGAAAAAAAATATGTTTTTTATATTAAGAAAAATTTACAAAAATATGGAACTCATACAAGAAATTGATTAGGACAAATATGTGTATGAGAATTAAGATGCTCAAATAATTTATATACTTTCTTTCAATAATTAACATTAAAAATTAATACAGTTTGGTGAGCATATTGTATAATCACACTAGAAATCAACAATGGAAGATTGAGAGTCTCAACTAAGAATTCCACCAAGTATAGATAACATTCATACTAGAAGCCAACAACAAAAGACCAAATTTCATAAATAAAGTTCATGTGTTATATATCATGCCTTTGAGGGGTCCACAAGTACCATAAGCCTTTTGAAATCCTTCTCCATCTAAATGCATCCATTCCAAGACCATTGGGAGGTGGGTATCCCAAGTTCCTTAATTTCTTGTAGGAATTTAATCAAGAGTAGGACATTGTGAATTTTGGCATACAAAAGGAGTGCCATCTGATGATCCTCCTCCATTTTTCACTCCAACAAAGTTTAACTAGGTCATAGTCACCTCCCAATGGTCTTGGAATGGATGCACTTAGATGGAGAAGGTTCAAAAGGCCCATGGTACTTGTGGACCCTAAGAGCATGTTCTATAACACATGAACTTTGTTAATTGATATCTTAGTTGTTGGATTCTAGTATGAATGTTATCTATAAGGTGGAATTCTTAGTTGAGACTCTCAATCTTCCATTATTGGTCGAATAATGATATATCTCAAACTGAAATAAATAAAACCTGTGAATGAAAAATTTTAATAATAAGAAGAATTTATCTTTTACGCCATATTCCAAGGCATGTTATTATCCACAATGCATGACACTTCTTCACATCTCTACCAAGTTCTAAACAGATATAGATTTGCCATTTCCATGGAGATTGATGATTTAAAAAGAAAATATCATGCCATTTCTTTCTTGAGAAGTCATGTTTGCATTCATGATTTGCAACTTCCATCTTCATCCAAAAAGAAATTTTTTTATCGTTATGTGCCTGATATTAACAAATAAAAACCTTCATTTGAGCATGATCGCCAACACAAAGGTAAATGATTGGAAACAAAAGAAAGCTTGATTAATCGCTTTCAACATATTGGTGGAAAATCTACATCTTTTGAAAGTGGCTTCCCAGCTTATTAGTCTTATGTTTAGTAAGGTTTTGTAATCTCCAGTGTTATGTATTCAAGTCATGAGTATATCTAGTATGATGTATTCTTTTGGGTATTTTGGGTGCATAAGAGAATGTGCATATACATGTACTAATGTATTCAACCAATGTGCTTATGTATCGTTGTAATTAGACAATTGGTCATTTGTACTGGGACCTCATTGGTCTTTTTGATATTTTGTAAAATTATTTATTTAAGGGGTTTTCTTAGCTGGTTTCCCATTTCTAGTATGTGCTTTAATGCGAGCTATATGTACAAAATATTATATATAAATAAAATTATAAGTGGTCTCCCACTTTTGCTTAAAAAAAATAAGTTCTTGTAAATTTCCACATCTTTTTCCTTGACACAGTTGCTATTTTTCCTACAACAAGATTTTCTTTTATGCAAGGTCCCACTCACTCCAAGATTAGTACAAAAAAACTATACCCGTAACACCTAGAATGTAAGATGACCAAGGCTTAATACCAAATGAAAGAAAGTAGTGGTGTAAAAATATTCCTACACTAACCTTTGGGGGAGGTATGTACAAAATAAAGATATTGTACTCATTAAAACCAGGACCAAAAATGTACCATGAAATATTGTTTTACTTGGGGAAAACCGTTCGTGACAAAACCCCACACATTCCAAGAAAAACCTGTTATAATATTTAACAACTAAAGTTTAATACAAATATTAGGCTATGCCTTGTACTATAAAGTATCATCGACATTTAGATTCTAGAGCATTTTTCAATAGCACTAAAAATACCTACAAGCCAATGATATGAATCATGTGATATTATATACTCAAGCACTAATAAATGTGATGTTTTGAAACTATACATTAAAAGTGGTTTATTGAAACCATGAGTGAAAATAATTCAACCACAATTTTTGTATTCCACTTTGATATATTCAAACCCATTAAAAGATTTCTTATGATTTTTCATAATGTTGGTCAATACTTTACTGTAAATATTCTATAGTCATGCTCTTAAATGTCATAAGAGGGTTTCATCTTATAAAGCTATAATGATATTATATGCTCTTAGAACATCTTAGACACCTCCCAAAGCATTCAAAAAATGACAAATAACTACCAACACAAAGTGAGATACCTCATTTCCTAATATGAGGACAAAATAATAAATCAAAATATTAGGATGCAAGATTGACCCACCTTTCCCAATACTTGGCTAAGTTTATCATCTATTGAGGAGTGGATCCCAACAAAAATTGTGCTTAGTGCTTACTACTAATGCAAGGAATACCTATTCATTTTTTCTTCTTTATTGTATGCCTAATGACTCTTCATCTCAATTTAAATTGTGGGAATGGATTTTTATGCCCTCCCTATGGCTAAATGGCTACAAGGAGGTGAATATGATATGGTGGAAAAAACCAAGATACAAGTTTTTTTAGTTCTCATAAAATCTCCTAAAAATAATTGAATTCCTACATCCTAACTAGAAATACCATGAGGGGTTTAGGTCCCATTTTAGACAAAAAATATTCTTATACTCATCACTAGTTCACTTGGACCAACTAAAGAGATGGTGAACTAAGGGAAACTTAGTTGTATTGATAGATTTTACTTAGTTATTTTTCTTTCCATTGTCCCCTCTCCACAAAAACACCCTTATTTAAGTAGATTCTATTAAACCTATCTCACATATATCTTATCAATTCTTTAAACTTTTCTGGAAGCTTCTTATTCCTCATGCCTAATAATCTATCCTTCAAGCTCAACACTTCCCACCTCAATCAAATTGATCACCTTGCTTCCCTAATATCCCTTTTGGAACATGTTCCTAGACCTCCTTCGAAATGTAAAGTGGATACATTTGTTGAATGATATTATTCGTCTATTTACTTTTCTGCTTACTATAATCTTACAATAAAAATATTGCTAGAAAGAGATCTAGAATGGAAAAAACATGGATCCAAATAGATAAAAATAAAATTGTTTTGGCTTTAGCACTTACTAATAACTTTTCGACAATGATTGGTTGCTTTAGTTGAAATAAAACTTAGAAGATTTGAACTTAATTGTTGTAGAGAGGATCTCAGAGATTAAGAGATATAGGCTACATTGGGTAGAAAGGATATAAAGGGATAAAAAGAGTATTTTTAGTTATCTCGAACATATTTACATTCTTAAGAGTGGATAATATCTATCGTTGATCAAGAGAGGTAGTTCCATGACAACTCTAATGATATTAAATTCATTTTCCTCCAGCATTACAAATAATTTTTAATTGATCTAGTTGAAGGAGATCCACTTCAAGATATAGTTGAGGAATTGATTGGCACTTGCATACCTAGAATAATTGGTCTCAAAAAATAGGCACATTTAGATAATTTATTCACCCTTGAGGAGGTTGATATTTGCTTGAAGGATTTGAATACTCAAAAAGTCTTCGAATAGATGGTTTAGCTACACAATTCCTTAAAACAATATGTCCATTCATCAAGGAGGACTCTATGAGGTATACAAAGTAGCTTTATCAAAGGGATCCGTCATTTAAATTCTATTAATCAAGGGTTGATAAATTAATTCCTAAAGGAAAAATATTTTTTTTAATTTGAGGGTGGATACTAATTACTCTTCTTAATACCTCCTACAAGATTGCGGCTAAATCCATAGCTAAAATAATTGAATAGATGACACAAGAAATTGTAAGACTAGAAAAAACTATATTTATATAAGAGGGAGATTTAAATTATAATACTTGAATCTTTTTAAGGTATCTCATTAGATTCTACTTACTCTAACTTAAATTTAAAAAACAACATTAAAATCCACAAAACAAATTTTAAAGACATAATAAATTATTACAATATTATTTAAAAATATAATTGTAATAGACATGTTATAGTAATAAATGTTCAAATTTTAAATCTATGAATATTTATAATTTTTTAGGCCAATCTTTAGGCACTAATTCACCATCATTAAAATGATCCTTAGTTTATTCATTTTTTTTTCATGATTATAATTTTTTTCAATTTCTATTAAACCAAACTCAAAATAATGGTATAGATTAAGATTCTTGTATTTATCCTAGATTTGGGTCATGTTTGATTCTAGATTTATTATCATAATTAGAAGTTGTATAAATTGTTAAATTATATATTTTTTAACATAGATAAAATGTATGGTTGGATTAGTGAGATATTTATAACAAGTATGCAATATGAAGTCAAAATTTATTAGATATGATTCTCAATAAATTAATTTTAATGATTCAATTTATAGCTTTATGCAATCTATAAGTTTAAATAGTTTGATGGTATCTAAACTTTATAAATATAAAAATATGATAAATGTGTGATTATTTTGCTTTCCAATCTATAATTTTTTAATGTTCTTGGATATATAATTAAGACAATTCACTCATAATGTAATGATAAAATTCATCCTCATAAGGAGGATTTTATATTATCTTCCATTAAATTCATCCTCATTAT
This sequence comes from Sequoia sempervirens, assembly GCA_007258455.2. Taxonomy (NCBI): domain Eukaryota; kingdom Viridiplantae; phylum Streptophyta; class Pinopsida; order Cupressales; family Cupressaceae; genus Sequoia; species Sequoia sempervirens. The sequence continues at coordinate 76,059,081 of VDFB02105785.1, forward strand.
GAGATTCTTATGGAATATAGATATTCTAGTGTGAATTCTTAATTTTAGACATATCTTAACTAGATAAATTTAGGTTCAATAAAGGCAATAGAACTTTTTTTTTTCACTTACAAAATCCCATTTTGATGTTCATTTATGTTAACAACTATTAAATTAGATATTTTTATCCCCAATTATTTTCAAATAATTTTACACTAATCTTTGTTTTCTTATTCTTTCTTTCATTGTTTCATTTAAAATTTGAACCATTTAAGGATGCTATGTTATAGATTATGGTTTTCTTCCAATTCTTTTTAAATTTTCAACCCTCTCATGGTATAAATAATTTTACATTCAACAACCATGACTAAGGTACATTATATACCCAACCTCTTCCCCTATTTAACACACTCATAAACCTTGTTACTAATCTCATTCAAAGAGGTGGAACAACCAATCTTAGAGGGATCCTCATCCATAGGAGAGAGAAGGGAGCCATCAATCTAGGCTCTAGTAGTATTCTAAAAATAGTAGAACCAGAAGCTAGAATCCTAACAATGATAACCATGTTGGATAATACAAAAGTTTTCCTTTTCAAGGGATTGGGGAACACTTATTGGATGGGTATTATTTCCCCTTCACCACAATTTGATTAGGATTAACAATTGAAATAATAAAATTTGCAAATTGGTATAAGAAAACAATAAGCCCTTAGTGGAGGGGAGCTCTTTTTTTCTCATGTGCAACTCTAGTAATATATTTCTTAAATTACATGAGAAAATGAAAAGGGAAGTTAACAAGTCACATGCATCTAAGATTATTAATACGATAGAAGCTATACCTAGGATAAAAAAAATTATAGTTTCTTTCTAAGATGAAATAAATAATCAAGTAGAAACATTTATATACTTGTGAGGAAATCATCTATATTTCCTTCCTCTTGATTTACTTTCTTTATGAGACTTCAGGCCCTTTATGGATAAACCACTTGTAGTAGCTCAATGCCTTCCTCAATGGCTTTAAAGGTTAACCTTCTTACTTTTAACCAAAATTTTAATAACATTCAATTTTGTGTAATTTATGTCCACTATTATCATTTTAATTCAAATTAATGTAGTAAATTTATATATTTATTGAAAAATTAAAAAATCTTAAAATAATAGTTTTAAATTAATTGAAAATATGGTTGGACCCCTCTAATTTTGTGGAAATTTTACTTAAAAGCTATTTTAGTTGAATTGTATTGGGTACATAAGATGAGTATTGGTTGCTTCCTTCATCCTTCATTCCATCCTTGGTTTCCACATTCAATAATTGTAATCTGACCTTCCAATTCAAATATCTTGTCCCTATTATACTATTCCCTCCCACCCAAGAGTAATCTAACATTCTAGTTCAAAGAAATTTCCCCTACAATTATATGGGGCCCACAAAACAACTAGACTAGCTACGTATGGGTGAACGTGTACTTTCAAAACAACATTGCAACACAGCGCCTGCAAAGCATCTATATAAGAGGAAAAGGAAGCCGCATATGGCATTAAGACCTTCCTTGATGGTCTTTAGGTTAGGAAGATTTTAATTTCATTCATAGTTCTTGAGGTATTTTAAACAAAACTTGTGTTTGGAAAAAGGTATTTGGTACAAAATCCCAAAAAAATTAATGTTATATGTTTATACTATTAACACATGAAATTTTGGGCCTTAAAATAGCCACATCATCCCCATATTTTAATACAAATGATACATTGAGGCTTTATGTCACTTATAATAGATCTAAAATTTGTTGATATAGCTCCATTTAGATCAATTGATATATTCTAATTTCTATCAAATCATAGAGTGTCAATGTCAATAATTACACAATTCAAAGCACATACAATTTTTCATTTGCTAGTAGAGGGAACTATCTTATTATGCCATTAAAATAAAATATAGGTCCTCAATACTTTTCATCTTTATTTTCCATCATTACATTGAACCTTATAAGGGAAATTTTCATCTATTTCATTTTCTTCTCTTATAATTTGTGCTTTCAATAATGACTAGATTGATTTTACATGACCACCTTGATGTTAAGTAATGATGCTTTGTGTGCAATATAGGAATTTAAATTTTAGAACTATTTTAGATAATGTTTTAAATTTAAATTTTAGAACTGTTTTAGATTATGTTTTGTGTGCAATCTAGTAATTTGAATGTTTTGAAATTATTAAAAACTATGATAGATGTTGAATATTTTTTTTGTTAATGGTATGAAAATATTATTGATGAGTAGCTGAATTATTACAACTCTTTTAGATTTGTATTCCCTTTATACTAGTGCATATTCCCCAGATAAAGTAGCTACTATTCTTTCCCGCATGCAAAAAGAAGTACATGGTGATGTTCCCCTTAAAAAAATACAAGATAGTGTGACTTAAGAATGATAAAGAGAACTTATTTTCCTTTTTATCAAAATGTACTTAAGGTTAGGGGATACCAGGTCACTAGATCCGTTGATCATGCTATGGCTGAATTGATTTATCCACAATTTCTTGTAGCACATGGTCAATACCCAAACAATGACCAGATTCCATTATATTTTTTTCAATAGTTGTATGTTGAGGTCCATTTGGGCCTCAAAGTCAACTACCTGGACATTCCACCATATGTTGGTCAAGGGCATGGTAGGATTTCTGATAGGCCCACCTATTGTCGAGGAGATAGACCAATCCTAGTGTTTAGGGCATTGGTTGGTGAGAGGTCTCCTACTCTCACCCCAGCTCTAGCCCCCATAGCAGATGAGGTTGTCATTGCTTCCCAAAAGGAAGAAATTGACATTGTAGTTGACATTGTGGCTGCCACCACTAGGATATTTGATGATCGTGTAGGTCAGTATTTGATGGCTAGACATTCCTAATCCACTCCATTTTCAACACAGTGGACCACCATGGATCCTTTTACAATGGATGTCATCCCTACTCCCAAATAGCTCGATGCACTTATAGGAGATATGGCATGTAGGACTCTACATTATTTGGTTGAGGACCTATTGGAGGCATATGCCCACATTGCATCAAACTATGGGATCGGTATAGAGCATGGACTAGAGATTATTTTGCTACACATGGATTTCGTTCAACTCTAGGATCCCATCACTCTCAGTTGAGCACTACCGTGTGTTAGGATCCATCTATAGTTCATTCAACAACTAAACAGATTGTGAGTTTTATTGATATGTTCATTGGTTCTAGTTCATCATCGCCGATGCCATCTCACCTTCATAGTCCTCTACATTCATCATTTATGGCATGACATGGGATAGATCAAATGGATGTAGATGTTGATTTGTCACTTGACCATTTAGTGGATATGGTGGAGGTGACCATTTCAGAGGACTTAGGTCATTCGATATCAGATGATGTGCATGTATGTGTGCATGTGCATGTTTTATTTCTTTTTTCATTATTTTTAAATTTTTGTTTTAACTAGATATTCATATAAGTTGATATAGATGTATATATATTGTTACAAGTGGGCATACCTCATGTCACTCCTAGCCTTGTTTTGGATCATGTACATGATCGACGTGACTCTGTGGATTAATCTATTGCCAATGGACATGTGAGTTTTAAATTTTTATATATACACATGTATATGTACATGCAATATTTATGTATGCATAGATCTAGATAGATATTTAAAAATAAAATTTCATTTAAAAATTACTTTCATAAAATTTATTTAATTTAAATTATATGTATTTTAACACATTCTATACACAATTTTATTTGCAGGGCTTAGCACATCCATCACAGCAGGACCATTCTCATTCAGATGGTCATTCAACTAGGAGTCAACATTCATATTAGGCCTTGCACAATTTATGGTCTTTACCACATGTATTTTCTTATATGATGATCTTTAGTATTCAAGATTTGATGATCTCTAACTTACATTTGCTTATATGATATACATACATTTGCTTATTTGTTGATCTTTAGTATTCGGCATTTGATGATCTTTAATTTACATTTGCTTATATGATATGTACATACATTTTCTTATATGATATATACATACATTTTCCTCTTTGCTTATAATATGTGTTATGTTTATATATTGAATCTCTTTACATGTATGTACATGTGTTTGCTAATGGTTTAAACATGTTTACACATGATATATGTATGCATTTGCTTTAAATATTCAATATACATACATGTTTTTTTTATTTTATGATCTCTTACAACTTACATTTACTTATATTCAATATACATTTGATCTCTAGTAGAACTTTAGGGAAATCAATGCCACTTTATAATTAAGTTCATTCATGTTGATCACAATAAACATATTTTTCAAAATGACTTAAGCAATATGAACCATTGAGTTGAGAACAAAATATAATCTTTTTGAAAAGTAACTTGAAATTCAATTCAAATATAATTAAGAAAATTCAATTCAAATTATACCTCTATTATACATATTGCACACTTCAACAAAATTCTAAAATTACTAGATATGTTGTGCATACCTATGCATTAAATAACAACAAACTCCACAATGAAATAACTTGTTTTTTTACTACATTTATTTAAACTAGGATCTAGTTATTCCGTGTACACTAGAATAATTTTTTTCCCATTCCATATGCATATAAATAGAAGCTTATTTTTCATTATTTTGGATATCAAATTGCAAGGTTAATTCTCATTTATATCACTTGGAGCACATATTTTGGAGAAGATGTTTTTGCACATTTATCAAGGAGGCAAATATTGGAGAGAAAACTTTTCATTTTTATCAATCAAGGCAAACTTTGGAGGAGAATTTAACTAAGTTGGTAGAGTACTTGTTTTGAGTCATCTTTAAGTTGAAGAAGAAAATGGGACAACAAAGAAAAAGAAAAAATGTGTCTCAACAAAAAATTTCAAAAGAAGAACAAAAGAGGCATGAAGAAAACTTGGAAAATTATCATAGAAATAAACAAGGTACATTATTGATTCTTCTCTCTCTCTCTCAAGTGTGTGTTCAGGACTTTTATTAACACCTCAATTTGTTTTTCTTATAAATATATTTCAAATAGTCATCTTGCATAAACATTCCCTAAATTATTTATCATCTATTTCCAATTGCTTTTGTTCCATAGAATTCTTAAGTTCAAGAATCTTTGATTTTATTTGTTTCAACTCCACTTAGATAACTCATAGTCTCTCACTTTCTTTGCTTACCTATTAATTCAAACAATGAGCAAGAATTTCTCAAGCTAGAGTCAAGCTAAATCAAGATATTGGATCAAACGAATCCGTTGGAGAACACATGGACCTTGAAGTTAGGGAGGAGACCCAAATTCAAACAATGTTTGTTGGGAAGGGGTCAAGATCACTTCCTTCTACTAGTATTGATGAGCATATAAAACTAGCATAAACTTCTCTCAATTATAACATCATGTCTTATCACTTTGTTTGCTTGCATACATAAACTTCACTTATATAACATCATCTCTCACTTTTGTTTGCAAAATATTTTGTGACATGTAGGAAGGGCTCAACAAGCAAGAAGTTCTCATGCTCAAGTCGATCCAAATCTAGACATTGGATCAAATGAATCCACTCAAGAAAACATGGTCCTTGAAGATGGGGAGGAGGAACAAGTTCAAACAATGCAAGTTGGAAATAGGTTGGGATCACTTCCTCCTACTGGTATGGATGAGCATATAAAACTAGCTAAAAATGTGAGGACATAAAATTTTCATAGAAATTTACATCATTTACTTGAAATGGATATGGAGAAACTGAAATGTTATGCCAACCAGCCTTATAATAAGAGAAAGAGGTCAATGACTATATCTATAAATGGAATACTCAATCTTCATTTCAATCATCCTAATACACTTGAAAAAACCCAACTGTTATCATGTTTACTTCTTCGTGATGAGCTCAAAGAGTCATTACAATTGTTGGGTGTACATTCAACATCAAATAAGAAGAAACACATGGGATTACAAAAGGATATTGTTCAAAATGTTAAAAAGGGTTTAGATTCCTTTGGGAAAGGATCTCGATCAGTGGATAAGGCCACTACAAGAAGGGTGGTGTTGACATATATTGTACATCAAGATATAGCAAGAAAAAGAAAAATATCTACACTTTCAACTGAAATTGGTTATAGTAGAACCACATTAATAAATATGAGAAAAATCTAAAGTTTTTGGATGAGAGTTTAGAAGGAAATTGGGCAATTATATGTAGAGATCCCTGTTCTAACAAGATTGAAGATGTTGTTAGGAACTTGGTCTCAAATTTTTGGCATGATCAGACTCATCCATCATAAAATACTAGAAATGTTATAAGACATAGGATTGGACTTAGTATTTATGAAACTCATATCAAACAATGGCTAGACATAACACAATTTGAGATGTATATGAAATTTTGTAATCATATCCTCATATAAAGATTGGGAAAACAATGTTTCAAAGGTTAAAACCATATTATGTGAAGATAAACAAGTTTTTTGAAACTTTTTGTTGTCGTTATCAGATTGAATTTGATCTCTACTATTAGGTGTTTCAAAAGATGAGAGAAGAAAGATGTTGGTTTCAAAATGAACCTCCTAAATAGGAAAGTTTTTTCATAAATTCTATATTATGTGATCATGAAAATGGACCTCAAATAAACTACATAAAAGGAATTTGTGAGACATGTGGAAATTTGACTAAATTTCCTTCAAGAATTAAGGATACTGACCTAACAAAGACAGTAAATTGCAAGAGGTAAGTACTGTATTGAGAGAGTTTATTTGTTTCAATTTGATTAGATTGCTATTTGGATTCTCTTTAATGTAATGTTTTATTGATTGCGTGGTTTATTACTTATTCACATATTTTACTCACACAACTACAAGTATGTAAACTTGTTGCAAATTTTTTTTGGAAAAGAATCCACAAGGTTGAACTATGTAGAAGAGGAGATTCCCATTGGAAAATTTATGGAAGATTTTCAAAAATCAATACAACCGTACATACATCATTCATTTTTTGTTAAGTGGCAAGCAAAAAAATTCCAAACATTGAGAGATACTTTCCCACGTGGAATAGTTCTATCAGTAGTTGAATTTGCTGAAAATTACTCCTGTGTACATCAAAAGGAGATTCAATCAAAGTATTACTTTTCAAAGAAGATAACTATTATGGTTCATGTGTGTTATCGACATGCACAGTCAAAATTGGATGGTGTTGAGAGTACACATGAAGAATGAACCATTAAGAAAGAATATCATTTTTTATATTAGTGATGATAAAGAGAATGAAACACTTTTTGTCCAACATTGCTTTACAATATTTTTTGAGAATTTGAGAAGCAAGGGTGTAAAATTTGAAAATCATTTTGTATGGTCAGATGGATGTGCGACACAATTCAAATCTTTACGACCATTCTATGCACTTTGTAGATATCATAAAATCTACAAAATAGCACATGTTTGGAGTTTTTTTTAGAGTGGGCATGGAAAGGGTGGGCATGAGGGATTACTCTTGTTTTTGCACTAAGTGCATTGATGGAAACTATGATTATGCATGTAACAATAAAAAACTTGGATATGTTGGTAAATAAGATACATTGCCACTAGTTGTTTCAAAAACATATGATGAAAATGAGGAAGAAAGATTTGAAGACATTCTTTTGATTTCAATTGATTATGACCATATTTCAAGATTGGTTAGAAAAGGTACATCTATAAGTTTTCAATAATTTAAATATTATATATATCTAGTTAATGATCTTTAGAGACATTACTAATTTTTTTAGACATTTTTTGTGTAAATTTGGTGTACAAGAGATGTTTGTGCAGTCATAGCAGAGCCTAGAAACATCGAAGGTGTTAGCTATTAGTTATTGTGTTTCACAGAAGAGAGGAATAAGCTAACACAACCTGAAACAAGTGATGGAATGTAATTTCCCACAGGTGAGTTTGAATTTAAAATTTTATATACATTGTATTCAAATGTGAACATTATATTATAAACATTAAATATATATTGTACAAACCTTGAGCACTTAAATGTTGCACACGTTCATATGTCTTACCTTAGGTTCATGTTTACCATGTAGGTTCTGTTGTAGTGCAAGGGACATATCTAAAACAAGTAGTAGTTCAACATGGGATTCATTTTGTTGACTATCAACTTGATAACAAAGTATATCAATATAGTCACTTAATTTAATTGCTACCGCTCTACATCTTCATGCAATTCCATATGCACGTGGCTAAAGAAAATGGAGACTAGATAGTGATGATCATCCAAAAATTCTACATGTTATTGAAGAGCAGGCTGAAACCAGAATCTTTGACTTAGATTATATCCATGGTTTTCAAGTTCACTTGTAACCTTATACATGTTCAAATGAGAACTTATAGTAACTTGTACATAGTTGTAAATCATTTTGTGTAAATTACAATTATATGTACATATTTGTTCCATGGAAAATTCTTAAGTTCAAGAATCTTTGATAGCATCATCTCTCACTTTTTTTGGTTGCATGTAAACCCATATATATACTTTCAATCCTTATTTGAAACATAGTGAATTTTTATAAAATTATTTTTCCTAAATTACAATTATATGTACATATTTGTTCCATGGAAAATTCTTAAGTTCAAGAAACTTTGATAGCATCATCTCTCACCTTTTTTGGCTGCATGTAAACCCACATATATGCTTTCAATCCTTATTTGAAATGTGGTGAAGTTTTTTAAAATCATTTTTCCTAGATTACAATTATATACAACTTATATTTGTTTCATGGATTTCTTAAGTTCAAGAATCTTATCTACACTTATATACAACATATATAATTTGTTCCATTGAATTTTTCCATGGGAAACTATGTAAATTTTAAACTTAAGTATTATATAATTATAAAATTATTGTATACATTAATAAAACATAAATAAATGCAAATAAAAAAGTAAACCCTAACCCTTAACACTTGTACCCCCTACCTCTATCTTACTCCCAGTCCTCTCTCTCTTGAAGTCTCCTCATACCCACTATCCCTCTCTCCTCTACCCTTAACATAAACCCTACCCTTGTCTCTCCCACTCCCCCCTCTCTCTCAGTCTATCCTCCTACCACAGGCTCCTCTCTCCTCTACCCACTTAGCAGCTAAGCTAAACCTTTGTACATGTGCCCTCTTCATCTCTCTCCAACTCACCCTCTCTCAAGTCCTCTCCTCCCTACCCCTCTCCCTCTCTCCCCTCTACCCTTGGCAATAGGCCCTAAGCCAGCCTACCTCTGTCTCTCTCCCACTCCCTCTCTCTCTTGAAGTCTCCCTCTACCCCACTCCTCCTCTCTCTCCTCCTGTCCTTAACCATAGGCCCTAAACCCTTGTACACCCCCTACCCCTTTGTCTGCCTCCATACCTCTCTCTCAAGTCTCTTCTCCTACCCCATCTCCTCTCTTCCCTCTACCCTTAACCCTTCATTTCACCTTTATCTCTCTCTCTCTCCCTCCCCCCTCTCTCTCAAGTCTCCTCTACCTTTCCTCTCTCTATGCCTTAGCCCCTTAAAACTAAAGCCATACTACCTCTATCTCTCTCCCTCCCTATCTCTATTGAAAGTCTCTCCCCTCCTACTACCTCTCTCCTCTGCCTTAACCCCCTTGACATAGGAGACCCCACCGTTTTATCTCTCTCCCACTCCCCTCTCTCTTGGGTCTCTCCTCCCTCCTCCTCCCCTCTACCTCTTGCCCAACCATACCTTTATCTCTCACTCCCCTCTCTCTCAAGTCTCTCCCTCTTCCCCTCTCCTCTCACTCCTCTCTCTCTCTCAAGTCTCTCCTCCTGCCTCTCCCTCTCTCCCCCCTACCCTCTATCTATCTCCCACTCCCCCTATCTCTCTTGAAAGTATCTCCCTCCTACCCACTCTACTCTCTCCTCTACCCTTAACCCTTAAACCCTAGTACCCCCTACCCTTTATCTATCTCCCACTTCCCCCCCTCTCCCCTCTACCCTTAACCTTTAAACCCTACCCTTTATCTCTCTCCCACTCCCCCTCTCTCTCCCAAGTTTCTCCCTCCTACCCCCTCTGCATCTCTCCTCTCTACCCTTGTACACCCCTACCCTTTATATTTCTCCCACTCCCCCCTCTCTCTTAAGTCTCTCCCTCCTACCCCCTCTCCCATCTACCCTTAACCCTTAAACCCTAAACCCTTCTACCCCCTACCCTCTATCTCTCTCCCACTCCCCCTCTCTCTCCTCTACCCCTTAGCCCTCCAAACCCTAGGACCCCCTACGCTCTCTCCTTCCTTCCCCTCTCTCAAGTCTCTCCTCTACCCCTCAATCTTTCCCTCTACCTTGGCCTTAGGCCTGATCCTTGCCCCCCTACCTTGTCTCTACACTCCCCCCTCTCTCTCTCTCAAGTATCTCCCTCCTACCCCCATGCTCCCTTTCTCTCCCACTCCCTCCATATCTTTCTCTCAATTCAATGATATGGGCCTTCTGTAAAATTTTCTAGCCATACTTGCCATTCTCTCTAGTTGAAAAAAATCCATGCAGGCCCATTAAAAAAACAAAAAAGAATAGTTAAATAATACCCATAAGCACAAAGCTAATGAAGCTTCAACTTCATTGCCCAGGGGATTTAAAGCATCAAAATTAAATAACCTTATAGGTCTCTAAATCTTATACAGTATATGATATGAAGAATTTCATCATTGTGGGAAAATCACTACACTAAAAAGATTTCTTGAGAAAATAAAATATAGGAGGTTCATAGGGTTGTAAATACATTAGAATTAGAATAGGAACTGTGATAGGGCAAAAATAGTTGTTAGAAAATGAGCAGCAAATACAAAGAGTGAAAATAACAACTAGAAACACCCTACACCTCAAGATTAACCTAGTTGGATTCAAAACAAAGCAAAGATAACAAAGAAATAGATATACCTTGTCTCGAATCGATCCTTTGGTTGGTCCTTCGATTGTTGATGTTGTATGCTCCTTGATGGAAAAGATGTAAGATGTGAGATGAAAATGTGATTGGATAAAATGGATGCAAAATGGCTAAGTGTGGTTTGAGAAATAAAATTGCAAGAGTTTGGCTAGCAAAATGATCTCTCTCTAAAATGAGAGAAAAGAGGGGGTATTTATAGGAATTTTGAGAATTCCTTGGAGAAATGGACGGTTAAGATTGAACCCAACATGGCCAAGATGTAGGGATATGGTGAGTTGAGAACTCACAAGCCCTCACATCTTAACATGTGGCAAGTGAAGAGGCTTGAGAAAGGTGATGTGGAGATGAGGTGGAAGGGGAGTACATGACATGGATGTACTTCAAAGTACCATAGGGATTTGGTCAGGATATCCTCATAAAGGATGTCCTTGTCCCCATGTGTGTGAGGGGACATGTGAGGAATTAAAAATTCCTCAAATATCCTCATGGGAAGAAGGGAAATAATAAAAAATTCTTGAAAGGACATGTGGGAAGAAGTGAAGGAATTAAAAATTCCTTTGAGTGCATTGGGGGTTTAAAGGTGCATTAAAAATTCACATGGGGAAGTGGAGTGCCTTGTTCAAAAGAAGAAAGCCTTTAATAAGGCTGACCATAGGACATATGTCATAAATGAGAAGAGGATTAGGTTGGCCCAACTAAGTGATTAAGGTTGTGCAAGTACTTGATTAGATGGACTAATGATTCATTTAGAAGCAAGTGGTAAATTATGGAGGATGTGACCCTAATGATGATAGGGGTGTGCACATCCTAACCATAAATTAATTAGAAGAAGGTTAAAGGGTTAAGATGGATTAGAGACCCACTTACAAAAGTTGGAGGATGTGACAATGAGAGAGAAAAAGAGGAATTTAAAAAATAAATTTAAATTCAAAAAAGGAAATGTGACTAAATTAAATAAAATGGTGTTTTTATTTAATTTAGAGGGGAAAGAGGGGTAAAGTAGTTATTCAATTAAATAATTTGAGGACCTTATGTAAGACACAAGATATTAAATAAATGATTTAATTAATACCAACAAAGAGGATAAGTAAATGGATGAATAAGGATTCATCTTTGACCATATGGAAGTGGTCAAATTTAGATGTCTATATTTTTCCCCTCTTCAAAACACTATTAGGGTAAAGGGTTTCAAAGAAAATAAAATGCAGATGACTATAGAGGAAGTGACCAGAAAAGAGATGTCCCAGCATGGAAGGGTTCATGTCAGCTACCCAAATGAAGGGACAGTCAAGAGGATGCCCCAATCTCACAAGGGTAGGCTTAAAAAGATGGGTTAGGAGAGAATGGTAGGGTATGCCCCCTCGAGAAGGTAGACGGGGAAGGAAAAGGGGTCCCACATAACTTCTTGAAAGTAGGGAGTGGTATATGTCATTGGAAAGAGCACGAAAAATTGAGAAGAGTGGTTTTTGAATGGAGTCAATTGGGTAAATAGTGTGTAAATGGTGGTCCTGGGAAGAAAGAGGTGAGATGAATTAGTTGAGAGGAATTTTTTGATAAATAAAAGAGAAAAAAGCCTTTTATTTAAAAAAATGGTAAAAAGGAGGGAAAATAATGATAAAAGGTAATTGAGGAATTACCCCTTCTCATTTGGACAACTGTTAAGTGAGGAGAAGAAGGAGAGGACGAAGAGGAGAAGAGAGGATGAGAGAGATAGTGCATGATGCTGGAGTATGATAGCGCCATGATCCATTGGACGAACGAGAGGCAGTTGTTCTTCACACATTATTTCGTGCCACATTAGGTTAGCCCCTAAACTTCACTTTGCAATTTTAAGCAATTTATGTCAATGTTTTCGAAAAAAAAAATGTGGGTTTTGTGCAGGGGGTGAGAATGAAAATGGGTTCGGAAGGGATTTTTAATTTTTGTTGTTTTTTGTGAGTTTTTGGGGGGCGAAGGAGTATATGAGTGCATGGCATGGGTTGGGTCCGCCCATCCATGGGGGCGGGTCTACCTCCACTTGGGCGGGTCCAGCCATGCTTGGGTAGGTCCGCCCGGCCATGGAGGGTGGGTCCACCCATGCATGGGTGGGGCCACCTGCCTATGGGGGTGGGTCTGCCCAAGCATGGGCAAGGCCGCCTTCCAAAGCATGGGTGGGTCTGCTCGTCCAAGGGGGCAAGTCCACCCATGGGAGGGCGAGTCCACCCACGTATAGGCAGGGTCACTCGCCCATGGGGGCGGGTCCGCCCATCCATGGTAACGGGCCGCCCACATAGGGGCAGGTCCACCCATGGTTGGATCCGCCCAAGGGGTGGGTCTGCCCATGGTTGGGTTCGCCCAAGGGAGCAGGTCTACCCATGGTCGAGTCTGCCCAAGGAGGCAGGGTGGGGGAGAAAGGAAAAGAAGGCAAGAAGGGGAATCCCGGGGGGAGGTGATGAAAGACAAATTAAAAGATGGATCGATAAAAATAATAAGATGTATTGCCATGGATGCAGAAAATGAGTAGTTTGTGGATGCGAGAGAGATGCTCAAAGGTGCTAAGGAGATGTATAGTGGTGATGATAGGAGAGGATCACCAGTGGCTATCAGAGGCAGGATTATTCCATTTGTTGTCATATTCGACGATTAAGGTGCACAGGGCCATACTAACAGCCTTGATAGAGCATTTCAATTCAATGACGTTGGCCTTTCACCTACTGATAGGTGAGATGATGGTGACACTAAAGGATGTGTGGTGGATCCTGAGGCTCCCGACCAGTGAGTGTTGGTCAGCGGGCGAGGCTTTCGATGAGTCTCTACAGGTGGTTTTTGGGGATGATAAGCTACTATTTCAGTGACAACAGCTAGATGTGGATAGCCTATTGTCATGTCAGGTACCAGTATTATCATTGTACCTAATAGGGTTGATTAGTGGTATATTGCTGCCAGACTAGAGTGGTCACTTTCTACATATTAGGTTGGTTGATTTAATTTGGCACATCATCGAGGGCTGAGAGGGACAGTTCACGTGGGGGACCTACATGTTAGCATAGCTATACCGAGACATGCATGTGATTTGTTACCGATAGGCGTTGGGTGTGACGCATGTCACACTTCTATAGGTGTGGGCCTGGGAGCACATCCATGAGACCAGGCCAATTATACAGAGATTTGGTGATCATGATGACAAAGAGGTTGTAGTCTGGTGGTGGGGAGCAGAGGCAAGGGCTATACTGCAATACTAAGAGGTGCAATATGTAGATGTGTGGAGGAGACAGTTCAATGAGATGCAGGCAGAGGATATAGTGTGGCGGCCATACATGTTGCGGGGTTTAGGGATTGGTCGGGGAAGGAGGAGGGGCACAATGGTTACTTCTTCACTCAATGTTACATGATAGGGAGCAGGCCATGAGTAGTAGAGCTACACTGACTAGATCGTGTGACGAGGTAGTTCAAAGTGAGACAGGACATTCCCATAGCATGAGTCATGTTTCGACGACTGACACAAGAGCAACCATGGGGAGCCACATTGGATTTGGGTAGAGTGTGGGAGGATATAGAGAGACTATAGTTTAAACCCTACCTGAGCAAGTGGGAGGGGCCGAGAGATGCAGGGATGACAAAGTGCCATGATGAGTGGTTCAAGCGACATCTGCCTGATTGGATTACACCAGCAGTGCCGATCGAGGAGGCACTAGGATTTTGGTTAGAGGATGAGAGGAAGTTGTGGGAATTGTGTCCACAAGGACCGCAGAGAGTACATAGGGGAGGAGGACGAGGGGCAGTCAGGGTAGCATAGGAGTTGATGGTAGGAGGTCAGAGGAGGAGGCGAAGACGGAGAGGCCAGGGAGGAGACGAAGCAGAGAGTGGAGGGGATGAAGCTAAGGGGTGAGAGGAGCCAGAGAGGAGGCAACGATGGAGAGGCCAAGGAGGAGACAAAGCAAAGAGTGGAAGGGATGAGGCTGAGGGGGGAGAGGATGAGGCAAAGGAGGCGGCAGAGCCAAAGAGGAGGCTGAGAGCCCAAGGGTGGGGTTGACAGGAGAAGAGGCTGAGAGCCTAGGGAGGAGATCAGAAGGAGAGGATGGTGAGATTATGAGGAGGAGAGCCGTAGGATAGATAGGAGGGGGGTGGTGGGCCCATAGAGCAGCCAGGGAGGTAAGAGGAAAATGGAGCCACAGGAGGATCAGAGGGATAGGAGACGGTAGGGGCCATTGGAGGACAACAACAATGGAGAGCCTCTATGGTGATAGATGTGGATGAGATGGAGGTATCAATAGAGAGTGAGGGGAACCATCCACAAGAGATGGAGGTTGATTCGGATGTGCATGATATAGCATCGCTAGCAGTAGCACCACTCATAGGAGAGGATCCGATGGTGGTACTAAGAGAGATAGTGGAGAGATTGCGACAAAGTGAGCAGTTATTATGGGAGACAGAGGCAGAGTGTATCAATTTAGAGGACAAGAGGGATGAGCTGCAGGGCTGATTTGCTTAGGGTGAGAGAGACTATGAAGAGCTGGCTAGGCTAGTATCAGAGCAAGAGAGGAGGTTGGTGAGGGAGAGAGATGAGGCCCAGATGAGTCTGTGGATCTACATGTTGAGGTGGAGCAGTTGTGAGCGGAGGTGCAGGGATAGATGGTGCAGATGGTGGGAGATGGTTTGGGGGTGGAGGAGGCAACACAACAGGTTGGCAGTGGAGGGACAAGGGATGCAAAAAGTTTGCAAAGGGAGCTAGATGAGCTCAGGGATAGTGTGCACACATTGCGAGTAGAGAGAGACATGGCATAGGTGCAGGTGCAGGTGTTGGAGGTCGAGACAGATGTGCTACAGGCATAGGTCCAGGTATCACAGAGTGAGAGGTAGGTGGCCGAGGAAGAGGTTCAATATCTTCATAGAGAGAGGGATACAACGACTTCCCAAGCATCGGGCCTGTGGTGAGAGTGAGATGTGGTTGATCTGAGACTACAAGCATTGCAATGGGATAGGGATGCAGTGGTGGCTCAAGGATAGGCTACACAGAGGGAGAGAGATTCCACAGAGTTGCAGATGTAGACACTACAGAGTGAGCGAGACATAGCACGAGCTAAAATGCAGGGAGGGTTAGTTGAGGGAGGGGAGCCAAGGATAGAGGTTCAGGAGCTATGTGCACAGTTACAGGCTTCGCAGGCTAAGAGGGAGAGGGACAGGGCCATAGAGCTGGTACAATAGTTGATACTAGCACAAGAGGCTTGGAGATAGGAGTAGAGGGCTATCAGTGTAGATCGAGACTGATACAGGCATGAGTGGAATGCTGCGAGACAACTGGCTAGACAAAGGGATGATTTCATGTAGCAGGCGAGTTATTGGAGGCATGTATACAAGTAGGTTGTTCCAGATTTGGTGCAAGGAACAATGTGCTACATCAGTCAAGAACCATAGCTACCAGGACCGTCCCAGTCCTTAGGGACATGCACCAGGGGATTTAGTGACTATCGACAGACTTTGTCTCCATATGGTGGTTATTAGGGGACTCCTACCTATGAGTACCAGGGGACTCCCACACGCAAGTACCAGGGGACTCTCATACATAGAGGGCCAGTGCCTGACTTACTGTAGAGATCAGACGTGGGTAGCTCACAGTAGAGTGGGCAAAGAGTAGCAGACAGGATATTGATTTTTTTGATAGATATAGGTTGGATATTTTTGTACTTGTGATCAGAGATCTACATCTCTAGATTTTGTTCCTTATTTGGTGATACATGATGGATATGCATTGTATTATGTTAGAGACCTTATTGTATTATTTTGACTATGATATGCGATGACTCTTATTGACACAATGTATTATGTTACTCTTTTTTTGGGATGGGTAAGTCAATTTATGTATGCATCTATATGGGATGATCTATGATGTGTTTTATATATATGCACATGCTTATGTGGATGGACTATTTATGTATGCTTTTATGATTATGATTTATGGATGCACATGTTCATGTGGATGGATGATTTATGTATGCTTTTATGATTATGATTTATGGATGCACATGTTCATGTGGATAGACGATTTATGTATGCTTTTATGATTATGATCTATGGATGCATATGTTCATGTGGATGAATGATTTATGTATGCTTTTATGATTATGATTTATGGATGCACATGTTCATGTGGATGGACGATTTATGTATGCTTTTATGATTATGATTTATGTATATGCATGGAATTTTTTATTGTAAATGTAATGTGAAATATGAATGAAAGTTAAATGTTTATAATGCAAACCTAAGTGTCCATAAGGACCTGCATGAGAATGTGGATAGGCGATAGGTGTACTGGGGGTGCATCTATCAAAAAAACCATTAATACCCTGAGAGGAAGAGGACTCAAGAGGAAGGAGAGTCAGAGTTCTTGCACAACCGAAATTATAAGTCATGGTGATGGTCATGGCAGAATGAAGGGTGCATGCAAAGTGATGAAAATACAGTTAAAATGCAATTTTGCCATCTTTGGAGTATTGATTTTTTCTATAGCATTGGATACCGAGTACCTTGATATGTAAGATCAAGGGGAAGTGGTATTCAATGCATAATACAAACATAGAAAACAAGAAGGTTATCCCAACACCCCAAAGTCATGATGACCTCGGTCGGGCCTAGAATTGAGATAACCACAAACACACAAGCTTTCCCCAACATAACACAAGACCTTAAAGATCTTGGTGGGTACTACGTGGGACAACCAAGAAGACAATAGTCAAATAGAAGATCAAGGTATGCCCCCATGTCCAAAAGTCAACACACACCAGAATATGATGGATCAAAGTGACCATGACAAGGGGATGGTAGGGAACCCAAATGATAAACAAAATCCAAAAAAAAATCAAAATCCATATCAAACGTCCTTTGCCATAGGATCAAGGGGATTGATAGGAGTGATGTGGTCTGATAGGAAGGATTCATCCTATTGAGACCAATGATGGATACTAAACTAGAATGACCCAGTTGACGCAAGATGTTATTTATGAACCAGATCTCCTAATGCTAGGGGATTTTTTTGTTAAAGACTAGATAAACAAGGGCACCAGTTGATGATGAAACAAAAGGAAACCAGGACACGAGACAGAAGATTGACACATCCTAAACACCTAGGGGCTTGAGGGACGATCATAGAATAGCCTTGCCTATGTGAAAGCACAGAGCCCTCGTAGTTCCAGAAAAGACTATGGATAAAGCAAAAAGAAGACAATGATGACCGATGATGACAAACAAATGCCCTGGGGGTGGATCAAATGATCAACCTTGCCTACATGACAGCGCAAGGGCAACATTGTTCAACTAAAGGATGTGACAAGATGAGATCTAGGTGAAGACCAACATGATGGATGATCCTAGGTGGGGACACAGAATGACACAAGCTCAGATTAGGACAAAAGCTCAGAATGATGGCAACTAGCATAAATCATCTAATGCTCAACCAAGATTTGTACCTAGCAACCACGGATGGGATGGGTGAGGATGTTAGGATAAGATGAACAAAAGCACAAAGTAGATAATGATTAAGCCCTCTACAAATGGTGTCTATGAGCAGGTTTTCACCATAAGACAAATTATTTCTCTTAACTATTTTTGTATTTTTTTGATAATTGTTTGCTTTTTATTGATTTTTTGATGTAGATAGGGTCACTAAGAGGACTTAGGTACATAGAACCTTTTTAGATTCATGATGTTAATAGGCTCTTCTAAGGGCCCACCTTCAAGAGTGGCAAGTCTATATGCCCCCGATCCATACTTTGTAGTTATGATATAAGGCCCCAACCAATTTGCTTCAAACTTTCCCTTCTTAGCTCTATCCTGCTGGGTGCGCTAGTTTTCTTTGAGGACAAGGTCACCAACCTAAAACTATCGAGGATGAACCTTCTAGTTGTAGTTGCATTTAAGGAAATTTTGATAGGCCTAGAGATGATCATATGCTTTGACCCTCCTTTCATCAAGTAACTCTAGTTGAGCGAGTCTGGCAGTGGAGGTGTCTTCTTCACTAATCGGGTTCTTGAGAGATAATCTCACTGAGGGGATTTCAACCTTGATTAGCAAGATGGCTTTGGCCCCATATACTAAAGAGAATGGGTTGGTGCCAGTAGGGGTGTGAATGGAAGTGTGGTATTTCCAAAGGGCAGGATGGATGTGGAAGTGCCAGTCTCGACCAATATTATTAACAACCTTTTTAAGGATCCAGATTAGAGTTTTATTGGTGGCTTAGGCCTGACCATTACCCTGGGGGTAGTAAGGCATTGACCAACGGTGTTGGATATGGAAGGCATCACAAAATTATTTCATGGTTTGATTCTTGAAAGGCTTTCCATTATCTAAGAGAATGGTGGATGGGATGCCATATCGACATATGATATGGTAGAGGATGAATTTGGAAATCTGAGTACTAGTGATGTGTGAGAGTGGCATTGCTTCCACCCATTTGGTGAAGTACTCAGTGGCAATAATGATGTAGGTGTGGCCATTGGAGGATAGAGGATATATCTTGCCGATGAGGTCAAAGCCCCACTGAGAGAAGGGCCACTGTGCGAGCAATGGTTGAAGATCTTAGGCTGGTGCATGAATCAAATTGTGTGTTGTTGTCATGGGAGACATTTTTTCACAAAATCATAGGCATCATGCTCTAATGTAGGCCAATAGTATCTAGCCGGAAGAATCTTTTTAGCTAAGGCCATTCCATTGGAATGGGCCCCACAAACACCACTATGTACTGTCAGCACAATATGGGCTTCAGTCACGTTCAAACATTTGAGGAGGGTTCGATCATACCCACGATGATAAAGTGTATCACCAATAATGATGTATCGGGATGATCGTTGGATAAAGGTTCTACATTTGTTTCGTGTAAGGTCTGGCGATAGCGTTTGATCATGGAGGTAAGCATAGATGTCTTGGTACCAAAGGGAAGTGGGACCCACAATATCGTACACCATCTCAGTCTCAGGGATATCATACGCTAGGATTAATAGTGTTCCACAAGGAACTCACATTCTGTTTGATTTATAGGCATATCAATCAGAGATCCAATCGTAGCTATTGCGTCAGCAGCTTTATTTTGAACTTTGGGGATCTAATCAAACTAGATAGAAGTAAAAAAATTCTTGAAGTCATCGACCATGCATTTGTACGGTAGAAACTTCTCATCTTTTGTCAGGAACTCATCGTTGACTTGTTTAATAACAAGTTGAGAATCGCCAAAAACTTTCAATTGGGTGATATTCCATTTGATTGTGATTCTTAGGCTAGTAAGCAGAGCTTCATACTCAGCTATGTTGTTGGTACATGGGAAATCTAGTCTGAATGATTTTGGGATATAATCACCTTGAGGAGTAACAAACAATATGCTTGCCCCCGATCCATTGTGTGTGTATGATCCATCAAAATATAATGCCCACATGGTTTCCTCAACGACCGCCAAGATTTCTTCATCAGGGAAATCTATGATCAATGGATAGGTATCAACTAGAGGAGCCTCTACTAACTTATCCAAAATTATTTGTCCTTTAATAGCCTTGCGATCCACATATTCTATGTCAAATTCACTCAACAACATGACCCATTTAGCTGTCCACCCAGTCAAGATTGTTCTGGATAGGATATATTTAAGTGGATCCACTTTAGCCATCAGCTTCACAGGATGACTGGCATATAATGATTGAGCTTCTGAGAGCAGAAGACGATGGCTAAACAGGCCTTCTCTATGGGAGAATAGTTGAGTTCATAGCCTACCAGGGTCTGACTGATGTAATAAATTTTTTTGTTCTTTAGATAACTCATCATGTTGTGCTAATAATGCCCCAATGCTACTAAAGTG
Source organism: Sequoia sempervirens (assembly GCA_007258455.2). Taxonomy (NCBI): domain Eukaryota; kingdom Viridiplantae; phylum Streptophyta; class Pinopsida; order Cupressales; family Cupressaceae; genus Sequoia; species Sequoia sempervirens. The sequence goes on from VDFB02105785.1 coordinate 76,079,818, forward strand.
GCACATATATACAGTAGAAGTGGCTTCCCAAGAATCAGAGGCATAAGAATGGGAGGATGAGCTAGATATTCCTTGATCTTATCGAATCCTTGCTGACATATTGGATCCCATTTGAAAGATGCATTTTTCTTTAACAGGTGTGTAAATGGTTGACACTTATCAACTAGCTGATCTATAAACCGATGGATGGATTGTACCTTCCCATGGAGGCTCCTTAACTATTTCAAATTGCGCGAGGGTGGCATGTCCATAATGGCTTTCACTTTGGCAGGATGTACTTCAATACCCCTTTTGGAGACTATGAATCCCAACAACTTTCTGAATGTGACACCAAACATAGACTTCTTTGGATTTAGGCACAGCTTGTAATGTTCTAGGCACTCAAAGATCTTTCGTAAGATTATAGGGTGTTCGGCTTTGGTTCTAGATTTTCCTACCAAATCATCAACATATTCTTCCATGATGATGTGGATGAGACCATGGAAGATGGCAGTCATTGCTCGTTCATACGTCGCCCCTACATTTTTAAGACCAAAGGGCATAACATTGTAGCAGAAGGTACCCCAAGGTGTTGTGAAAGCGGTCTTATGTTGGTCTTCGGGTGCAATTATGATTTGGTTATACCTAGAAAAACCATCCATGAGGGATAGCATTTCATGTCCTACTATTAAATCTACCAACATGTCAATTTTTGGTAGAGGGAAATCATCTTTGGGACATGCCTTGTTAAGATTTTTGAAGTTCGTGTATATTCTGACATTGCTATTGGTTTGGCCACTGGGACGATATTGGAGATCCACTCAGAGTAGTCAATAGGTCTTATAAGTTGTGCCTCTAACATCTTTTCTAATTATGTCTTGACCAGGAGGGCAACATGTGGATGCATCTTACAAAGCTTTTGCTTGATCAGCTTAGCATCAGGATGAACATTTAGATGATGCATTACTAGATCTGGGGCTAATCCAGGAATATCAGAATATTTCCATGCAAAGTTGATTTTTCCCTCCTTAAGGATTTGAACAATTTTTGCACATTCTTCTCCTAATAATGCCTTGGCCACATAGGTTATCTTAGGGTCTTCCTCAGTTCCCAGGTTCACTTCTTGTGTCTCTTCTATTAGGATAGATGATCACTCAGATAGTTGTGTCCCTATAAGGGGAAGATGAATGTCTCCATCCTCAGGTGCCTCATTAAGGTTTTTGCCGTCAGATACGTCCTTTATTTTTACTTTTTTGGAGTCAAGGGGTGCCTTTGAGAGGTTTTCACCAAGTGACTTGTTTTATTTTTCCTATTTTTACTTTTGTGACTGGAGCATTCATCTTCCCCCAATCCCAAAAAATTGACATATTCATCCATAGAGACATGGACAGGTGTGCTATTCTATAGGTCCTAGTCGATAAGTTCAGGGTGTTTAAGGGAGAAGCTAATTGTGAAGAGGGATAGGCAATAAAACATGGACAAAAGGTTTGGGTGATCCATATCATCATACGCCTGTATGATTGATTCTTCCTCTGGTATGTCTTCTAAGGGACTATTGCCCATACTGACACTATTTTAAGTACTAGATGATGTTGTAGGGTCTATTTGCTTTTTTCCATAGCCTAAGCCCTTATTTCATGGAAGGATCGATGCTTCAAGAGGTTGCATCCTTCCTTGCTCTTCTTTTTCGAGACCCCTGCCTTGGTAATTACACTTTTCTGCAAACTTGGCGAACCAGGGGTATACTTCTTGAAAGTATTCTTTTAGAGGAGCTTCTGGTTTTGGCTCCTTATGGCATATCCACTAAATAATATCATCCTCTGGGGCATCTGTCCTTAGTTCATGGGATACAAAAGTGGTAGTGGGGATTTTCTTTCCTTTGAAGGTGACGGTTTTATGTTTGTTTGTTTGTATAGCATGCAAGGGTTGACCATACGTATGTGGGGATGGTGGCATGGTGGCGGTATTTAAAGTTGAAGGCATTTCATATTCCCCACAACCCTTGTCAATGATCTAGACCTTCGTGATGGTAGATGACAAAGGGGGAGGAAACAAAGTAGTGGAAGATGGAGTGACTAGTGTGATGGAAGATGGTGATGGTGGTGGCATCCCCATTTTGACTCTAGGACAGTAGTGTAAATGGGGGAATGAGCCTCCTAATGCCTAGCCATCAACCAATAATTTGAGACCTCTCGTAAACGGTTGTGGGTCCACATAAATAGTGACCTCTTGTCCATCAACCAAGAATTTGAGACATTGATAGTAGGTGGATGGGATGGCCTTCATGGCATGGAGCCATGGGCGGCCAAGGAGAAGATTATAGGGCAAGTCCAAATCAAGGACATGACATATAATATACTGAGTCACAAGCCCAATTTGAATGGGAAGACTAAGAACCCCTTCATAATCTCTTTCTACATTATCATACGCCTTGATGGTGATGATCTGACTACTCAAGTCCTCTTGAGTGTACCCTATCTATTTTATAAACTTTAGTGTGCATAAATTGAGGGCAAAGCCATTATCTACCAAGACCCTTTTTACTTTATGTTGGGTTATGATGACTTCAATGTGGAGGGGGCGATTATGGTTGGTGTTAATGTTTGGCATGTCATTCAGGCTGAAGTGCAGCTGATAAGACAGGGCCAAGTGTCCCACTAATGCTTGGAATTGCATGGGGTCAATGTTATTTGGCACCCGAGTTTCTTGTAGGGCTCGGTTTAGGATTTCTTGGTGCACCGAGGACTTTAGCAGATCCGAAATTGAGATTTGTGCAGGAGTCTTTCCCAAGTGATCAAGAATGTTGTATTGAGAGTCTACAAGATTATGCGAGGATGGGGTGGATGCTATGGGGATGGTGATGCATGTTCTTTAGGTAGTAACAACACATTGTGGATCTTTGGCCTTAACATGTATCATGGATATATGAGGTTCTACCTGGTCAATGAAATGAACAATGCCATCATAGTTGAGGGGCGTATTCTTATAGCTCACATTATTTGTGTTGTTGTCTTAGGGATTGCTGTTGGAGGTGCTTGCACCTTGATTATGGTTTAGGAAGGAATTTTGGCAGATCTGTAGTTGAGCATTAGATGACAAAGCAAGATTGGTGTCAACCTTGATATCTCCTCAATTGATGAGTTCTTGGACATAGTTATTTAGAACTTGACACTTATTGAGAGTGTGACCTTTGATTTTGTGGAATTCACAATATTCATTTTCCCTAAACCAAGCATGTTTAGGTTTGGACTCATCAAGTGGCTTAGTAACAGGATACGTGATCAGATAATTGACCTCTAAAAGCCTATTAAAGATGACACTCAAGGGTTCTCCTAATTAAGCATACTAGCATTTCCCATTCCCTTGAATGTTTTGATTTGATTGTTGAGAAGGACGAGGTGCCCCCTGTGGCATAGATGTGGAATTTGGTAAAAATGCTTGTTGTTTTTGGGATGTATTGGCCACTTGAACATTTTTGGTGTCAGTGACACCGTCATTTACTGTGTTTTTGTTTTTGTGCTAGAAGCGAGACTTATCACCGGATGACCTTTCTTTGTCATGGTTGTATATTTTGACATGCCCCTTAGCAACAAGGGCTCATTCAAGGATGGGTCCTTTCTCTACTACCCCAGAAAAGGTGGTGACATAGTGGAGTCTGAAATTATGGGCCATCTCATGATGGGAATTCTTGATAAAGAGAGTGACCATGTCCTTCTCCTTGAGATGGGCTTTCATACGGCTTGCTAGTGCATGCCACCTTTGAAGGTAGTTGGAAAAGGTTTCTCCTTCACGTTGTTTCTCTTTTAGAAGGTCCAAGGTGTCTGTGTCCTCCAATTTGAAGGAGAAGTAGGAGACAAACTTTTCTGAGAGATCCACGAAGGATTTGATGGAACCTCATTCTAGACTCATGAACCACTCTAAGGCTCTTCCTATTAGGTTTTGTGGGAACTAGTGTAGGAGATAGTTGTCATTGTGCATGACCTCCTAACATTGAGAGTAAAACTCTTGTAGGTGGGGTTTTGGATCTTTGTTTCCCTTATATCTGTCAAACTTTGGAATCTTGAAGTGCTTAGGGAAGGGGATCAATGAGATGGTGAGATCAAATGGATAATGACATATTTCCTCAAAATTAAATGATTGTTTTCCAGTTCCAGCTTGAAGATCTTTTAAAGTTGCTTTGATTTCTAATAGGTTTACATTGGTTGGTGTCGAGGTAGGTGTGTTGGATGGATATGGATGGTAGGATGATTGTGGATTTTGTTGAGATAACATTTGGATATGGGCATATGGATTTTGACAATGAGAGGATGATATCCATTGTGATTGTGTCAAGGGTGCTTGTTGATATAGGGATTGTTGTTGTAAGGTAGAGTACTAGTTGATCAGGTAATTATGGGTGGTGTACTATTGGGGAGCATGAGGAAAGTGTGTGGATTGGTTTGATGATACTGGGGGTATTGATGTGATTGTTGTGAGGCCACATATGATGGTTGTTGTTGATACTGTTGCTGGTTATGATAACCATAATGTTGGGGTGATTTTTGATGTGTTGTTGGCAGTTGTGTGGGACGAGATGGGATGTTGTGTTTTGGTTGAGTTTGCGGGCGTAAGATGGATGCAAGGAATGGAGATATGGTTGGGACCGGAGGTTGAGATGAATTTCCTTGCGATTGATGTGGTGGTAGTTGTGCAGGAAATAGAGGATTAAACGATGGTTGTTGTTGGGGTTGAGGTGCAATGGAGACATTTTGCAAGGGGGTTGTTGAGCAATAGTGGGATTATAGGATTGGGATGTACTTGGCGGAGGCATGTTGGATTGGGGAGGTTGTTGGGGTATGAATGATGATGGTGGAGGATTTGTGGCCCTAGGAGATGGTAGCGATGCGGTCAAAGGGGTGCCCCCAGGAATGATGGAAGGTTGATTCAATAGAGGCGGTGCCATTAGCATTAATGGCAGTGGTTGCGGGATATTTTGCAGCATGTAGTAGGCAAAGGGATCATTGGGGTCACCCATTTGAGAAGCCCCCATGACTGAGATCACATGGAATGGGGGATTATTGACATGATATACAACATTGTTGCAAAATTTAGGTTGGTGCCAACCGTCTACTGGAGGGATATTTGGGGCGTATGAAATACCTAGTGCATTTTTTGAGCTTTGAGGTAGGTTAGACATGGAGCTACCATACTTGGATAGGTCAACACCTAATGGAGGTTTGAAGCCTTTCTCAATTAGGTGGGCCAAGATTTCTTCCCCATATTTTTGAGAAGGCGCTCTGTCATTTGTGCATTAACAGGATTATTGAAGTGTTCCTCAAATGTAATCTTAGGTTGTTTGACCATGTTTTCATCCCCAGGTGGTGATGTGTTTTGGCCATCAATGTTAGACTGTGATGAGGTACCGTTGTGAGGATCTTGAGGGAGATTGGTACCATTATTAGGATCTGGTGAGACATTAATCACGTTGCTAAGATCCTAGGGGATGTTTGATTGGGAATTATGGGCTTGTTGGTTGGCCATTTTTCTTGCTTGTGACCAGGTCTGAATGGGCATGCAAGATGATAAGATGGATCAATATGCTGGGATGATTTTGGTGATCAAAAGATTAATTTGATTTGCCAAAAGATTGATAATGATGTGACTCAAAATGATTGATTCGGCCAAAGTGGATCGATTTGATGAGACTGGGTTGATTGGTAGACAAATAGTCAATCTAGATTTGATGATATGAGGATCTGATTTGATGGGGATTTGATGATTTGATGATTAGGATGATTTGATTTGGATTGGTGTGATGATTAGGATGGCAATGATTAGGATCCACAACTGGGTTTAAAAGCGATCCTCGGTAATGCTAGGTGTTGATTAATCGACTGACGGGTAGATGTATGATAACGGCACCAAATACAACTTGTGATAGAAGGGGATTAATTGGATTGGGAAGGATGACCGACTCAAGATGGATGGCAATCTTAAGTCAGTTGCGATGGATTACGATTAGGGATTGTATACACCTAAAAATGGTCTAATTAATTAAACACATTTATTTGATTAATTAATCCGTTATTCTTCTACTATTAAATAAATAAAAATATTTATTTATGTAGTTCATATTTAATTCTTCTAAATTCTTCTATTATTCATATTTTAATTAAATAAGCAAATTTAATACTTTGTGTTATTTAATTATTATCATTTCTTCTATTATTCTAATTTTAATTAAATAAGCAAAATTAATACTTTTGTTTTATTTTATTATTATTATCAAAATTCTTCTATTTCTAAAGATCACATTATTCTACTTTCATTAATTAAATAAAGATTACATACTTTGTTTAATTAATTAATCACTTTTCCTCCACATTTAATTTAATAAATAAAGCTCCTATAGTTTGTTTATTTAAATTAAAATATCTATTTTCCTCCTAATTTGAATAAATCAAATAAAATATTCTAAATATTCCCAAATCTTCCACCTCATCAAATCTCAACAATAAAGTTGAACTATTCAATTTTATTAAATAATTTCAAAACTAATTCCTGTGCATTCACGGGAATGGCTGTAAAAGGCTGTCACAGAGAAACTTCTTCAAACTTCTCTTCCTCCATTCTTCTCCTATCCTCTGGTTTGATGTTTTTGTGGGGAGGAACAATCTCCATTAAAATCTCAGCTTTCTTCATCTCTCACTACTCAATTCTTCAGAAGAAATCTCAACCTTTTATCTTGTTCCCCTTCACAAATTTCCTTTTGGAAATCTATAAATACATCCATTTGCAATGGGAAATGGATCCTAATTTGTGTAAAATTACTCTGCAAGTATTCTAGGCAATCCAACATTCAGGCAATCAAGCTTTAGGATCAATCAATCAAGCTTTCTTCAATATTTCATAGTTTATAGTCATGGATGCCATTACAGTAGATTTGCATTATTAAATCATTAGGAATAGAAATAATTTAAATTCTCATTCTCTAAGTGTCATTTCAACAATCAATTAGCTTATTTAAATCTAAGAGCAAAGTTGATTAGAGAAATCTTTAGAGTTAGAGAGCAATAGGATAGATTTCTTAAGATTCTTAGTTTAAATTAGCTTAATTCTCTTGAATCTTTGATGCAATGTCTTATTTAGAAGTTTAGATGCATTTTTTTTTGTCTTCCTCATTCCACGCTTACATTTTGGAGCCCACCATGGGGCATAACCCCATATTTTGCAAATTTTTTCTAAATTGTATCAAGTAGGTTTCAGCGTGTTTCTTTTAGCGGAATCGAAAAAAGTTTTAGCGCTCTGGCTGGATTCTATAGCGCCCCAGAGACATTTTTCAATGCTCCTGATGACTATTTTAGCGCCTCAACCAAAAACTATAGCGCTTTAGAACCTGTTTTAGCACATCGACTGAGGGTTTTAACAGATTAGTTCTCATTTTATTGAGTTTTGTTTTAGCGCTTCTGCAAGGTTCTATAGCGCTTCATAGGGATCCTATAGTGCTCCCACGGAATTCTATAGCGCCTTAGGTAAATTATATAGTGCTCTCGCGCGCTGTTTTAGCACTTTACATTTCTAATTTGGCACTTTTTAAGTGTTTATCTGGAACCAACGCATTCATTGCTAGAAGTGTTATTTAATCTTTTTTTGGTTAAAATTTACCAATCCTAGGATAGCAAGCAAAATTTAAAAATTGATCAATCCTAGGATAGAAACTTCATCTTTATTTGTGGGATTAAAATTGAACATCATGCTTTTTATGGAGCAATATCTCCATATAGATTAGATAATTTGTCTTTTGGGTTTTAAAAAGTGAACAACTTCTTTATTGTGATTGGGTGATAGGTTTATGCTCTCCCCTTAACTGGGTGCATCAGAATACCAGACTCATCTTTTACTTTATGCATTTTCAAGCTTTCATTAAAACCTTTAGACAGGACTACTGTAGTGGAAAAAAGTACTCACCCTACGGGAATGACCTGAGTGGGGACAAGCCAAACACCATGGCATTCCAACCCACTTTAAAATTTATGTGAATCTGTAGAAACCCTTATTCAACGGAAGTGTGCAGGATAACCATCTCCAAAATCTTTGTTCTAAAGATTGGGATGTCTCTTGAGGGAGTTTATCTAATTGTTTCTTTGAACAAAAACCCTATCTAAGAACCTAGAAATAGAAGCACGCTTGTCAGTTTCTAAACATTGTAATACTCAATAGTGCCAGGGTGGGGAAGAATCCGCCCTCAAGACACTCACCATATAGTTGCCAAGGATTATTTGCTCAGGGGATCTAGTATCTATTTCTGTCACTCTAAGTAAGCACCTAGAAAAGACAAAAACAGAGGCACCCTCTAGGGGGTGACATGGCTGTGTGAGTCGACGCAATTCCAAGATGTGGGTTGTTTGAGTATATAATGATGACCTTTTGTCTCTAGGAGTGAGTCTGTCTGATTTGTCCTATTTGTTATCAAACCAGTGAAAATCAAGAAGAACCATGTTTGGTTCTTGAATACACACTATTTGTTTATATTTTAGGATTAAATCAACAACTGTGCTACCCTTTCTTGCTATGTTCTCTTTTCATTAAATTTAGATAAGATCATCACAAAAAAAGAAAACACCAAAATCTTCAAATCAAACACTTGTGAAATTTTCATGATTCGGGATTGGAAATCCACCAAATTTGTCAAGAAGTCTCTTGTTAAAAGAATTATAAAACCAAAGAAAACACTCACGTACAAACAACTCTTGAGAAAACAATGGTTTTTATATCAAAGTAGGGAAGTTCTACTCCAACATAGGACTTTTATTCATAGATACCATGATTTCTCTAGAGGTTTCATTGATGACTATGTGGTAGATCCTTTAGATTCACGAGCATTTTACCAAAAAAGGGATCTAAGACAACATCACAACCATAGTCAAAGAATTCAGCCAGAATATATTCTAGAACCTACAATACAATACCCTTTCAAGCTAGATCAGATCCTAAGAAGATAGAAAAATTCAAAAAGTCAGGCTTGAGTTATAGAATAGCACTCTGACCATATGTTTTAGCGCTCCCACAAATTTCTATAGTGCTCCAGAACTCTATTTTAGTGCCTCATAGTACTGTTTTAGTGCTTAAGACTTTTAGCACCTCAACACTATGATTTAGGGCCTCACAAAAATACATCATAGTATCGGAAATTGTCATCAGGAAGTATCATAGCATTTTAAAAAATTTAGCACCCTGGCGTATTCTTATAGCGCCTCTATTAAATCTTATATCACTTTTGTTAAAACCTACAGTGCCTTTGTGCTCTGTTTTAGCATGTTAGGGATCTATTTTAGCACCCTAGAAAGTTAGAAAAAATAGAAAGTTAGTGAGACTATCCGTCAGATTTCCAATATCAAAAACAAGGATTTTATCAGGTCAAAACATTTTTACACAGTCTGAAAACTTGAAAAAATATCATACTGTAGACGTCCAATTTGATCACTTCCATATGATCAAACACGTCTCTTTATTCATCTGGTTCCTCATCCCCTCTATCAATATTAATTAAACCAGTTGTTTAATTAATACCCTGCATCTTGCACAAAGGTCCTAAAGTACTTAATTTAATACTTTACCCCTCTTCCTCCTCTAAATTAAATAAATATGCCCTTTTATTTAATTTAGTCATATTCCCCTTTTAAATTAAAATTCATTTTTAATTCATCTTTTCTCTCTCATGGTCACATCCTCCAACTTTTGCAAGTTGGTCCCTAATCCATTTTAATTACTTCATCTTCTTCTAATTAACTAGGGTTAGCATGTGCACACCCTTAATCATCATTAAGGTCACATCCTCCATAATCTCCCACTTGCTTCTAATGAGTCATTAGTCCATCTAACTGAGTACTTGCACAACCTTAATCATTTGATTAGCCTAACCTAATCCTCATCCTATTTATGGCATATGTCCTTGAGTCAACCTTATTAAAGGCTTTCTCCTTTTGGACAAGGCACTCCACTTCCCCATGTGAATTTTTAATTCACCTTTTAATCCCCCAAGGCACCCAAAAGGAATTTTTAATTCCTTCACTTCTCCCCACATGTCCTTCACTTATTCTTTATTCTTTCCCATCTCCCCATGAGAATATTTGAGGAATTTTTAATTCCTCACATGTCCTCTCACCCACATGGGGACAAGGACCTCCTTTATGAGGAGATCTTGTCCAATCCCAAGGTACTTTGTACCCCTCTCGATGTCATGTCCTTCCTCTTCCACCTCATGTCCACTTCACCTTTTAGGGCTAAATCACATGCCACATGTCAAGATGTGAGGGTTTGTGAGTTCTCAACTCACCTTAGCCCTACATCTTGATATTTTGTGGCTCAATCTTGACCCTCCATTCCCCCTAGGAATTCTCAAAAATCCTATAAATACCCCCTCTTTTCTCTCATTTTGGGAGAGATCATTTTTCTAGCCAAACTCTTGCAATTTTGTTTCTCAACTTATACTTAGCCATTTTCATGTTTTCATCCACTTGCACTCATCCTCACAACATCACTTAGCTTGCATCTACTTGCCATCCAAGGAGTATACACATCAAAGATTGAAGGGCCAACCAAAGGATCGATTCGACACAAGGTATAGAGTTCCATTTTGTTGCTTTTTCTTTGTGTTGTTTCCAACTTAGGCTAATCTTGAGGTGTAGGTTGTTTTGGTGTTTATTTGCACTCTTTTACTTTTTGCTTGCTTTCTAATGCTCACATTCGACCTATCACATATACAAACAAAAAAAATTAGTATTAAACCTAGATCTTGAACATTCACAAGTGTTTTATCCATCATCAAATCTAAGATCTTTTTTTTTCAAAGTTTCAATATCAAGGATTCTTATCCTTTCATCATGAAACAAGACACAACTAAAGTCAGATTTTTAACTTAGTCTATCAAAACTTTGTTAAAACAAACACATATCAACAACATACAAGATAAAAAATTTAGTGAGAAGGTTTAACATTTGTATGCCTATCATCACAAGATCAGCATATCAAAGGCATCAAGAAGAAGAAAAAGAAAAATTAGCAGCCATGGGTGAAGAAAATCCTTGGGGACAATTTCGCAACACTCATCCTCTTACTAGTTCAAAGGAAAAAAGAAATAACTGCTGAAGAAATCCAACAATGTCAACAAGATCCACATTTCCATAAGTTCATGGAAAAGATGTTGGAGCAAGATATGGAAAAGTATCTTTTATTATTAGCTGATAAAGGTGCAAAGATTCCCAAAGATTTCGATGTTAACCAACTAAGAGAAGCAACTACACCTAAGACAACTACTGTAGAAAATCCAAATCAAGTTGATGCTTTGACAAGACAAATTCAACAATTACAGTTGCAGTTTCAAAGCATGCAACAAGGACCCAAAAAGAGGTATTCCTTACAAGACATTTGTCCTTACCCTTTTGACCAAAGTGTCAATATGATACCATTCCCATGGTATTGTGAATTCCCAACGTATAAAAAATACAATGGCAGAACTGATCAAATTGATCATGTGTGGGAATTTAGAACCATGAGCATAGAGTTCACCCATGAGGACTCTTATTTACTACGATTGTTTCCAAGAAGCTTAGGAAACACTTACATGGAGTGGTTTTTTAAAATGGAACCTAGGATACAATCCTTCGAAGAATCGATCAATAGGTTCATATCGCATTACTCTTTCAACATCCAACACAAAGTAACATTAAAGGAACTATACAACACAAAACAAGAAAAAGGTGAAAAATTCCTTTCTTTTCTTCAAAGATGGAGAAGATTCTTTGCTAAGTATCCTAGATCTATTCCTGAAAAGGAAAAGATAGAGATGTTCATTGACAACTTAGTAGATAAAACAAATTATAGATTGGACTTACAATGTCCATCCACCTTTGAACAGGTTATCAAAAAGGGTCTCAAAATTCAAGAGGCTCTACTCAAGAGAGGAACCATAAAACACCAAGTTGAAGGATACAACAACAACAATTCCTCAAACAACAACATTGACAAGCCAAAATTTTGGCAGAAAAAGAAGAATCCTGATATAATAAATGAGACACAAACTTCCAAACCGGTATTCACCTTGACACCAACCACTACAAATAAACAAAACAATGATCCCAATGTCAAACAAAATGAGGGTCAAGGAAACAATCAAAACAATGGGGAACCAAAGCCCCAATCATTCCAAAAAACATCTAATAGACAAAAAATTACGCCATTAGGGTAGTCGTTGGAATCAGTCCTCAAAGAGCTTACAAACGAAAAACTCATCTAAGTACAAGAAGCTCAAAATTGGGACCCTCAAGTCAAACCATCATGGTGGAATGACTCCCATTATTGTAAATACCAACAAAACAAGGGCCATATGACTGAAAACTATTGGCAACTTAAACATGCTGTGTAGGATCTTATTGATCAAAAGAAGGTATTTGTAGAAGGTCATCAAACAAGAAAAGACCATATAGCATTCAAAAATCCTCTACCCAACTATCAGAAGGGAGAATCTTCTTCCATGAATGGTAAATGAAAGAATGTGGGCTATGTTTATGACACAACCATCCTTTGTCTATCTGCTGTCAAAAATGATGGCGAGTTTTACAATCAAACTGATACAATGAATGACATCACACCCATTGATTTGGTTCAAAAAATGGACACATTAGATGACCAAATTAATGTTCTCACACTCAAGGGGAAACAAGAGTATCAACCAGTTAATGCCACAACAAGGGAACAATCTAAAGTTATATTGAAAGGAGTATCATCATCATCTCAATCTACGGATCCCCCTTCCAATCAATATAATCTCATAGATCAATTATAGAAAATACTGGCACAAATCTCTATCTTAGAACTTTTAAAGATCTCCCCATCACACAAAAAGGTTCTTGAACAAGCTCTAGTATCAACCACAGTACCTAATAACTTGAATGTCTATCAATTCAAGCTATGGTGGGACATCTATCTACACCTCATTGCCTTTCGTTCTCTAAACATGATGATGTCTCACTTACTCATCCACATAATTTTGCCCTTCACATTGAAGTCCTCATTCCTAAACACCATGTAAAGTGTGTCCTAATAGATAGAGGAGATGGTCTAAATATTTTTACCTTAAAGTTGATTCATGCACTAGTTTACTTGGATGAAGCTATTGAAAAAAGAAGGAAAATCACAATAAAAGCATATGATGAAGAGGAAAGATCCTCTAAAGGATTGATCATATTACCCATTCAAGTGGGACCTATAGTCAAAAATGTAGTTTCTCAAGTATTGGATAAGGAGATGACATATAGCATACTATTGGGATGTCCTTGGATTCATGATATGCAAGCAATTCCTTCTACATACCATCAATGTCTGAAATTTCTCATCAATGGACAGGAGGTTACAATCACAGCAGATTATAATGTCACCCAGGCTTGCAATGTGCTTAAAACATCTCAAGACACATTGATACCTCATAACAGAGAAGCAAGCACATCAAGCACATCAAATAGTGAAAAAAAATAGAGCTTCATATCTAAGTGGCTTCCTAAACAAAAACAACAACAAGTCAAGGTTACACAATCCAGTCCCTCAAATAGTGAAGAACAATTAACTTCACTTTCACAGGAATTCACCAACAAGATACAGTTGAATGATAAAGGAATGGGTGAATACTCTGTAGGACAATATTTTCATCTATCAAAAATGTTTCCTTCCTTAGATGAATATGGACAACCATCTACAATCACACAAAAATTAGTATAGCTTACAACAACATTGGATGGAAGGTTTGTGAAAGCGAGAAACTTAGATGAAGAAACAGAAGATAAGGCTATCCTCAATTGGCTTTATAGAGATGAAGAGGCTTCCACTTCCATGAATGTTGTCATAGAAATAGATAAATATGGAAAGGGGAAGACTATTTTAGAAAAGATTGGGTACTCAAGGCAGGGACCTCTTAGACTAAGAAAACAAGGCATAACCGAACCAATCTAGCCACTCACACTTCAGCATAAGGATAGGACTGGATTAGGATACACAACAGGACAGGCATCTCAGGGACTAAGAGAACAAAACATAATAGCATCAATCCAACCTCTCACACCTCAGCATAATGACAGAATTGGACTAGGGTATACAAACGAGACAAAAGAAGAACTCACCAATAGAGCAGTTGAGTGAATCCTTTAGATGAGGGATAATTCTGAAACTTATTCCAATGAATATGAATGGGACTCTTTATCAAAGGTCTCATATGATGATATTCATATTGATGTTATCCAAAAGTACACACCCAAACGTGAGGAGGTTCAAAGCTTGAGTTTTAATCCTATTGTCTTTGAATCACAAAATTTTGATGCCTCAAGTGAAGATGATCAGACATCGAATGAGATAGATGATCTGGAAGAGAATAATTTCGTAGGCCTTGACATTACTACTAATAACTTTGATGACACTATCATTCGAGCCTTCACTACCGCTGACCTCAACCCATCTAATGACTCATTACCTTTACTACACCCTGAACTTATTGATTGGGAACCTCAAAACCCCGTCAATCTCCCTATTTTCGACAATGACTCCGCTATCATTAACTACCTTTGCTGTGCAGAAGCCAATACTTGTTCCACCAATACTTCCTCTAATGAAGCTTTCAGGCAGGAGGGTGCCAAGATTTCCAGTTGCAAAAGTATAAAAAGAAATAATGGATCTAATGGTGAAAACCATTCTATGGAAGTGTTAGATCCTAAAATAGTAAAAAAAAAGAATGCATCCAATGGTGAAAAACTCATTGAGGTGCCAAAGGATGGAAATCTTGACACTCTTCCACAACATTGTCATGAGAGATCCTCAGTGCTGGTGGAACCCACACAATCTATTGATATTGGTACAACAAACAAAGCAAGAATATTACATCTGGCAGCATCCATGACAGAGAAAGAAAAGCCAGAATTTGTCAAATTCTTTGAAGAGAGATGCATCAATTTTGCATGGTCGTATTCTAACATGCCAGGTTTAGACACCAACCTCATTATGCATCACTTGTATTTACCAGCAAGAACTAAACTAGTAAAGTAGAAACTAAGAAAGATGCATCCACATGTTGCATTACTGGTCAAAGATGATTTAAAGAAATTGCTAGATGTTGGATTTATCAGATCTATTGATTATGCCGAATGGATATCCAACATAGTACATGTTTCAAAACCATACCATACTATCAAAATATGTATGGATTTCCAGGATTTAAATAGAACATGTCCGAAGGATGATTTTCCTTTGCCAAACATAGACATGATTGTGGATTTAATAGCTGGCCATTCAATGCTATCACTCATGGATGGATTCTCAGGGTACAATCAAATCAAAATAGCTCCTAAGGATCAAGAAAAGACAGCCTTTACAAGTCCATGGGGCACTTTTTGTTGGAACGTCATGCCTTTTGGGTTAAAGAATGCAGGAGCCACATATCAATGAGCTATGACAACCATCTTCCATGATATGATGCACACTTTCATGGAGGACTATGTGGATGACATATTAGCCAAATCATACACAAGAGAAGGACATCTGGAAATACTTAGCAAGATCTTTGATAGATTAGAAAAATTTAAAGTCAGGTTGAATCCCAAGAAATGTGTTTTTGGGGTAACATCAGCAAAACCTCTTGGATACATAGTTTCTGCAAAGGGAATTGAGGTAGATCTCGCAAAAGTCAAAGCCATTATGGAAATGCCACCTTTGAAGAACATCAGTACCTTGAGATCTTTGCAAGGTCGACTATAGTCCATTAGGATATTTCTCTCCCAATTAGCAGATCGGTGTCATCCATTCAATCACCTCTTACATAAGAATGTCTCTTTCAGATGGGATGAAGAGTGTGAGAAAATTTTTAATCAAATCAAACAATACTTGATGACACCACCAATCTTGGTGCCACCCACAGAGGACAAGCCATTGTTGCTATATATTGCAATCAAAGATATCTCTTTAGGAGCCTTGCTAGCACAAGAAGATAGAGAAGGAAAGGAGCAAGCAATATACTATATCAGCAAGACTCTAAATGGGCATGAGGTAAACTATACCTTCATTGAAAAATCATGTTTAGCAGTAGTGTTTGAAACACAACAACTATGACATTACATGCTCACTCACACTGTTAAGCTTGTTGCAAAAATTGACCCTCTCAAATATCTACTCAGCAAAGAAACTTTAACAGGTAGATTGGCTAAATGTGTCATGCTCCTTAGTGATTTTGATATTTAGTATGTTGAGAGATGAGCTATCAAAGGAAAAGTCATTGCAGATCAACTAGTAGAAGCTCCATTGCTAGACAGTCATCCTATGACCATGGAATTTCCTGATGCAGATATCCTTAATATTATAGCACAACCATGGCAACTCTATTTTGAAGGATCCTATACACAACATGGATTGGGTGCTAGGATTTTATTTATCACACCTCTTGGGCATACTATTCCACGATCCTATAGGCTTACATTCCCCTGCACTAACAATGTGGCTGAATATGAAGCTTTGGTTATTGGGATCAAAGCGGCCATAGACTAGAAAATCACAGAGCTATAGGTGTATGGAGACTCCCAGTTAATCATTTACCAAGTCAATAATGATTATCAAACTAAGGATGAAACACTCATTCTATACAAGAGACTGGTAGATGATTTGAAGAAATATTTTGTGGATATCAAATTTGAGCAAATACCAAGGTTAGAGAACAAAGCAACAGACGCCATGGCTATAATAGTATCTCTTTTACAAATGCCTGATACAAAAGATCGTTATCGATTTATTGTGGAACAAGTATCGAATCTCGCGTACGCTAACCCTGAATCCCAAACCATATGCCTTTTGGATAGTAGCCAACCTTCCATCTATGGAGACATCTAGACTTGAAAGATAATATCCTACCTTTAGATCTTTCCCACAACCAAAAGCGCAACTTCATATGCCAATCTTCCAAACATACCATTATCGCTAATGTTCTTTACTGTCGAGGTCTAGATGGTACTCTTCTACGTTGTCTAGAACATAACAAATCTACATTAGCTTTACAAGAGGTTCACGAAGGTATTTGTGGCACACATTCAAGCGGATTATCTTTAGCGAAGAAACTCATCTATTTGGGATATTATTGGCCGCACATGGAGCAAGAAACTTATCAGTTTGTTAAAAGATGCCAAAAATGCCAGATTCATGGAAATCTTATCCATGCACTAGCATAGGAGCTCCATCCATTCACATCTACATGGCCTTTTTGTCAGTGGGGATTGGACTTGGTAGGGAAAATTAACCCATCTTTATCTAATGGACACAAGTTCATTATCACAACAACATAATATTTTACAAAATGGGTGGAAGCAGTTCCCTTAATGACAATCACTAGGAAGCAAATATCATCATTCATACTCAACTTTCTCATTTGTAGAAATTGGATACCCCAGTCAATTGTCACAGATAATGGAAGACCTTTTAAGAACCAAGATGTTCATGAGCTGTGTGAGAAGTTCCACATCCAACATCAGTTTTCAACTCCTTACTATCCTCAAGGTAATGGGCAGGCAAAAGCTTCAAATAAAACAATCCTCAAGATCCTCAAGAAGATAGTAAATGATGTGGGATGTGATTGGCATGTTCAGCTAAACCCTGTTCTTTGGGCCTACAAGACTAGTATCAGAGCACCAACGGGAGCTACACCGTATTCTCTTGTCTATGGTTCAGAAGCCATCTTACCCATTAAGGTAGAAATTCCATCCCTTCAAGTTTCTTTAAGGGGACTCATTCCAGATGAAGATTATAGGATCTCTCAACTTCAGGAGCTTGAGCTATTAGATGAACGTTGACAACAAGCTATGAATCATTTAATAGCTTATCAACAAAGAATTTCAAGGAGCTATAATCACAGGGTTAAGCCTAGAGTTTTCTAGGTTGGAGACTTGGTCCTACGAGAAAACCCTAGAAATCAAGCAGATAGAGAAAAGAAAGGAAAGCTTGAACCTAATTGGATAGGGCCTTATGTAATCATATTAGTCTATGGATCATGAGCATATCGGCTGTTTACACCAGAAGGATATTTGTTAGAAGAACCCATGAATAGCATTCACCTTAGGTGATTCTATACCTGAGAACACCTAGTGCATGATTGGAAAAGTCGTCTTGATGAAAACTTTGCAAACAGGTGTCATGATGATGGGAAAAATAAAAAATATAAAAAAAATCAAAAAAATCAAAAAGATCAAAAGAAAAATAAAAATTAAAAAAAATCATAAAAGGTGGAATAAAAAAAAGTGGTGAAAACCCCGTAAACAGGTGCTACTTGTGATTGAAACCAACTTTTCTGTCTATTGGGTACAATTTTGTTAAGGTTGTTTCCTTTCATTGTCATTTTTCCATCTATCATTTGAGAAAATCATTATCACTATCCATATCATGGCAAGATTATCATGTCTCACCCTAGCTTGGGGGGAACATCTCAAAATTATTTGGTACAGTTGACTTTAAGCTTGAAACATGAAGGACAATCAGCATGACACAACCTGTATATCAAAAAATCTCAAAAATCCAAAAACATTAGAAAATATCAAAAATCCAAAAACATCACAAAATCTATCAAAAATCCAAAAACATCACAAAATCTGTCAAAATCCAAAAACATCAGAAAATATCAAAAATCCAAAAAAAATCAGAAAATCCATCAAAAAATCAAAACATCAGAAAATCCAAGAAAATCAAAACAAAAACATTCATAAAAATCAAAACACCAAAAATAGAGTCTATCAACAAAATGGAGTCTATGTCAGTCGAACTACGTGGTCTTTGCATGTATAACATAGGCAAGACTAATCTTTGATCAGCCCCCGAGGCCCCTAGGATAGGTCTTTAGGTTAGGATTTGGTCGAAACATTTGAGAATATCATACACACTTCAACATGGATGATCTAATCTGAATAATGATTTGAAAATACTTTAAGTAGATTTTTGAATTATTGTACTTTTCTTTATCATTAATATTTTGTTGTACTCTTTTTTTTATCATTGCTTGTCATTTCTTTGGAGCTACTCGATGATGTATTGAACTAGAGAACCAAGAAAGGAGAATGGTATTTTTCTTTGTTTACTATTTGTGAGCTATTCAAATATTATTTTTGTGAATTGTCGGGGGAAGTGCTCTACCAAGTATCATAGATGACATTACCAATTCACTTAAGAAAAATGATTAATTCTTTGTCTGTTTACGCAAGAAATGCTCAAGTCATCTCGCTTTAATTATACCTCAACAGTTTGTTAAAGTGCTAAACTAACTGAGGCACTATTCTATTTTGTTGGGGTGCTAAAACAAAGGTCCAGCGTGCTACTCTTGTCAAAGCGCTACATCGGACCCCCGAAGCGCTAAAACTTTTAACTTAGGCACTAAAGTTTCTGAAGCGCTAATCTACCCTAGCAGAGTGCTAAAGTTTATTGTTCCCACGCTACTTTTTTGAAGTGCTAAAACAGATGGACGATGCACTACATCGGGCCGTCGAGGCACTAATCCACGCCGGTTAGGGCACTAAAACTGTGAAAAATACAAAAAATGAAATAAAATATCAATGCACAAATTACAAGGCAATTTAGGGGTATGTACCGGAAGTCCATAATAGGTCGGGTGTTGGTGACGTCGCACACGCTCGAGTCAGTGAGTGTGGTAGGGGATCAACATCATAATAACTCCAAGTGCTTTGAGGTCTCTAAACTCTCTCTATCACAAGGTTTTCAAAGTCACATGCACAAATGACTTTTGAAAAGGACCTTTGGAGCTTTTATAGGCTATTTTTGTGGGATTTTCATGGGATTTATTTATTTTTCCTCCTACAAAGTTAATTCCCATCTATCACAGGGGCATTTCTAGACAGTTTATTGGGAGATAAATTATTTCATCATCATTTCTTCATCAAATCATCATAAAAATTCAAAAAAATTCTTAAAAAATAATAAAAAAAATTCAAAATTCATCAATTTATCTCCTAAGGGGGCATATATCATTATCATTTCAAAATTCAATGTTTGGAGAAAAAATGGGGCATATTTTAAACTTTTCATCAATACTGATAGCTACAGCAAAATCATTCTTTGAAGCAATGTGTAAACACATCACTTCAAAGAGGGGCAAAATGTATACACCTAAAAATGGTCTAATTAATTAAATACATTTATTTGATTAATTAATTTGTTATTCTTCTACTATTAAATAAATAAAAATATTTATTTATGTAGTTCATATTTAATTCTTCTAAATTCTTCTATTATTCAAATTTTAATTAAATAAGAAAATTTAATACTTTGTGTTATTTAATTATTATCATTTCTTCTATTATTCTAATTTTAATTAAATAAGCAAAATTAATACTTTTGTTTTATTTTATTATTATTATCAAAATTCTTCTATTTCTAAAGATCACATTATTCTACTTTAATTAATTAAATAAAGATTACATACTTTGTTTAATTAATTAATCACTTTTCCTCCACATTTAATTTAATAAATAAAGCTCCTATAGTTTGTTTATTTAAATTAAAATATCTAGTTTCCTCCTAATTTGAATAAATCAAATAAAATATTCTAAATATTCCCAAATCTTCCACCTCATCAAATCTCAACAATAAAGTTGAACTATTCAATTTTATTAAATAATTTCAAAACTAATTCCTAGGCATTCACGGGAATGGCTGTAAAAGGATGTCATAGAGAAACTTCTTCAAACTTCTCTTCCTCCATTCTTCTCCTATCCTTTGGCTTGATTTTTTTGTGGGGAGGAACAATCTCCATTAAAATCTCAGCTTTCTTCATCTCTCACCACTCAATTCTTTAGAAAAAATCTCAGCCTTTTATCTTATGCCCCTTTACAAATTTCCTTAAGGAAATCTATAAATACAGCCATTTGCAATGGGAAATGGATCTTAATTTGTGTAAACTTACACTACAGGTATTCTAGGCAATCCAACATTCAGGCAATCAAGCTTTCTTCAATATTTCATAGTTTACAGTCATGGTTGCCATTACAGTAGATTTGCATTATTAAATCATTTAGGAATATAAATAATTTAAATTCTCATTCTCTAAGTGTCATTTCAACAATCAATTAGCTTATTTAAATATGAGAGAAAAGTTGATTAGAGAAATCTTTAGGGTTAGAGAGCAATAGGACAGATTTCTGAAGATTCTTAGTTTAAGTTAGCTTAATTCTCTTGAATCTTTGATGTAATGTCTTATTTAGAAGTGTAGATGCATATTTATTTGTCTTCCTCATTCCACACTTATAGGGATAAACACACCTAGGTCAACTTGGATGACTATTTTTTCACAGTTTGGACATAATAACAATGATCAGAGATGGGGGGAGGGACATGAGTCCAAGATGGATGAACGAATGTTTGTTTGGGAGGACAAAGGGGGGTACATACATTCGAAATGATGAGACGGGGGATTGCAAGTGATAAAAAGTGACTGGTCAATGGTCAGGTCTGCCTGTTTGTGAAAAGTTGGCAGAAATTGGTCAAAATAGGCTTAAAATGACTGGTTTATAGGTCAAGTCTGCCCCTGTATGGGTCAGGTCTACCCTTGGAGGTCGGGTCCACCCCAGAACAGGTTTAAGCTTGAGTCTTTGGAAAGATACATAAGCAAAAGGACTTCAAAACACAACAAACATTATTCAAAATGGTTTGGCTCAACTGAAAATGACTGCTTTTGCACCAAAAATACAATTCAAACAATACAATCCTAAAATTAGTACAAATGGGTATGGCCAACAAATTTTTCTACTCTAGGATGAACATGGTTGCTAAGGAGTCCTCAATATACACCCGATGCGTGAGGCTCAAACCGTGAACACCAACCCATTACAAGCATGAGTCAGGAACCTTAGCGAGATACTAGAGGCTCAGACCAACTCTTCCGTCATCCCGGCGCTTCACCAATTACAATGTGGTTGGATTGAGGTACACTTTCACTCTCCCCCCTTTATATACCCCACTAGTACACGTGGTTTGAATCGTCCCTTGGGGTGATAAAATCTCCAAGCAGGTCCCACTAAAAAAAAGAAAATAAAGTGACTCAAAGGACTTGGAAAGCTACGATTTCTCATCACCCAGGATTTCCAAATGGCACAAGGGGATTGGATAAGTCAAATAGCCTTCCACAAGCACACCAAACAAGGTTTATTGACTCCTCTAATTAGACTATGTGCCTTAATTATGCAAACACAACTGTTGAAAACTTAAACTTTCACCTTCTGGAGGGCAGGTTCGCCTATCGGGGTAGGTTCGCCTGTCGGGGCAGGTTCGCCTATTGGGTCAGGTCCGTCTATCGGGGCAGGTTTTCTTGTTGGGTCAAGTCTGCCTATTGGGTCAGGTCTGCCTGTTTGTGAAATTTTTGCAAAAAATCAACTTTTTGAACTTTATGAAGGATAGGTCTGCCCGTGGATGGATACAATTTTAATATGTTTTGAGTATATTATCTATTTGTTTTTAAAGTTTTATTAAATATAGGTTTTTCACCGAAAACAAAACTTATGTTCTGCACATGTGGAAAAATAGAAGATTATAAAAAAAAATTGAAAAATATGAGTGCACCAGATATGGGAGTCCTTGATCCAACAAAAGAATAATAATAATTTTGATACATGCAATAAAAGTTGTGTTATATGGTCGTGTTATGTCTGAATTGTAATTGGTTTGACTTTGAAACTTTATTAAAGAAAAAATATTCAATAAAAAACTATCTAACCAAGTGGAAGCACTAGATATCGAAGTTACAAATCTAAATTCGAAAGAATTAGAATTTTATCCTTCAGGGAAAAAAGTTATGCGTTATATGGTGTTTGTCACTTTTTAAAAATATTATTTTTTGAAAAAAAACTAGTTTTTGTGGGAGATGGAAAAAGAAGTGCAATGTGATTCCAAAAATTTTGAAAAAAATATTTTTAGAATCTATACATAAAATGTGACAAGACTCTAGTTTGCATCATCTTCAAATTCCTCGTGGTTTAACCGCTATAGGTGCTCAAATGTGAAGATTTAGTTAAAAAAAAAAATCCAGTGTCCAGTTTGGCCAAAAGTTGTAAATGCACTATTGTGGGATCACTCCTATGTAAATAATTTTTTTTTTTATTACATTCATAATGTTATGAAATATTACAGGTTGGAAAACACTGGGTGTTATTAAACTTGCAACCTACATACTATTTTAAAACCATAAAGACATAACAACCCAATTAGTTAGTCACCCCTCAACTCAATTTGGTTATTTTTATGTATCTCCAAAATAAAACTCCTCCCTATTCTCTCCATTATTTAGCTTTAAACATGTAGAATGAAATAACAAATAACCCACATTGTGTTTTCTAAAATGCGATTATTTTATGCATTTATTTTTCAATAATTTGAAGAAATTGAAACATAATTTTACTATAACTAACAGTTATAAATTTTGAAGGCACCTTACATTAGATTCCTACTATCTAAATAACTAAAGGTTTAAATTGCATCCATACTATTTTGTAAAATTGCAGGTTATAATACACTAGGTGTTATGAAACCTTGGAACCCACATACAGTTTTAAAACCCTAAACACACAACAACCCAATTGGTTAGTCACCCCTCAACTCAATTTGGTTAGTTTTATGTATCCCCCACTTGGAAATCCTCCCCTTGCTCTTCACCACTTAGCTTTGAACATACAAAATGAAATAACTAAAAACTCATTGTGTTTTCCAACTTTTAAATATTTTTAGCATTTTTTCTCAGTCATGTTAAGAAATTAAAATACAATTTCAATCTAACTAAGAGATGTAAATTTTGAAGGTGCCTTATATTATGCTACCAAGATTATTATGGGAGGGATAAATAAGTGCTAGATCAATGGCCACTTTGCACAAACCTTGCGTGTACAAAACCCTTTTCATTTTGTGCAACTCAATAACAACCCATATTTTCTCATTATGCAAGGGTGTATCGCTAAAGTTTTGAACATGAAGCCTCCTGAGATCTTGTCAATACCAACTGGAGAAACAAGTAATATAATGCATGAAATAGAAAAGGAATCTACTCTAAAAACACTTTGTTTAGGAATCTGCTCATAAACCATCTACTCAAAACATTTCCCAACTTGCAATTATATTAAGCATTTATTTTTTGAACATATGAAGAAATTGAAACACAATTTTTACACTAAGAATTGTTATAAATTTTGAAGGTGAATTTCATTACATTTCTACTATGTAAATAAAAAAAGTTTTTCATTACATTCTTACTATTTTATAAAATTATAGGTTAGCAAACATGGGGCGTTATGAAACCTGCAAGCCACGTACTGTTGTAAAACCCTCTACACGTAAATATTGTAATGGGTAGTTACCCCTCAGCTCAATTTTGTTACTTTTGTGTATGCCCCACTTGCAAATCCTCCTCGACCTCTTCACCCTTGAGCTTTATATAAGCACAATGAACAAATTGATAATTGACATTGTGTTTTCCAACCCCCAATTATATTACATGCATTTACTTTTGAATCATATGAAGAAAATGAAATACAATTTTCACTCTAATAATTGTGGTAATTTTGAAAGGTGACTTTCATTGCATTTTTTTGTCTAAATAACAAAAGGTTTTCATTACAATCATACTGTGTATGTATAATTGGAAAATTATCCATGTTTTCTAGAAAAAGAGAGGGAAACAAATAGAATGGAATCTCAAATGGGGTACGAGAAATCTCTTCCCAAGGATTGACATCAATTATACAACAATTCTCTATGCAAATGTTCCTAAATCAAATATATTGAAAACCATACAAAGCATGGTATTAACACTTGAGGAATTTTAAACAAAACAATTTATAACAATAAAAAAATCTTGATACACTCATCAAAATTACATTTAACACTTCATTAACTTTTTGATAAAATTACGAAGCTTATTTCTTCGATCATACATCAAATGATATCTTGTAATCTTCATCTACTATTACTAAATGTCTAAAACCAATGTTTCAACCAATCTTGTAAAACAAATAGATACCCCCAATTCATTTCTACATGGGTTTCATGATTAATGCAAGAATAAAACTTACATTCTAGGACTATGAATGCCTTCCACATGGACGCTCAAACAATTTACATATTTGTATAGAACTTGTACATAACATTTACTTTCAGTGTGTCAAGAAAGAACATAAATTTTTATCCTTGAAAGAAAGACAACCAAAAGTGTGAATCATCTTACGATCTACATCAAATTCCAAATCTCTGTCATTGAAGTGGAGCATTTCATCTGCACGCTGATTAAGATTGGGACACAGGCATATAACTCTATTCTAACGTAGTTACAATTTTTGAGTTAATAGCAATGAACTCTGATCTACCGCAGTAACAATGCATTCATTTTACCATCATTTGGAGTGATTCAGGATTATGGAGCTGTAGAGTGTAATTGCCATGGTACGGAATTGGTGTTGATGAAATGGACACAGTTGGTGCGGGCGGTGGAATTTAATAAGGATATTTACTAGTAGCCTTCAGGGTTAACTTCATGCATTCATGCAGAGTGTAAAATAGGTCTGATTTGATTTGATTTTTTTTGGTTTCTTCGTAAGCGAGTTAGGACCTTAAAAAGAAAAATTTGGCTTCTAGGTACTTAAAATGCACCTTGTGGAACCCGTAAAGCGAAAGGTGCTCAAAAAGGGTGTTTTTAAACTTTCGTCCCCTACATCTTTACCACTTCGCCAGTACCCGTTCATTAGAAAACCAATAAAAGCTTACAAAAACTAAAGGTGTTTTCAATAGTTTTCAATGTGTTTTATTTTTTTGGTCAACTACACATTCAGTAGTGAACATATATTGGTGTAATTTGTAATTTTTTATTGGCATAATTAAAACAATGTAATGACTAAAATGTAAACAACTATTGGGGAGTCAAGGGATTTTGGAGTGAACAACAATTGGATCATGGGCGGCAATTAGAGGTTTTCCCCTAACTCCGCTTTTTTTTAAAACTTTCAGACGTCCGTCCTCCATCCAGTTTTTCCTGCAGAAATAACGTCCGTTATCCTCCACTTGCCTCCCGTGATGGACACTTACAATTTGCGTTGGGCCTGTACTATAAGGCAACGGCTATCCAGCCCCTAGAATGCACTTATGGGGATGGATGCCTATACATCATAACTGCTGTTCTTTTACTTTCTCAACCAGTTAACTCACCGTGAAGTCTCTGTTCCTCAGACACTTAACTGTAGTTCATCATTTCTCAGCAAGTTAATCGAGACACCAAGAAAACTATAGTTATGATTGGAAAAATCAAAACTTTTAGAGTGCCCACGGCAATTTTAGTCTTCTTTTCGTTTTTTTCCTTTTTAATCTAATGTTTTTGAGCTGTTACTTTTAGATGCTTAAATTTTTGTCTGCTTTATTGTTTTTTTCTGTTTCAATTTCCTTTGGCGTCAAGTTTCAACCTGTTTCCATCTTTTTCCAGCCTCCATGAAGAAAATTTACAGTTTATTTTTTCTCAGCGCAAATTTGATCTTTGGCTGTAGCGTGGTTTAAAAATTCTGTTTTTTAGTCTTCTTTTTATCTTTTGGCTGTAGCGCAAGTTTGATCTTTCACTCTGTTTCCATCTTTTACAAACTAGAAGATGGTTCTCTGCGCTTGTTTTTTGACGAGTAGAATGTTGGTGTAGGCTATGGAATTTGGCTGTAAGCATTCTATGAAACAGTTTGCATGCTTCTTGTATTCTTCCACATTCACATATACGCATACCAGAGTATACTCAGTTCACCGCAGCATCAACTAATTTTTTATTGGAAAAATCAAATCTTTAAGATGGCTGGTAGTATAGCCGTTTATATTATATTGGGGCTTTTTTTTTGGTTTTTTCTTTTCTAATTTTTTTGGCGCCAGGTTTGATGAAGCTCTGTATTATTTTTCACAGAGCCAAGTTTACCAGTAAACGTCTATTATTTGACACCACACTCGACTAGCTTAAAGTATTTAAATCGGACCAAAGTTTTGCTGTTTGATTCCCAGATCAAAAAGAATCCGGTTTGATCAGGGTGAGCAAGCGGAAGAAATAATTTCAAATTCTTGCGATGTGCAGGCTTGGCAGTTAAGATTTTGTTTAAAAATTATTCTTTCCTAAGATTGATGAAAAACTTCTAGAAAAACCCATATATGTTATTTATTATTTTAATTAATATATTAATATTATATTAACAAAATTTAATGTAATTATCTTTTCAATACAGATCTCCATATTTTTATGTTTATATTATTATTATGAATATTTTAGATTTTTTAAATTTTTATGATATAATTTTTTATATGTAGAAGATATATTTGTAGTGTACATATCAAAAAATAGTTTATCTTAATAAATTTATGTTAATGATATAATTGTTGTCTATTACATATGATGAAGATCTTTAATTGCTTTGAATTCTATTATATTTAAATCTTAATTATAATTTAAACTTTAGTATATACGACATTGTTAAATAGAGAAAAAATATTTATTGAAAATTTTTACATATATATTATGAAGTAATTTTATAATACATATGGTGGCAATTATAATCCATTATTATAATTCTACTTCACTAATATGTTGCAATATGTAGTATTTTTTTTTTTATCTTATTGACATGTTTAATTTAATACCATATAATAAAAATATTGAGAAGACTCTACGAATATGCATCAATGTCCTTGTAGATGTTGAAATAAATCTCAATGCATATATTAGATCTAAACTTACTGTTAAATGTATCATGTGTTGATATTAAATATCTACAAAAGTCTTATAAGATGATATCAATAAGTTGCATATGCAACCACGAATGAATGTAAATTTGTAAATTCCTTGACTTGAATCTTTAAACTTTTATATAGTATATGCAACTTGGGAATCCATAAAAATGTAGCTATATATTGATATTTTTGACACAAGATCTCAAATTATGGGACAAAATTAATATCACTAAAGTATGCAAGATGCTAGTGCTTTAGAGCATACTGCACCTACCTAATCGGGAACATAGAGAATGTGATTTAATAAATGATTTCATCATTCAACCACTTAAGACAAGTATCTATGTGATTGGGAAACATAATTATAACGTAAAAAGGAGATAAATATTCATAGGAATATAATATAAAGAGATAGACACATATTTGTGTAAATAAAAGTTACAAGAGACATTGCATATTCATATCTACTTCAATAATTAATTCTTACTCAATGAATTATTGTATGTTATTTTAAAAATATCACTAGAAATAATTTTTAAGTTTTATAATCAATATGGTGACAAATAATCAAAAATAATAATAGGTCATCAAATGTGATCCTCAAGATATTTACAAAATTACCTAGGACATCCTAATTAGGCATGGAAACGCCTAGAATATGGAGGGGTCTCTACTAGACTACACCCTCTATAGAATCAATACAAATGACCTCAACAAAAATATTCATGTGAAATGATTAGATCAAGAATGTTGTAATAGATCTCAAAAAAAATGTTTATGAAATATAATGAAATATAAAATACCCACAAAAAATAAAGTAGATTAAAAAACATATAAAATTGGAAGTCAAATAAAATAGTGGGGAAAATTTGCATTGAAAAAATGTGTAGAAATATGTTGGAATATATTAGAAAACACAACAATACATAGCCTTCACCATAAATTTAATCTCTACATGAAGTTGTGTCATGAACCAAAGGGATTTCATTTAAGGGTTTTACTCCTTATATCAAACAGGTGAACATGAGTGCTCAAACTATGAGAAATTGGGGTTTGATTTTGGTTGATAAACTAATAAACATGAGGAATTTTGAGGTTTCTAAATTATATGTAAATTTAATTCCTAACATGGGATCCTCACATGTTAATAATTGTTTCAAATACTTCCTTATTATTATCATATCCAATTGATTCCAGTAATGAAAAACCTTGAGTCATGTAAGGGAATGTGTGTGGTTTCCATTTTGAATTTTAGGGTTACAATATTTACATGTTGAAGGATGCAACATGATGGGATTCTAAGGATTCACACACATGTCAAAGGGTGTAATTACAAGAGTGACATAGGAAATTGAGAGTCACAATCTAATATATATATATATGGTATATAGCCAACTTAATATATTTATATAATAATGTGAAAGGTTACAATAGTAATACAATAATATGTTGATGTATCAACAACTTCTTCTCCCAATATGATATTTATGTGAGGCACAATTCATTTTTGACAAAATTTTAAATGACCTTGTACTATATCAACTTGTTATATTCATAGACAACTGATTATATCCTTTTGTAAAACTGCTTCAAAATGTTCATGCTTCATATGCCATATACTGCCCCATAAAGCTCATGCTTTGAAATCTTATAATGGATTAGTAGATTCAAAAACAGCTAAATGTAAGATATAACTAAAATGATACAAAATGTTCATAGTATCAAACATTTCCAATAGATAAACTATCAATTCCTTCACCTTTTTGCATGGTCTGATGTGTTGGTAGAGTTGAATGTGACTTTATAGTTATTTTCATATCTAGTACTTGGGGAATTATCCTGACTTGATGTGCCATCATGTTTCTTTCTTCAACTTGAGACCTTGCAGATTTGGCCACCTCTTTATGTTTTTCCTCTTGATTGTTGGACTTTCCCTCATGGTTACAATGGTTAGTTAGCAGAAATGATAAAGCATGATATTTTGTTTTGAAGCTTCTAACCATATCATCTCCAATTTCAAAATGATGTCTACCTATTGCTCTGTATAGATGACTTGATGAGTTATACTCCAGTGATATCTTCATTGCAATGTAAAAAATTTTGAAGCTAACCTTGTGGTGCAAGTAATGTTTGGGAAAATCCCCCCCACATATGCATCTCCTTTCCAAAAATTATATTTCTAAATGCTCTTTAGTAATTCATTATTTTGTAGGAATACTTCCTTGGTAACCAATTTTGCAAGGTTAACCATATCTCAGTAATTAGGGTTTAGACCGAACACATTTGAAACAAAGATTGAAACTAATTCTGAAGGAAAAAATAGTCTTTGTGCCGAAGGAAGAATAATTTCTTCACCAATCAAGGTCTTCAAACATTTATAAACTAGTTGGTAATCAGTATTGAAGATATGAAACAAATGCTCTCTTTCCAAAGCTTTTGAAAATAGCAACTCCCAGTCTTGAATTGGAAATAGAGCTCTCTGATTTTGTGGCAAAAACTCCATGATGCAATATCTATGAGAATAGGCTTAAAGTCTTGTGCACAACACAATACCCAAAAAATGAGCTTGAAGATAATAGGTAGAAGAGAAAATTGAAAAAATCCCTACAGCTCCTAGTCTATGCAATACCCAGTGAATTGAAAAATGAAATTTTGAAAGATTTGTTATTAATAATACACCTAGCTAGTTCAAATTTTCCTCACAATATTTATCTAGTCAATGACTAACAAAGTGTGAAAGTAATTCATATTGCTCATATTGTAGCTCTTAAAATTTTAACAAATAAAATTTTGTCATCATGTTATATCTGTTACATAATTGATTTGCCAAGAAGATTATTTTTCCTTACAAACATTTACAATGATTAATGAATGAGTCTCCTATAATTTCCAAGTGTTTTATTTTTATATCATATCATATGCTAATTGCAATCCATGAAGTAGAGCTTGTGCTTCTGCAATATTGTTTGTTCCCTTCAGTAACTTTATAAACAATGCTAAAACTAGAAGCCCCTTGTGATCTCTAATTACAACCCCTGCTCCTAATAAACTTGGATTCCCTTGTGAAGCACCATCAAAGTTTAGCTCTAAATAACCTTAGGTGGATTCCACTGAATTCTACTTCTATCCACCTTTTGACTTGAATTACTATGTTGGCTTCCTTGGAATGGTAGAATAATCTTATTCCATTTCTGCATAACCTTTGAGCCCCAACCTATGAACATTGAACCAACATGTTTGGTCTTTGAAACATAGGCATTTTATATCTTTGTTATTGAAGATTCCAAATTCACAAATACTTGATGTGGTAAAACTACCTCTCTACAAGACACCAAAAAAATCCACACTGTCTTACGATGAGGTATGATTCCTCCATTTTTTTCATTCAGAGATAATATTGCATTGAAATCTCTAGCAAGTATAATTTTTTCAACTCCCAACTGATCGAAAATTAACTCCAACTCTTTCCAGAGCTTGTATTTTCCTATTGTAGAGTTTGGTGCATACACATTAACTAGCAAGAAGGATAAATGAAAATGGGTAACATGTTGCAATTGCCAATGTGGATTATTAGTAATAGGCTCCAACTAAATTGATTTGGGATTCCATAATGTTAACAACCCCTAGATGCTCCTTGAGCAATTGAATGTTATGACTTCTAGTTATTCCACTTGAATATAATACTTTCATAACTTTCCTTAGTTATAAAGCTTAGTTTCTTGTAATAAAACAATATTATCCCTTGATGAATTAATTTTTCTTTTAATCAGGGCTCATTTGTTAGGGGCATTTAAGCCCTTAACATTTGAAGAAATAATCTTCATATTGATCAAGGAGAGCTCCCTACACCCCTCAATATTTTCTTTATATTACCATCTAATGTTAATTGTACTCTTGAAGCAATTTCGTCCTGCAACTCAGAAGCATTTTGTTTCTTTACTCATCATTAGGAGGCTATAGAGGTTATTCTTAATGTCTTCCTAGTTTTTCTATATTTTTATGAAACTTCATCTCAAGGCTTTCGTATTGCTGAAAGGAACCACAAGTTTTTGCAAATCAATCCATATTTCCTCATCTACATATTTCCTTTTTGGGTCTTTAGCTTGATCATTTACTACTTTTTCAATGTGTTGTAACCTTAGGTTAAAGGTATGTAGTTACACAACAAAATCTATTTATAAAATCTTCATGCTCTAAGTGCTTCATCAAGATACACTCTTGAATTAAGGATCATGATTATTTTTCTTCGCTAGGGTTGATCCTCCTCATTCACTGACAACTATCATATCAAATGGTTTTCCATGAGAAGCCTTCTAGATTGTATTGATCTTAAAGATACACTTCTATAAGCTAAAGGCATCTTTCTTGTTGTTGGTGAATGAGGTGGATCACTTTAAAACATTATGTATTACTTACTAGAATTTTGAAGAAAACACATATATTACCCTATGAACTACATATATCAATAAGGGATGTCCTATTTACTACTTCTACCAATATGGAGTACTTTATAAGAAACATATATATTGTAGATTCCTCTCAAAAATTTCCTTCTTCACCTCCTTAGACTCTATTTGAACCAAATTTTCTCTCTTTTTTATTAGTTGAATCTTGTTTGAACTCTTACTTTAATCCCCTTCATATTATTCCCCATTTACAATATTCTATCTTACTCCTATTATTGTAGTTCTCAATCCATCCATCTCAATTTATTAATATGAATCCTTCTTACAAACTATTCCTAGACACTTCACACCAAAGATAAATATCTAAAATTTTGATGGCAAGAATCCAACTTGGTTCTACCAAATGGAGAAATTATTTGATCTTCATCATGTTTCATCTTAACAAAAGGTTGCAATGACATAATTATGATATATGGAAAAACTTGCTTATTTTATTAGCATCATATATTACAAATTTTAATCTTAGTGGAGACTTTTGGAGGTTTTCACCTCAAAGTCCAACTTATTAAAAATAAATCTGGTAAGTTATATGG
Source organism: Sequoia sempervirens (assembly GCA_007258455.2). NCBI lineage: Eukaryota > Viridiplantae > Streptophyta > Pinopsida > Cupressales > Cupressaceae > Sequoia > Sequoia sempervirens. Next base: position 76,112,576 of record VDFB02105785.1, read on the forward strand.
AGTGAATGGGGATGCAATAGTGAATTTTACATACCAATATCAATTACCTTTTTGTGTCAATTTTGAGATAATGGATTGATATGTTTACATATTAATATCTGACACAATCTTATGCAAAGTTGGATTATTCTCTAATCTTTCACATATATGCATTTACATAAATTCTCATACTTTTATCCATATTTTTGCATATGGATATGTGTTTTTTATTCATTACGTCTTTCCATACACTTATTTGTACATAACATCACATGCAAGTGATGGTACTTATAGGAATATACAGAGGAATAGTATACATTTGAGAAAATAAATAAGGACACTATTTTTTGAGTCATAAGAGTCCTTCACACGTACTTCTCAACAAGAGATGAGATGAATGAGATTCTAGCATGCAAATAACATTAAAAACCATAAAAGATAGATACTTAATTATAACCCATTAGATGACCTAACTAGCTATATAATAATATATAATAATAACTATATTTAAGTAAATTATGATGTTGAGAAATGGTTGGAGTACTTAAGATGGGAGGCTTAGAACTAATGGCATATTCTTAATTATAAACACACCTTATAATTATGAATATAAGTATACATTACCAAAAATTTAGTTATTTATGTAAACAAATTAATATCAATAAGTATATAAAACATTAAAATTATTGAATCAACTAGTAACTAATAATACAATGGATCAACAACCATGAATCTCAATTATAATTATATTGAATATAATTAAGCCAATGATCCAAGTTTTTTGAATATACAATGTATGTTGAAAGTACAATAAACTATATTGATTATCCATAATAGTGTTGAACATGATCCTCCATTGCAATGTCATTGAAACCTATAAGTTAAATAGTTTAGTTATTAAATTTATTCAAAAATTAAACATAAAAGATTGTTAGAAAATCATTTCATAATTTATTTACCATTTGTAGCTTGCATTGCATCCACTATTGTTGTGTTTCATTAAGATCAATAGAAAATGTTAACCTATGTTGCCCAACATTTTGTTGATCATCTGAAGCTGCAATGACATGCATATTTAATAAATCAACATAGATAAAACATTAAGTGTAACATTACAATATATACTTAATCAAAATAATATTAAAATTCTAAATTACCTGGAATGGTTTTTTGAAATGTTTGACCAGGTATAATATTAATCTTTGATGGTTCAGTTTCACAAATTGTATCTGCTATTTATTTGATTAAGTATAGAAAAATGGTTAGAAATAGGAATTGGGGAATATCTTATTTAATGAATAAATATATTTAATAGTTAGAAAATTACCATCAGTAATTTGCATTTCATCAATTGTTGTTTGGTTTAGATCAATAAAAAAGGGCAATCGACGTCTTTGATTATTCTCCTGATCATCCAAACCTACAATGACATATTATTAACATGTGATGTAAGAGAAATAATTATTTCTATGTAAAATACTAAAATAAAATTGAATAAAATAACTCACTATGTTGTTTCTTGATGTTAACCCTTTCTTCTTGTATTGATATGCCTGAACGATTGAAGACCTTCTTTTTCTTTTGCTTCCTACCACCTATGGATGGGAATTGAAATTCTTCATGGTCTTCAACTCTTTCATTCAAATCTTGATGAATGGCATTTCCTCTTTGATGAATAAAATGGCGTTTGCGCAATTTGCTTGGACTAAACCAAGGTGATATGCGTCTCATAGGCATATCCTCCGAGCCAGGGATTGGTGTAAGCTTGGAAGAAGTAAGAGATGCTTGGAGTTCTTTTCTAAATATTCGAACACATTGACTAAAAATACATTTTTGATCTATTGTGGTTGGTAATTCTTGGAGTACTGAATTCAAATAATCAACATCTTTTTGGAAGTTATCATTGACAGCATCAGATGATTTACAACCATCTGTTATAAAAAATAATAAAGATTAAGTCCAAAAAATAAAGTAACTTTTCATATTTCAATAATAAATATTGATATTGAAATTTACCAATTCTTTGGTCTTCACCAATGACATCTTGATCTTCTTATCGAATACGATCATCTATAATATAAATAAAATATTAAATAAGTTTTAAGAACTTTTAAAATCAATGAATATTTTATTATAAATATCATATCAATATTACCAGTGGTATTACTCTCAATGTGACTAAAAATTCCTCTCTCATCATCAACAACAAATGGAGTAACATCATCTGTAATTCAATTTAAGATTATTTTAGTTAGTTTCAAGAAAAAATATAAGTCAGTAAAAACATAAATATAATACTTAAATGTAAAATGAATCTTACCAGCAACTTGATCTTGCTCATTTCTTATGTTTCTCTTTTGGAGATCTAAAATCTTCAACACATGTTTGCATGTGTTTCCCCTTTTTGCCCACTGGCAATCACATACATGTAAATTTGGTCCAAATCTCTGAACAAGATATCATTTCATTGGAACAGGTTGACTTCTTATCTTGTATGTGTTAGGGAGGAGATCATATGGATAACAATCTATATCAGGTATATATTTTTAGACCTCTCTAGTGCAGTAAGGTAATACCTTTCTTTTTTAAAGTTGGTTAAAAATCCAGATAACTACAAATATCTTTTACTTTTGTAAAATGGCTCTACTCTATGAAGAAGTGTATGGATGAGCCAATCCATTCTCCTTGTACATTTCTTAGAATGATCACTTAGATAGTGACTCTTGATGTGGAAGTGGTATGACTCTATGGAAGCATTGGTTTCTTGATTTGCATGAGAAAAGTTTCAAAAGTTTTTTGCACACATTTCTATACAAAAGAACATATCAATGTCTTAGTAAACATAAAAGCTAACTCAAATGATGCAAATGCATACAAAAAAACTAAATAATCTAACAAACTTACCAATACGACCTTCATCATGACACCAAGTTTTCTGGAAGTAATCAATAAACTTCTTCTCTTCTTTAAATTCCTCCATGAATTTTTTTATTAGGTGAGTAGTGATGTCTGCATTGTCACTCATCGCATACATGATCTCACCCAATCTATTAAACATGTTTGTACCAACATCCTTATTGCTGGCATACCTATATTGTAAAAGGTAATATCAATCTATAGGGTTCAAACACACAATTTTCCACATAAATTACTTAAATATTGACTTACCTATATACATTTTTCAGCCATGCTCTACGTACATGCCAAATACATAAAAGTACTCGACATTGAAAGGATAATCTACAAGTTACATTATAAAACTTGATAAGTAACATTATTAAAAACAAAATGTTAAATTTAAACTAGTTTAAGCTATAAATTATGAAATATATATTTTTATAAACTAAATATTAATCAATTATAATGAACTGATTGACATTTTTATATAGAAACTAAGTCTAGTAAAAACCTGATGGCTTCAATCTCTGCACTAGCATCGTCTGTCATGAATGCATTGACATTCCAATCTTCTCGACATTGTTTCCCTAGTTTAGAAACTTCTGTTAGCCATTCATTTAGATCCTCAACTTTATTTCTTGAGGATATAGCCCATGCAATAGGCACCCTGGCCTCTTGTTCATCAAAAACAATCAAGGTATATAATTGATATTGCACATGAATAAACCATTAAAAACTTAGTATTTTCAAATAACAAATCAATGATAAAATAAAATCCATAAATTTATAATCAATGTTGTTTTACTTACACCATATTTATTTGTTGAAAATGTTGAGTCCATTGCAATGATTGAGTTATGTGAATGCTTTATCATCATTTCTCGCATCCATGGTGTTTGGATGCCTATGATAAATGGAATATTTTTTATGGTGTCTGGTATTTTATAGTAGAAGAAGTTCTCTTTCTCCTCTACTTTCCACAAACTAACACTTTTTGCATCATCTTCATTCTTTTGTGATCGAATAGAGCGCACTCTTTTCCATGCATTCAACACATCTTTCCTCAATAAGCATGCATCCCTCTTATTCATCAACTTAGTCAAACCATCATCTAGGTAGTGTTCACATATTGTGTCGATCTCCACGCCCATTAGCAATAAAGACTCAATATATGATTTGCATTGATTTGATAACCTTAGTGCAAAACTACTCCTTGGATCACCAGAAGGATCATCCTTTCCATGGAAAAATTCACCATTTGAATCAGAATGGCTCTAATCATTATATCTAATTATCGCAACTTGTGGTCTACCATACATGACCTTAACATGAAAGTGGGTTTGAAAACCCCTTTTTTGGATAAACCTTCGTTTCCTTTTCATGCTTTCAGGTTTATTTCTCTCATCCTCAGGACCAAAAGCACACCAATATCTATTTATACACAAAAATAATGTATATATATATTAATTTATATAAAAAAATTAAATACAAAAGGACATGCTTATTAATTATATTTAATGTAGACACACCTTGAGTATAACTTGATAGAGTGGTCAGTAGGGTTTGTTGTGTTCTCTGTATGATATTTGCGTATAAATGTAGTGTCTGTACTATCTAGTATACCTTCACCTTTGACAAACTAAGGGAGTCTTTCAAGAGGAATTGCAACACATAAGTCCATATTGCCATCATCTCCAATAGGTGTCCATTCAAGGTCCTCACTTGAAAAATAATTTCCTTGGTTGGGAATGTCATGTACATCTAGTTTAACGAGTGATTCCCATTTACTCTTTCTGCCCATTCTAAATAAAATTAAGATGGTTAGCTACAACATAATACAAGAACATGACTTGACTACATACATGCAAGGACAATGTTTTAGAAATTCACACATATAAGAATTAGAAGCTACATCTACCAATGACACAACCATTGAATAAATATACATATATAACATCAAACACATGTGTTGCAAATACTTAAATAACAATCTAGATGTGCAAGAAAAATAGTCTACAATGGAAAAATTAGAGTTTATGACCTTGAAGGGTTGAATTTAGAAGGGGAGTTGAAAGATTGTTTCACATTCTCATATTACATGGTTTCTAGCTATATTTTTCCACTTGATCAAATACTTGATAATCTCCCATTTTGACAATCTATTATTTTTTGTATAAAGGATTAGTCCTTGAGATAGTAAACAAAATAGTTCAATAATCTTTCCAATTTAAAGAAGATTTATAAATTATTTTGTTTTCTTATATTAGTATCAAATTATCTAAGATGATGAGATTCATTACACTATGCTTGGAAAATGACATTAAATTTTATTTTTACTATCCAAAAGATTTACCACTATTTACTTCATGTTGAGAACCATAATATTGTGAAATTTTATTCCCTTAAATAACTTCTCTATGAAATTTACGTATCCAAATGCAATGCTAAGTGGGTGATACTACATATGAAATTTTCACTAAAATTAATTTGGACTAGGCCTTGAATTTGATGGTCTATTTCATTACTTTTTAAATTTTAGATTGTATATTACAACTTTAAAATTTATTAGATTGACTTTTATTTTTATTAAACTGTAAAAAATTATTATAGGATAAATATAATATAGTATTTTAATTTATAATATATATTGTTCTATAATGTTTATTATATAAAAACAAATAATTTAGAATAAAATATAATTTTTTTGAATATTTTGTAATATGGATTTAGAAACTTTCTTTTATATTAATATATATGATTTATTATATTTATTATAAAAATATATATTAATTTGGAATATTTTCAAAATAGAAAATAATTT
>VDFB02105785.1:76118373-76227418 GCA_007258455.2 Sequoia sempervirens
GAAATCATCAATAAATGTGAGAACATATCTTGCCTTTGTAAAAGAAGGATGTGGGAAAGCCCCTGAAACATCACTATGAACAAGTTCTAAGACTTGTTTTGCCCTCCAAGTTTCTCCTTTGTCAAACTTTGCTTCAGGATGTTTACCAAGTGCACATCCTTCACATAGTCCTTTAGAAAACTTGACTTTTGGTAATCCATTAACCATTTTTTGTTGCCGTAGTTGTTCAAGATAACGGTAGTTAAGGTGGCCAAACCATTCATGCCATAATTTACTAACTTCATCTGAATGAGTTAGTAATGCCTTTGAAGAAATATCAGTAGCAAAACTAGAGAAGGAATACAATCTGGATTGGTGATTGGCTTCTCCAATAGCAACTAAGTTATTACTTTGTAATTCTCTTATCTCAACTGAATTTGGAGAGAAATAAACTCTCATACCCTTCCCTAAGTGTGTTATTTGATACACTAAAAGGAGATTAGTTGAAAGTGAAGGTACACTAAGAACTTTTGAAAAAATTCCTCCTTCAACTTCAACAGACCCTCTCCCTTTAACCAATGCTGGGGTATCATCACCTAAGTTGACTGAAGACATTTTGGATGGCCCTAAGGATGTGAATACAACCTGAGAAGAACCCATATGATGAGTAGCACCAGAATCAATAATCCATGATGGAGATGAAGATGAAGATGACATAACAACTAGAGCTTTGCCTTTTAATTTCTCTTTGTCCTTGGTATTATCCTGAGTTGATGAAGATGCCTTGCCAAAATCAGGAATCCCAATATTATTCTTTTTAAGAATATTTGAGAGACTTTCAATTTTTTTTTTCATGCATTGATGTTCATCATGCCCCAGTTTTTTACAAAAGGCACATATTATCTTCTCAGTAATATGCTTACTTTGTTGAGAGGATTTATCCTTTTTCAAATCATCAATTTTTTCTCCTTTCTTACCACCCTTGTCCTTTTTAGTGTTTTTCTTCCCATTAGAAGTTTGTGGCTTGTCATTCCCTGTAATTAGAGCTTGAGGCTTCGTAGACTTCAAAGAACTCATCTGAATTAGTTTCTCCTATTCCCTTGTGAGATCAGAAATAAATTTATCTAGAGTGGGCATTCTGCATGATGCTCCAAGAGAACTTTTAGTAGAATAGAAAGTTGATACAAACACAAAAAATTCTGGACCTAATTTGGAAAGTACTGAAAGGATTAATTGATCCTCTTTCTTGTCAATTCCACAATCTTTTAACTGTAACTTTAAAGATTTAAACTTTGTGAAGAAATCTTCTAAAGCTATAAAACTTCTAGGACTAAGACCTAAGAGCTGATTTTCCAATTCATGACTTCTGAGTTCATCAATTTTTCCAAATAGTTTGTCTAAAGTATCCCACACTTGATTGGGTGTAGTTAAATTTTTAACATGAAACAATAATTTTGGAGATAGATTTAAACACAGAAAGCCAAATGCTTGATCACATTTGTTGAAAAACTTTTCTTTTTCTTTGGCTACATTGGGTTCTTTTTCCGTTCCCATAGTTACCCTATATAGGCCCTTATTTTTTAGTACAAGACTAACTTTAATATTCCAATCATGATAATTGAAAGGTGTTAGTGGAGGAATAGGAACTGTAGACTCCATGATGCTTTTAGTCACTTAGATAGTAGATGCAAAAAAATTGAATGAAAGAGATAAAGAAAGTGAAAAAGAAGATGTGAAAAACGTAGCACACCTACACAAAAAATCACTTCTCTAGTAAGTGTGTAATATAAACACACTTAATTACCATCGATGTAAAGAGGATGGCCTGGCAGAGAAGGATGCCGATCTGATGACTTTTTCGGTGATACAAAGCAAATGCCAATCTCCTACACCTCAAGTGGAGAATTTGATGGAGTGTTTGGAAGGACTCCTTCACGCCTCTTCACTTAACTCTGCAAGAAATCGTGATCTGAGAAACCATCCACTACACTCAAATATGGAAGCCAATTTGATAAATTCTAGATGCATTCATGGCATGGATTAATGCATTATTGATGCATCCATGGTGCGGATCTCTTTGCACTAAGGCGTAGATAAGCCAAAAGTGATATCCAAATTCTGACGAATTTCTGCCAATCATGAAGAATTCACGTGGCCTGAGATCCTCCAAATTGCGGCTTACAACAAGTGAAATGACCTACAGTTGAAGGGAATCGATCTACAAATTCAAGCCACCTGTGGATCCGCGTAGGAAATCACTCAACAACAGAGAAAAAGTGGCCTTGCAGATGATGAAATCACGACCAGTATGCAGCAAATAAACCCCAACACGTCTGTAAATTAATTGTACCTTTGTGAGTAGAGGTGTCACAATTTTTCTTAGTAGAGATTACACCACAAATTAATCATGCCTCTGTGAGCAAAGGTGTTACAATTTTCTAAGATGAATATGAGAGTCACAGGTTGACTCCAAACAATTTCTAAGAATTCTCTTAGAAATGCTTAACCATTTTCCCACGTTTTCCTGATCTGGCCTGCGTGTGCCTGTCTTCTTCATCGTGGGGTCCTTCGTTGGGCTGAGATAAAGAAGTGGCATGCAGATGAAATTGATTTGAACAATGGGAAAATCAAGACTTGAAACTAACCACACTGTTCTGATACCATGTGGAAACAGCCAAGATCATGGAAAAACAAACAAGCACAAGATTGCAAGTGAAATCGAATGATTTGTATTACAAATGAACAAGTATAAATAGGTGAAGTTTGAGATAAAGTCTACAACAATACTCCACAAGAATAGGAAAGGTGGCGGATGAGAACCCATGAGACTAGCTCAATAGTTCAACCTCCCTTCTATGTAGCAACGATGTGTCAAAAATGAGTTGACACATCGACTAGTGACTCACCTAAGGAGACTTAGTCTTTCCACATGTGAGGAAAGCTACTAACTATGATTATGTAAGGATAACTCATGTTGAGTTATACTCCAACATTATTTTAATTAATATATTAATATTATATTAACAAAATTTAATGTAATTATCTTTTCAATACAGATCTCCATATTTTTATGTTTATATTATTATTATGATGAATATTTTAGATTTTTTAAATTTTTATGATATACTTTTTTATATGTAGAAGATATATTTGTAGTGTACATATCAAATAATAGTTTATCTTAATAGATTTATCTTAATGATATAATTGTTGTCTATTACATTCTTCAATTGCTTTGAATTCTATTATATTTAAATCTTAAGTATAATTTAAACTTTAGTATATAAGATATTGCTAAATAGAGGAAAAAATATTTGTTGGAAAATATGACATATATAAATTATGAAGTAATTTTGTAATATAAATGTTGGCAACTATAATCCATTATCATAATTCTATTTCATTAAGATGTTGCAATATGTGGTATTTTTTTGTTATATCTTCTTGATATGTTTAATTTAATACTATATAATAAAAATAATGAGAAGACTCTATGAATATGCATCAATGTCCTTGTAGATGTCAAAATAAATCTAAACTTAGTATTAAATGTATCCTGTGTTGACATTAAATATCTAGACAAAAGTCTTATAAGATGATATCAATAAGTTACATGTGCAACCAAGAATGAATGTAAATTTGTATTTCTTGACTTGAATCCCTTAAAATTTTATATAGCATATGTAATTTGGGAATCCAAAAAAACATAGCTATATATTGATATTTTTGACACAAGATCTCAAATTATGGGATAAAATTAATATCACTTAAGTATGGAAGATGCTAGTGCTTTAGAGTATACTACACCTACCTACTAGGGAACATAGAGAATGTGATTTAATAAATAATTTCATCATTCAACCACTTAAGACAAGTACTGATTGGGAAGCATAATCATAACTTAAAAAGGAGAGAAATATTCGTAGGAATCTTATATAAAGAGATAGACACATATTTGTGCAAATAAAAGTTACAAGACATATTGCATATTCATATCTTCTTCAATAATTAATTCCTACTCAAAGAACTATTGTATTTTATTTTAAAAATATCATTAGTAATAATTTTCAATCATTTTATAATCAATATGCTGACAAATAATAAAAAATAACAATAGGTCATCAAATGTGATCCTGGAGATATTTACATAATTACCTAGAACATCCTAATTAGGCATGGAAACACCTAGAATATGGAGGGGTCTTTACTAGACTACACCCTCTATCGAATCAACACAAATGACCTCAACCAAAATATTCATGTGAAATGCTTAGATCAAGAATGTTGTAATAGATCTCAACAAAAAAATTTATGAGATATAATGAAATATAAAATACCCACAAAAATAAAGTAGATCAAAAAACATAAAATTGGAAGTCAACTAAAATTGTGGAGCAAATTTGCATTCAAAAAATGTGTAGCAAAATGTTGGAATATATTAGAAAACACAACAGTACATAGCCTTCACCATAAATTCAATCTCTACATGAAATTGCATCATGAACCAAAGGGATTTCATTTAAGTGTTTTACTCCCTTAAATCAAATAGGTGAACATAAGTGCTCAAACTATGAGAAATTAGGGTTTGATTTTTTGGTTGATAAAAAGATAAAACATGAGGAATTGTGAGGTTTCTAAATTATATATAAATTGAATTCTTGACATGGGATCCTCACATGTTAATATTTTTTTCAAATTCTTCCTTATTATTATCATATTCAATTAAGTCTAGACTAATGACATCTTGAGTCATAGAAGGAAATAAGTGTGGTTTCTATTTTGAATGTTAAGGTTCTAAGATTTACATGTTGAAGGATGCAATATGATGGGATTCTAGGGATTCACATGTCAAGGGGTGTAATCACAAGAGTGACATAGGAAATCGAGAGTCAATTTAATTTGTATAATTTTTACCTTTTAAGTTAGTATTAATATTTTTGAAGGTAAAAACTTAAGAATTTAGGGGTTAGGATACAAAGTTTGATCCCAAGATGCAAGGGGAAGAAAGGGTATATGACCCTAAGAAGGGTTCAAATGGTAGGCCAATGGTGAAGAGGGGAACAAGATGCTTGTAAAAAATTTCATGAGAAGAATGGTCTAAAAAAGGGAAGCATAATGGGATAAGTAGGACAAATGATTCTCTGAAGAAAAAATAACTTATTCTTCAAATGGACCTCCATGCCCGATCAAGCGTTTGAGTGCAAGGGTCCTTTCTTTGTCCCTATCTTGAGAAGTACCACCTTATAATATGCAAAGGTTGATGGTTATAGTCTTGATAGTTGCTTTACTAATCACTAGGAGGCTATAGAGGTTATTCTTAATGTCATCCTAGTTTTTCTATATTTTTAAGAAACTTTGTCTCAAGGCTTTCGCATTGTTGAAAGAGGCCACAAATTTTTGCAACTCAGTCCATATTTCCTCAGATCTACATATTTCCTTTTTGGATCTTTAGCTTGATCATACACTACTTTTGCAATGTGTTGTAGCCTTAGGTTAAAGGTATGTAGCTACACAAAAAATATATTTATAAAATCTCCATGCTCTAACTACTTCATCAAGATCCACTCTTGAATTAAGGATCATGATTATTTTTCTTGCCTAGGGTTGATCCTCCTCATTCGTTGACAACTATCATATCAAATGGTTTTCCATGAGAAGTATCATTTGAGAATCATTATAGATTGTATTGATCTTAAAGATACACTTCTAGAAGCTAAATGAATCTTTTTGATATTGGTGAGTGAGGTGGATCACTTTAAAACATTGTGTATTACTTATTTCTTCCACTTGAGGTTCCACTAGTCTTTTGAATAAAAGACATATATTACCCTATGAACTACATATATCAATAAGGGTTGTCCTATTTATTTCTTCTACCAATATGGAGTATTTTATAAACAACATATATATTGTAGATTCCTCTCAAAATTTTCCTTCTTCACCCCCTTAGACTCTATTTGAGCCAAAATTTATCTCTTTTGTATTAGTTGAATCTTGTTTGAACCCTTACTTTAATCCCCTTCATATTATTTCCAATTAACAATAATCTATCGTACTCCTATTAATTTAGTTCTCAATCTATCCATCTTAATTTATTGTTATGAATCCTTCTTACGAAATATAACCTTAGTTTATTCATTTGAACAAAATTGTCCTAAAATCAATGAATTTGCATAATTTTTCTTGCTTATCCCATATAAATTTCATCCTTTCCCTTGTATTGTGGATTTTCATTCCTTTTCCTTCTATTCTCTAACACTTGGAGTTACACCATAAGACTTGGAAGGAAGATGTGTCTTCTAAGGGACATAATTTTTTTGGGTTTGACTCAGATCTAAATATGGATTTTCATCCAAATAATTTCATTTGTAGACACTTCACACCAAAGATAAATATATAAAATTTTGATGGCAAGAATCCAACCAATTGGTTCTACCAAATGGAGAAATTATTCAATCTTCATCATGTTTCACATTAACAGAAGGTTACAACGACATTATTATGATATATGGAAAATCATGCTTATTTTATTAGCATCATATTACAAATTGTAATCTTATTGGAGAATTTTGGAGGTTTTCCCCTCAAATTCTAGGTTATTATCCTCAAGTATGATCAATTATTTGCAACATATTAAATATATTATATTCTTCTCTTGTGTGAGTTATTTCATTACACATTTGTCTGTATTTTGTAAGGTAAATTCTTATACATAATTCATTCAAATAATTTTATTCAATTAGGTCATTTTAATTTATTTTTCAAGGATGATTTTGATCACTTTTCCACTTATATTTAGCAAGTTGTTAATTTTTAAAAATAAATCTGGTAAATTATATGGAGTGAATGGAGATGTAATAGTGAATTTTGCATACCCATGTCAATTACCCTTTTTGTGTCAATTTTGAGATAATGGACTAATATATTTACATTTTAATAACTAATACAATCTTATGCAAAGTTTGGCCTATTCTCTAATCTTTCACATATCTACATATACATAAATTCCCATACTTTAATCCATATTTTCCCATATGGATATGTGTTTTTTATTCATTATGTATTTCCATACACTTATTTATAAATACCATCACACGCAAGTGATGGTACTTATAGGAATAAACAAAGGAATAATGTACATTTGAGAACATTAACAAGGACACCATTTTTTGAGTCATAAGTGGATTCACACATGTACTTCTCAACAAGAGATGAGATGAATGAGATTCTAGCATGCAAATAACATTCAAAACCCAAAAAGATAGATATTTAATTATAACCCATTGGATGACCTCACTGGCAATATAAGAATGTATAATAATAACTATATAAGTAAATTATGATGTTGAGGAATGGTTGGAGTGCTTAAGATAGGAGGCTTGGAACTAATGACATATGTTTAATTACAAACACACCTTATAATTATGAATATAAGTATACATTAAACCAAAAATTTAGTCATTTATGTAAACAAATTGATATCAATTTGTATATAAAATTTTAAAAATATTGAATCAATTAGTAATTAATAATACAATGGATCAATAACTATGAACTTCAATTATAATTATATTGAGTATAATTAGGCCAATGAGCCAATTTTTTAAATATACAATGTATGTTGAAAGTACAGTAAACTATATTGATTATCCATAATAGTGTTGAACATGGTCCTCCATTGCAATGTCATCAAAACTTGTAAATTAAATAGTTTAATTATTAAATTTATTTAAAAATTAAACATAAAAAATTGTTAGAAAATAATTTCCTAATTTATTTACTATCTCTAGCTTGCATGTTGTATCCATTGTTGTTGGTGTTTCATTAAGATCAATAAAAAATGGTAACCTATGTTGTCCAATGTTCTATTGATCATCTAAAGCTACAATGTCATTTGTATTTAATAAATTAGGATAGATAAAACATTAAGTGTAACATTACAATGTACACTTAATCAAAATAATATTAAAATTTTAAATTACCTTGAATAGTTTTTAAAAATGTTTGACTAGGTATAATATTAAGCATTGATGATTGAGTTTCACAAATTGTATATGTTATTTATTTGATTAAGTATCTAGAAAAATTGTTAGAAATAGGACTTGGGAAATATCTCATTTAATGAATGAATATATTTAATAGTTAGAAAATTACCATTAATAATTTATATTTCATCGGTTGATGCTTGGTTTAGATCAATAGAAGTGGCACCAAACGCCTTCATTACTCATCATCCAAACCTACAATGACATATTATTAACATGTGATGTAAGAGCAATATTTATTACTATGTAAAATACTAAAATAAAATTGAATAAAATAACTCACTATGTCAAGCTCTCGATGATAACTATTTCTTCAAATATTGTTATTCCTAAAATGGATCATGACTTTTCTTTTGCTTCCTACCACCTATGGATGGGAATTGAAATTCTTCATGGTCTTCAACTCTTTCATTCAAGTCTTGATGAATGGCATTGCCTCTTTGATGAATAAAATGGTGTTTGCACAATTTGCTTGGACTAAACCAAGGTGATATGCTCTCATAGGGATATCCTCTGAGCCAAGGATTGGTGTAAGCTTGGAAGAAGTAAGAGATGCTTGCAGTTCTTTTCTAAATATCCCAACACATTGACTAAAAATATGTTTTTGATCTATTGTAGTTGGTAAATCTTGGAGTACTGAATTCAAACAATCAACATCTTTTTGGAAGTTATCATTGACAGCATCAGATGATTTACAACCATCTATTATAAAAAATAATAAATATTAAGTCCAAAAAATAAAGTAACTTTTCATATTTCAATAATAAATATTGATATTGAAATTTACCAATTCTTTGGTCTTCACCAATGACATCTTGATCTTCTTATCGAATACGATCATCTATAATATAAATAAAATATTAAATAAGTTTTAAGAACTTTTAAAATCAATGAATATTTTATTATAAATATCATATCAATATTACCAGTGGTATTACTCTCAATGTGACTAAAAATTCCTCTCTCATCATCAACAACAAATGGAGTAACATCATCTGTAATTCAATTTAAGATTATTTTAGTTAGTTTCAAGAAAAAATATAAGTCAGTAAAAACATAAATATAATACTTAAATGTAAAATGAATCTTACCAGCAACTTGATCTTGCTCATTTCTTATGTTTCTCTTTTGGAGATCTAAAATCTTCAACACATGTTTGCATGTGTTTCCCCTTTTTGCCCACTGGCAATCACATACATGTAAATTTGGTCCAAATCTCTGAACAAGATATCATTTCATTGGAACAGGTTGACTTCTTATCTTGTATGTGTTAGGGAGGAGATCATATGGATAACAATCTATATCAGGTATATATTTTTAGACCTCTCTAGTGCAGTAAGGTAATACCTTTCTTTTTTAAAGTTGGTTAAAAATCCAGATAACTACAAATATCTTTTACTTTTGTAAAATGGCTCTACTCTATGAAGAAGTGTATGGATGAGCCAATCCATTCTCCTTGTACATTTCTTAGAATGATCACTTAGATAGTGACTCTTGATGTGGAAGTGGTATGACTCTATGGAAGCATTGGTTTCTTGATTTGCATGAGAAAAGTTTCAAAAGTTTTTTGCACACATTTCTATACAAAAGAACATATCAATGTCTTAGTAAACATAAAAGCTAACTCAAATGATGCAAATGCATACAAAAAAACTAAATAATCTAACAAACTTACCAATACGACCTTCATCATGACAATTCAAGTTTTCTCGAAGTAATCAATAAACTCTTCTCTCTCTTTAAATTCCACTAATTTTTACAGAGGAAGTATCCTATCGTCAACTCATCGATACATGGATTCTGTCTAATCTATTATTAAATATACTACAGCCCATAATATCTCCTATTATTATTATATATCTCTTATATTGTAAAGGTATCAATTCATAGGGTCTAAAACACAATGTAAATGTCTCCTCCTGTCATGCCCATCAAATGCTCACACCAACCATTTTCATCGTGAGCATGCTAAATAATACATAAAAGTACTTGACATTGAAAGGATAATCTACAAGTTACATTATAAAACTTGATAAGTAACATTATTAAAAAACAAAATGTTAAATTCAAACTATTTTAAGCTATAAATTATGAAATATAAATTTTAATAAACTAAATATTAATCAATTATAATGAATTGATTGAAGTTTAAATATAGGAACTAAGGCTAATAAAAACCTGATGGCTTCAATCTCTGCACTAGCATCATCTGTCATGAATGCATTAACATTCCAATATTCTCGACATTGTTTCACTCATTTAGAAACTTATGTTAGCCATTCATTTAGATCATCAACTTTATTTCTTGAGGATATGGCCCATGCAATAGGTACTCCAGCCTCTTGTTCATCAAAAACAAGCAAGGTATATAATTGATACTGCACATGAATAAACCATTGATAAATTAATATTTTCAAATAATAAATCGATGATAAAATAAAATCCATAAATTTATAATTAATTTTTCTTTACTTACACCATATTTATTTGTTGAAAATGTTGAGTCCATTGTAATGATTGAGTTATGTGAATGTTTGACCATCAATTCTCACATCCATGGTGTTTGGATGCCTATGATAAATGGACCATTTTTTATGGTGTTTGGTCTTTTATAGTAGAAGTTCTCTTTCTCCTCTACATGCCACAAACTAACACTTTTTGCATCATCTTCATTCTTTTGGGATCGAATGGAGCACACTCTTTTCTATGCATTCAACACATCTTTCCTCAATAAACATGCATCCCTCCTATTTATCAACTTAGTCAAACCATCATCTAGGTAGTGTTGTTCACATATTGTGTCAATCCCCACACCCATTAGCAATAAAGACTAAATATATGATTTGCATTCATTTGATAACCTCGGTGCAAAACTACTCATTGGATCACCAAAAGGGTCATCCTTTCTATGGAAAAAATCACTATTTTCATCACAATGGCTCTAATCATTATATCTAATTATCGCAACTTGTGGTCTACCATACATGACCTTAACGTGAAAGTGGGTTTGACAACCCCTTTTTTGGATAAACCTTCATTTCCTTTTCATGCTTTCAAGTTTATTTCTCTCATCCTCAAGAGAAAAAGCACAACAATATCTATTTATACACATAAATAATGTATATATATATTAATTCATATAAAAAAATTAAATACAAAAGGACATGCTTATTAATTATATTTAATGTAGACACACCTTGAGTATATCTTGATAGTGTGGTTAGTAGGGTTTGTTGTTGTGTTGTTCTTTGTATGATATTTATGTATAATCTTTTTTTGTACTAGTAAACCTTCACCTTTGACAAAGTGAGGGAGTCTTTAAAGAGGGATTGCTTAACATAATTCCATGTTGATGCCATCTCCAATAGGTGTCCATTCAAGGTCCTCACTTGAGAAATGATTTCCTTGGTTGGGAATGTCTTGTACATCTAGTTGAATGAGTGATTCCCATTTACTCTTTCTACCCATTTTGAATAAAATTAAGATGGTTAAGCTACAACATAATGTAGGAACATGACTTGACTACATACATGCAAGGACAATGTTTTACAAATTCACACATATAATAATTAGAAGTTGCATCTACCAATCACACAACCATTGAATAAATATACATATATAACATCAAACACATATGTTGAATATACTTAAATAACAATCTAGATGTGCAAGAAAAATATTGTCTACAATGGAAAAATTAGAGTTTATGACCTTGAAAGGTTGAATTTAGAAGGAAAGTTGAAAGATTGTTTCATATTCTCATATTACATGTTTTCTAGCTATATTTTTCCACTTGATCAAATACTTGATAATCTCCCATTTTGACAACCTATTATTTTTTGTATAAAGGATTAGTCCTTGAGATAGTAAACAAAATAGTTCAATAATGTTTCCAATTTAAAGAAGATTTAGAAATTATTTTGTTTTCTTATATTAGTATCAAATTATCTAAGATGATGAGATTCATTACAATATGCTTGGAAAATAACATTAAATTTTATTTTTACTATCGAAAAGATTTATCACTATTTACTTCATGTTGAGAACCATAATATTGTGAAATTTCATTCCCTTAAATAACTTATGTGTGAAATTTACGTATCCAAATGCAATGCTAAGTGGGTGATACTACATATGGAATTTTCACTAAAATTAAATTGGACCAGGCCTTTAATTTGATGGTCTATTTCATTATTTTTTTAATTTTAGACCATATATTACAACTTTAAAATTTATTAGATTGACTTTTATTTTTATTAAACTATAAAAAAATTATTATAGGAAAAATATAATATAGTATTTTAATTTATAATATATATTATTCTATAATGTTTATTATATAAAAACAAATAATTTAGAATAAAATATAACTTTTTTGAATATTTTGTAATATGGATTTAGAAACTTTCTTTTATATTAATATATATGATTTATTATATTTATTATAAAAATATATATTAATTTGGAATATTTTCAAAATAGAAAATAATTTTTAACTTTTAGAATTTTTTAAAAAGATTTGTTTTTAATATGAATTTGGAAACTTCTGTTAATTGTTAATTATAACAGTAAATTTAAGACTTTTTATATTTCTTACTAATAATTATCATTATTTTTAAATTTTCATAATATTATATTTATAAAAGATTTTGTATAAAAGAAATCATAAATTAAACAATTTTTTTGACAATTTATATTTTATTTAGGAATGATCTTTTCATAGTTGGTGAGAATTAGATAAAAAAAATTCTAGATTCAACTGTATCTATTTATTTGTATCCAAATAAATAACAAAGTTGAATCCATAAATCTTGTTATCAAATTTATATTTTTCTTAAAACGTTAACAACAAAGTTGAATCCATAAATCTTTTTATCAAATTTATATTTTTCTTAAAACGTTAAATAAAAGACATTTAAATGACCAGACCATCATAAAATTTTCTATAACAGATAGAGATGACCATCAAATTTATTTATTTTTATTAGTCTTGATGCCTTTCCTATCATGCGTTCTCAAAACATATTTTGATAGAGTATTTTGATAAGGGGTGTTTATATTTGTCAATTTATATGGCTACTATGGAGAATCACGTTAATACGTGAAGCATAAAAATTCCATATAGCAAGAAGAGAAATCAGCATATCCTTTTAGAGAGAGAATGGTCTATGTTAAGGTTCAAAACTATAAAAAGATGAGCATGTGTTTAGCTCTAAAATAAATGCAGTATAAAATGTAAAATTTTGTTGTTTCGTTTGTGTGGATCAGATATAAGGAGACAAAGATAGTTTCTTAAGGGAGATTTCCAAGCATGCAGCCCAATAAAATGGGCATCTAGTGAGAACTTTTTGGGAGGGATGAATAAATCTTTGAGCAAAATTCTAGGTTAACATGCTGTTTTGAAATTCCTTCTGAAACATGGCGTATTGGATTATCAATTTGACATAATGTTGTGGCTTTGGTTTACTGTGAATTGTGCAACCAAAAGGACCAAAAAAAGGAATAACTACTGAAAATAATTGGTTTTATTATTGATCTTTAAAATAAATTATGTTTAAGAAGATCAAAGCAGATTTCTAGAAAAAAATATAGGTTTTATTATTGATCTTTAAAATAAATTATGTTTAAGAAGATCAAAGCAGATTTCTATAAAAAAATAGAGCAGTTTCCTTAATACTCATGATATTATGGTTGAGAAAGAATTTGAATAAAAAACTGAAAACAAGAAAGAAATAGATAAAGAAGAAAATAGTTTGGATGCTGTTGATTATTAGATTGTTTTCCTTGAGATTGGCGATGTTGATTATCAACCCTCCTCTATTCTCCTGCAATAGACTCAAGTGAAACCCACTTAAAAGGAAAAAAGGCTATGAAATTGATCAGAATTTTAAAACCACGCTACAGCCAAAGATCAAATTTGTGCTGAGAAAAAATAAACTGTAAATTTTCTTCATGGAGGCTGGAAAAAGATGGAAACAGGTTGAAACTTGACGCCAAAGGAAATTAAAACAGAAAAAAACAATAAAGCAGACAAAAATTTAAGCATCTAAAAATAACAGCTCAAAAACATTAGATTAAAAAGGAAAAAAACGAAAAGAAGACTAAAATTGCCGTGGGCACTCTAAAAGCTTTGATTTTTCCAATCATAACTATAGTTTTCTTGGTGTCTCGATTAACTTGCTGAGAAATGATGATCTGCATCGGAAGAACTGTGAGTTAACCGGTTGAGGGACAATGAAGTGCTGATTTTTTCATGATGAACTGCAGTTTTGTGTCTTGGAAATCATGCTACAGTGAACTAGAATCTAAGGGCGAGTAAAGTTGTTGAGAAACAAGGAACTCCAGTTATGATGGTATGTGAGGCATCCATGCTCGGTGCATTCTAGGGGCTGGATAGCCGTTGCCCCATAGTTCTATCGCTTCCAGCGATATTGGAAGGTTTACGATCTCCACTAAAACCTCATTTTGCATAAGCTGGAGAGTTTTGAGCACTGGACAAGTGTCGTCAGAAATGGATATCCTGTACACCTTTGTGTCTGCTATGCGCAGTACCTTGAGCGACTTCATGCAGGATGATGAAGAAGACCCCTTCCCAAAATCCAATTCGCTAATTGGGCAACCAGAAATCTCAAGAGTTTGAAGATTAGCTAATTTTCTGAAAGATTTTGCTAAACATTCAAGTCCAGAACACTCTATACAAAGATACTCCAAACTTTCTAGGCCCTCCACAGAATCTGGCAAATATTTCAGATTGGGGCAATCGAAAATTGTAAGACGAGTCAGGGAGGGCAAATCTCCAAGAGAGGATGGCAGATCTGTCAAGAACGGACTGCCAATTTGTAGATTTTCCAATCTTCTCAGCTCACCCATTTTACGAGGCATATTCCTTAATCTCGTACCTCGCATATCCAGCTTTCTCAAGAACGCCTGACTTGTGATTCTTTCAGGCAACACTTGCAATCTCCGGCATCCTGAACAGTCCAGCTTCTCTAGCTTTGAAATGTTTTCTAGAAAGTCTAATCTGAAAGTTGGCTTCCTACAACCAGACAAATCCAGATATTCCAGATGCTCCAGCTGCTTAAAAGAAACAGGTAGCATCCTCAACTCCACGCAAGAGGATAAATCTAAATGCTGAAGCATTGTTAATTGGCCGAAACGAGAGGGTAGTGATGACAGCACTCTACAACTCATTCTCTCCTCTTTGGGTTAGACCGGCTGAAATTTAAAATTTTAGAGAAAAGCTTATTACAAAATGGTCCACAGGCTGACGACTGGGAGAAGTAGGAAATATTCGACAGCTGTAAAACTCATTTCAATATTAAGTATATTGGCAGTAATCAGAAGAGCACTATCCGGTTTCCTATCCCAACATTTTTCTCTGAATAATTATCTATTCATGTGAAATTTCCTCTTATTCAAGCAAACTTGTACTTAGATTGCATAAATAAATCCAACCAAAATAAGCTCTCATTGCAGTCATGATTTCTTAGCTAAATGTGATACTTCAGTTCAATATTGAATATCAATTTTTAACCCAACTTCAATTATTAGCTATATAACAAAATCTCTCACAATTCCCACACTTCATATACTGACATTGTGACCTACGATAGTTGTGGCTTTGCACCGACCAATTCTCAGGCTTGATTGGAACTTGGGGCATGTTTCAGATTTTATACCTTAAATAAATACAAAATTCATAGCTTCATAATATCAATCTGATTATTTGAATCCAGTGAAACAAACAGCAAGCATGCTCTTCTGTAACATAGTTTTGGCCATTTGAATAAAAATTTCATCGGAAGCAAAAATAGAAGGCAATCATAAATATAGGTTGTTCAGGCATTTTAATCAATGAAAATAAAAGAGGAGCCTGCGCTCAATAGGCTATCACATCCCCCTTGTCTCATCAAAATATTTCTCCTAACAGGTTTCCTTAATGAATTGTTTTTGCTAGTACAGCCTTCCTCACAGGCTTGGCGTGTTTGGACCTCCTGCCAATCAGAAATCTTGCTGGTGAATGTTGCATAATAATGAATGACATTGTTGGGGTTTTTGATATGTCGATTTACTGCTTGAAATTTTCAAATGAAGAATTATGATTTTCATGTCTTTAATCTGACTTTTGTTTGGTACTATCACTGGTTTTGTGGGGAAAGCAATGCTCTCAGATTTCTGAAAAGCAACAGATGTGGGGATTAATCTAAAAGGAAAAATTATGCAATTCACATATTTCCAATTATGGAGGCTAATTTGGTATCAAATTTGCAAAAGCTGCTTAAATTCCCTGTCTGTACTGTGCTTTTTCTTCTTCTAGTCAGAAAAATTGTAGGTTCCATTTCCATCTACCCATTTTTTGTTTCTTAATAAATGTGCTATGCATTCATGACACTTTTTAATCTGCTACACACTCCTTGCAATGCTGTTGGAAACTCTTAAACAAGGGTAGGATCCTCAAAATATGTTTCAGGTAATTTCTGCCTATAATCTCCAAATTGGAAGACAAAATCAAGGATAAGAAATATGAAATTAAGAGCATGTTGCAAATAGCACTACATTATCACCACAATTGGGCTTTCACATTTTAAACCACGATGATCATAAATAAAAACTTTGGTTGCTATTTCAATTGCTACTTAATGTCTAAGTATTGGCTTTTCATTAGTTATAAACCAGAACCTATCACTAATTGACCTTCCACAACTCTTCGGTGTACCCATTGCACACCAAGGTGCCATTGCCAGTTTATTTATACTGAATTCTATGCTGATTTGATCATCGTTTGCTTAATATAAATGTCTGTTTATTTTGTGTTTTCGTTAAATCATTCACCTTGAGACACATTTTATACCCACACTATTAATGAAAATCGCAAAAAGGAAGGAAAAAACATTAGGAGATGTCACATGTACTAGGAATGGGCATCCAACAAAATAATCTCGACATCTTCTTCTAACGTCACTTTATCTGCTGGTCTTGGACGATTGGTCACACAAAATATTGAACGCGGTTGCCCAGGTTTCCAGTCCCATTTTTGACGAAGGTTTCCATATGATTTCGGACAAAATTAAGTTCCAACACACTTTCGTCCACTCGTTTTACGCGTTTACGCGTTGCTTCTGTCTTCTATAATTTCTCGCCCTCAATCTTCAATGAACACGTCTTTGCCTCGTCTAGGACTCTGAAAGTTTTAGATCTGCCCTCGCTAAGCCTGATTACACTGTAAGCTCCTTTCAATCCCATGGCATCTATTTCCTCTTCCACAGCAACCCAGATACAAAATGCAAAAATAAACGCCTTTGAAGGAGTTGCACTGCAGAGTTCCTTTGCAGCGCCTTCACCAGTAATCGAAGACCTTCCCTACGATGTATTTATCAATCATTGTGGACCAGATGTCAAAGAAACTTTTGCTAAGAAAATTTTCGAAACGCTTAATGATACAGGACTAAAAGTATTTTTAGATAAGTACTCGCTTCAAGCAGGCGATCAGGTAACTGCAGAAATACAAGCAGCGATGAGTAGTGCTTCGATTCATATTGCCATATTCTCCGAGAATTATGCGCTATCCCCGTGGTGTTTGGCGGAGTTGTCGTTTATGCTAAAAACTGGCACCCAAATTATTCCAGTGTTCTATCATGTTGAGCCTAGCGATCTCCGATGGGCGGATCAAGGAAAGGGGATCTATGCTAAATCGTTTGAGTATCATAAAGAAAAGAATAGATATGCATCAGACAAGCTTCAGGAATGGAAAATGGCACTGAAGGAAGTTTCATATATTCATGGCTACATTGTTAACCAGAATAAGTAAGCTTTATGTCATTCCTTACCAAGTTTCATATATGCATTAATACTTTTTCAAAACACAGGTATTCCTATCGAATTAAATGATGATGAATTCCATTTGTTCTTAGTTTAATTTCATTTGTTGCAATTGTTTAGTGACGAGGGGTTGGCGTTAAAGAGCACTATGAATTCTGTACTGGACAAAGTGAGAAAGGTTCCGCTGCTGGTAACCAAGCATTTAGTTGGACTCAATGAAGCTATCGAGGACTTCGAAAAAGTTGCAAATGAGTCCTCCACGAGCGGCAGGGCTGTGAAAGTTGTGGGGATTGTGGGAATGGGAGGGTCAGGCAAGACCACAATTGCAACAGAGCTGTATAATAGGAAGCATTCCTCCTTCGCCTACTCTACCTTTCTCTTTGATGTAAAAGACGATGGAGGGAAAAAAGCCTTGCCTGGCTTGCAGAAAAGGCTGCTGGAGGGCCTTCTACCTCGTACTTTCGAAAATAAACCATTCCAAGATGTACATGAAGGCAAGAGAATTCTGGTGAGTCGTTTGAGATCTGTTCGCGTGCTCATTGTTTTGGATGATCTCGATCATAAGGACCAACTAGATGCTTTATTTCCAGAAGATCTCCAACTTGGATCAGGCAGTTTGATTATTGTAACCACTCGAGATAGGGATGTCCTCCCATCCTCGCGAATCTCGTCCATTTATTCAATGAAAATGCTGAGTCCCCCTTGTGCCAAGAATCTTTTTTGTTGGCACGCTTTCTTAGGACCCAATTCACCCCAGGAATTTACGGAGTTAGTTGACAAGTTTGTTGAAAACAGCGGTAGGTTACCATTGTCTCTTAAAGTTTTAGGCGGGCAGCTTTACAGCAAATCTAAGGACTATTGGGAGTCGGTCTTGCATCAAATCGAAAGTATACTGCCAGAGGAAATCACAGAGAGGCTGAAACTTAGCTATGATGCACTAGATAAAGAAGAGAGGGAGACCGTTCTGGACGTAGCTTGCTTTTTTATTAGGGAAAACAAAAGTTTGGTCACTGCTATATGGGATGGAAAAAACCGGAGCGGTCTGCACAGTTTGGAAAGGCTGAGGAACAAGTGTCTTGTTGAACTCGATTAACAGAACCGCATAAGAATGGATAACCACCTTCGGGATTTGGGAAAACAAATTGCATCTGAGCACTCCCCTCATCGCCTTTTCTCTCAAGACCACTTTGAGCAGGCTTACAGTTTTTATAATCGTCATACGTCTTCAGGGGAAAGGATGTTGTCTATTCGGGGAATAATGGCCGCTACGACTCAATTTGTTGCATGTTCTGCTCACGACGAGTTCCCTAGATGTTCGTCTGATTACCAGCCTCCATTTCAAGAGTGCACGGAGCTTCTAGAAATCTCAAACAGAGGATTACAGCACCTAAGACTGTCCCTTGAATTAAATCTTCTTGTTATTAAGGGAGATTGGTTCAAGGAGGAATTCGCTGAACTGTCCCGGGATCTGGTCTGGCTTCGTTGGTTTGATTTTAAGCACGCACATCTTCCTTCGTGGATTTCATTGCAGAAATTAAAAGTTCTAGAGCTTCATGGTGCTTTGAGCTTAAACAAATTATGGGAGGACGAAGCGCAAGTAAGTATGCCACTGCTTTTAAGATCCCTTTCAAATTAGATTTGAAATCATATTTTCAGTAAAATTTAAATGAACAGTGTGTGTAGGCTCCTTTACAGTTGAGAGAGCTGATGATTACCAGTACATGGGGCAGCAGCTTCGAAAGCTTCCCAAGCTCCATATCACAATTGAAACATTTGAAAAAGATAGCTTTGATTGGTTACCTGGGAGACGAGTTCCGCATTAAGACTCTACCAGAAGAGTTTTGCGACCTCAAATTGCTGGAGCACCTGGAGCTTCGGCATTGTAGAGCGCTATTGTCACTACCCATCGGTTTTGGCAAGTTAACAAGGCTACGGTACATAGATTTATGCTCGTGTGGAACTGAGGGTGTTACCTGCTTCATTTAATCAGTTGAAACAGTTGGAATATCTAGATGTATGGCACTGTCACAAGCTTAAGCTGAGGTTGAACATGCTGCAATACATCACAACTCTCCAGAATTTGTTTCTTTCAGGGTGCCTAAAATTGCAAGTGTTGCCTCAAAATATCACAAATCAGGTGTCCCTGAAACAGCTCCATGTGGAAGATACCAGGCTAAGGGAGTTTCCTGATGCCTTTTGCGAACTCAGCAAATTGGAAATCCTTAAAAAAGGGAGTCCCTTGCTGACAAGCTTGCCGACCTCTCTTGAGAAAATGAGCAGCTTGACTCGTCTTGAAATCATAGATTGTCTTGAAATGGAGATTTTACCTCAATCTTTAGTGAGTCTGAGTCTCTTAGAAAATTTACACCTAGAATTGTTAGGAGTTGTGTCTTTACCAAAATCGTTTGGGAAACTGGCTAATCTTCAAACTCTAGAGATTTCTGGCTGTCCAATTACCAAATTGCATTTTGGGTCAGGATCAGGTCACAAATCTAAGCGAGACCAGTGTAACCGTGATATCAATTTCTTAAGGCTGTTGCCCTAGTCTTGAAACTCTCCGACTTAGGCAAAATGACTATTTAAAGGAGATTGCAGCTCTTCCATCAAGCGTTAAGGAATTGTCAGATTGTCAAGTGCTCGACAACATAAGGGGTGCTTATGGTCTGCCAATCCTCCAAAATCTGGAAAGATCTGGTTGTCCGGAGTTACCTTTAGATTTTCCAGGAATACCATGCATTGTTCGTCGGGACTAGCTTGTGGCTTTCTTCACAAATGTAGTGCAAAAGCAATGGTCCCGAAATTGGCCATGCCTGTGAATTCCTGATCCAGTCTATGCTGTCTTCTATGAAAAGGATAAAGTAGAGACAAGTTCCCTTTGTTCGATATTCTTTCTTTATTTACTTTTAGTGACGGAGTTTTAACTTGATTTAAATTAAGAAAGCTGTTAATTGATTCTTGTGCATTTTTGTGAAGTTCTTTAAGTCCTGCTCCCTCGCATAGATAGCTAAGATGCTTATCACTAGTCAAAACCACTACAAATTTCAGCTGCAATGTCTGCCAAAATTTGTAAGGATAGAGTGGAATGTGGAATCGTGTCTACTTTTCATTTAGTAATTGTATTTGTAGAGAATAAAGATTTATGCAATTGAAATTTTTGCTGTAATAATTTATAGAAAGATAATATGACAATGTATTCCACCCCATTTAATCACTAATAAAGTTTAGAGTTTAGTGAATAAAATGAAGATAATGTAGATTTAATCAGGGAGGAATCAACTGTTGACTTAAAGAATAATGATTTTAATATAATACCTTGGCATAAGTATAAAACTCAAATCATAATAAACTAGCTATTGCATCTTAGTGTGCAATGGGTACACCGAAGAAGTGTGGAAGGTCAATTAGGATAAATTTTGGTCTATTTTTTGACATAATTGTTTATATACATATATATAATAACAATTTATTTATTTATATATATATTTAGTAAATGAGATCAATTGTTAGGTCATTTAAAAAATGATTTTAATATTATTAAATTTTTTATAATTTTTTTAGTTATAGAATAATATTATTATATTTATTTTTAAAATTTTATGTATTAACTATTATATTATTATATAAATATGTATTATTTATGTCATTATTATATTAATCTATTATATTTATTATTTATGTATTAACTATTGTATTAACTATTATATTTTTTTATAATATAACATTATATATTATAAGCCAAATTATTTATTATATAAAACTAATATAACATTATGAACTATATTTATTATTATAGATTATGTTATATATAATAAATATTATTAGATCTAAATATAATTTATGATATACTATATGTTATATGTTTTACATATAATACTAATTAAAATATTTAATACATTATATGTTTAATATTTGTTAAATGTATTATTTAAAAGTATATTAAATTTATTAATATATATATATATGTAATATTAAAAATAAATATTCTATATAGTATATATTTTATAATTAAAAGTAGAAATTAAATATAAACATAATATATAATTAATATGTGAAATATTTCTAATTTATTAAAAAATAAATTATAAAATAAATATTATATAAAAATATATTATATTTATACCTAATAATTTCTAATACATAAAAATAACTAAAATTCAAATATTTATAATTAAAAAAATTGTGAAAAATGAGCGAAACAAAAACTAAAAAAGAAAAAATGAAAATAAAAAATCCAAACTCAAGAACCATGATGGCGGAGCGCTCTGGTTTAGAGAATCAGGAAAATGGCATGGAAGACAATGGCGAAGCATCAGAGAAACCTCAAATCAATGCTGCAAGGTTGTATCAGGAAATTGATGTTTCAAACTTAGTGGCAAAGGATGTGGCAAATTTTGAAAATGTAGCCGTTATTGGGCGGTTTCTGGGAAAAAAGTTCACAAGAAATGAAATCCGATAATGGGTATCCCATTCTTGGAACTTTGTGCCGATTCTAAATTTTTTGCCAAAGGGATTCTTCGTGGCAGTTTTTAAAGCGGAAGATACAAGAAACGAAATCCTGATGAAGGAGGGTTCGTGAAATAGGGATTCCCATCTCTATCTGCAGAAATGGTGTAAGAATTTTAATCCCCTAGAATTTAATCCTCCGGCAGGCCCAGTATGGATCAGACTATATAATTTTCCCTTCAAATACTGGTCTGGTAATTGCCTAAAAAGGATTGGTGATTCATTTGGCCGAACAATAGATTTTGACTTGAGAAATGGCGAATAGCTGCTTTATGCAAGGATAAAAGCTTTGACAATAAGTGAAATTCCAAAAGAAATAAAACTTCTAAATGGTAGGGAAATCTGGAGTCAGTGCTTGGAAATTGAAAGAACGATTTTCTTTTGCGTAAAGTGTAGAATGAGAAATCACAATGAAGCAACGTGTAAGAGAGTTTCAACACCAAACAGAGGCATCTGGTGGGAAAAATCCCATCAAAGTAAAAACATCAATAAAAACACGGAAGAAAATAGTATCCTAGAAGAAAACCAACCTGCAAATAATTGGGCAATGGAACTATCTAACCCAAATGAAATGGTTATACTGGTCCAAGAGGCACAAATGGAGGAGGGTGAGATAGACCCTGATCTTATGCCATTAATGATAGAATATCCAATGCAGGAGTATGAAGGGGAAGTCAACCTCTTGCTTTGTGAAAAATCTTCCAGCCAAAAGGACGAAGAATATCTTGACATTTTAGAAGAAAGATACATACGCCAAACAATGAAGGCCTCAACTTTGAAAGTCAGAAGGAAATCGTTCAAACAAAAGCATGAAGAAGAGGCACAAAAAAGTAACCAACCATCAATTAGAACCTACATGACAAGATCCAAGGGAGGTTGTCCCTCCTTTGGACGGAGATGAAGATCCTCACATGGAACGTTAGGGGCCTGAACGCCCCTAACAAAAGGCAACTGGTTAAGCACCAGTTGGAAATCCAAAATGCGGAATTAATTCTAATTTAGGAAACAAAGCTTGGAGAGAAGGAAGCAAAATCTTTCATTAAAACATGCCAAAGTTTGCATGGTGACTTTGTAACGGTACCAGACCCAGCAAGTGGATTGGGCTTGCTTTGGAATCTGAGATCTATGGAAGTAGAGGTAACTATCAAAAATCAAAATTGGATGAAAGCAAAGGTTAAAATCCTAGACTCTTCTTCAAGTTTTATTTTATTTAATATTTACGAGCCCACTAAAACAGAAGAGAAAAAAGCTGTCTGGGATTCTCTTTTATCTGATTTGAGTCAAGAAAGCACAATCTTAGGGGGGGACTTTAATGCAATTGCTAACTTGAGCGAAAAAAATGGTGGGGTTAAAAAAATTTCTTAGCCTCAGAAGGATTTTTCCAAATTTATTAAATTAAGCAACTTAATAGATATTAGAACTTTGAATGGTTTTTTCACATGGAACAATAGAAGGCAAGGCTTTACTAACATTGCAAAGAGACTAGATAGGTTCCTTGTTACAGAAGATTGACTGCAGGCAAATGTTCTTCCCAAGGCATTAGTACGACCAATTTTCATCTCAGACCACTTCCCGATGGAACTTCAGGTGGATTTGGTCAAAAAACAAAATAGGGGCCAATTCAAATTCCACAAAATGTGGCTACGGCATGAAGGTTTGAAGGATTTAATGTGTTTCTGGTGGAGTGAACCGTGCCCATGGAAGGGAACAAAAATGTTTGTTTTTCATAAGAAGCTGTGCAGAATGAAAGAGAAATTGAAGTTCTGGAACTCCCACGTTTTCAAAAATATTTTTGAAGAAAAGAAAAGATTAGAAGCCACACTAGAAGCTCTCGAGGAAAATATAATCAAGGATGGAATGTCAAATGCAGAATTTTGGGAAGAAAAGAATTTGCTAAAAGACTATAATGAAGTCTTGTTACGAGAGGAATGTTTTTGGTGTTCTAAATCCCGGGAAGTTTGGCTGAAAGAAGGAGACTCTAATATAAAAAAATTTGATCATACTACCAAACTAAAATGGATTTGGAATAGGATTATTGAAATAAAGGACGCAAATGGTTTGGTACATCAAGCAGTTGAGGACATTCAAAAGTTGGGAGTGGATTACTTTGAAATTTTGTTAGGTGGCTTAGGATCGGCTGAAAGCAAACATTGCAGTCTTATAGATGGCATCCAGAAGGTGGTTTCATAGGAAGATAATGCTATGCTGGAAGCAAAAGTGTCTTTAGATGAAGTAAAGCAGGCGGTGTTTGATTTACAACCAAAAAAATCACCTAGTATGAATGGGTTTAACGACCTTTTTTACCAAGTCTGTTGGGATTTTTTGGGCACTAAGGTGGTTGGCATTGTGGAGGAGTCTCGAAAGAAATCAATTATGTTGAAGGATTTTAATAACACAAATATTGCTCTTATACTGAAAAAAGATGTTTGTGAATCTTTTCCAGATTTTAGGCCGATATCCCTTTGCAACATAATTTATAAGATCATAACGAAGGTCATGGCTAACAGGCTGAAAATTATTTTGCCGAAAGTTGTGGGAATGGAGCAAAGCGGTTTTGTCTCGGGCATAAATATCTCAGATGGGATAGTTGTTGTGCACGAAGTGGTGCACTCATTGAAAAAATTGAAAAGTGAAGGCATGCTGGTTAAACTGGATTTAAGCAAAGCTTACGACAGGGTCCAATGGCATTTCTTGTTAAAAACAATGGAGAAGATGGGGTTCCGCCAAGGCTGGTTAAAATGGGTCTTCATTTGTATTTCATCGCCTAGATATTCAATTCTGATAAATGGGATCCCTTGTGGTTTCTTTATTGCGGCAAAGGGCCTAAGGCAGGGAGACCCAATCTCGCCTTTCCTCTTTGTATTAAGGATAAATCCTTTTAGTAGGCATATTTCAAATAAGTTTCATGATGGGCATTGGTATGGTGTGAAGGTGGTGCCAGGTCTGCAGCCGATATCAAATCATTTATTTGCAAATGATACCTTATTCTTTGGTCGGGCCTCTATGGAAGAAGTGGAAGCAATGAAGGAGGCGATCAACTTGTTAAGCGATGAGGCTGGTCAAGTGGTAAATGGCGATAAGTCAAGTATTTTCTTTTTCAATGCTGGGAAGGCTATTCAAGATCACATACAAAACTTTCTTGGATTTAAAAAAGATAGGTTGCCAACAAAGTATTTGGGGATCCCACTCTTTGAAGGTAATCCAAAAGCAAGCTTGTGGGATGATACAGTAACCAAATGGAAGAGAAAGATCAAAGCTTGGAAGGGTAGATGGTTGACTCTAGCAGGTTGCATAATAATGGTAAAAGCTATGTTGGCGGAAATTCCAATCTATCTCATGGCATGCTTGGATATGCCATCCAAGGTGGCAAAACAATTGGCTGCGTGCCAAAGAAAATTGTTGTGGGACGGCGCCCAGGAGAAGGATCTCATTTCGTTGCTTGGCTGGGGGACTATTTTGAAACAGAAAGAGAATGGTGGGCTTGGTTTGAAGGATTTGAAACTGCAAAATCTCGCTTTGGGAGCTAAATTCGCATGGCGAATCTATAAAAATCTAGAGGCATTATGGAGTAAAATTCTGAAAGGAAAATACTTGGATTCAGATGTCAGTGAGAGGATCCTCACAATAGCAAACCCGCAAAAAGGCTCGGCCATGTGGAACTTTGTGTTAAAGAGTATATATTTGATAACCAATCATCTCACTTGGATAATCAAAGATGGGTTGAAGGCTCTATTCTGGCATGACTCGTGGAACGGTTATGCTCCATCAGTCTCCTTGCCCAACATGGATGAAGCCTATCAGTTAACAAGTTTAGTTTATGGTGAGAGTGTAGCATCCTTTGTGAGCTTGTCCAGAGAGTGTGGAAGATGGGCTTTCAAATGGAAATCCTTCGAAATGCTGGAGGCAAGTGTAAGAGCATCCCTCCTTACAGAATTGAACAAAAGATTTGTTGCCTTACAAGGGGAAAGGGATTCCCTCAGCTGGTGCACAGCCAAAACTAGTGAATATTCGGCGAGGTTGGGGTATAAGGTGCAGTGTTTGGAGTAGGCAAATGAAAAATTGCCAAAAGATCTTTTGTGGGGTAAATTCATTCTCCCAAAGCCTGGTGGATTTTCCTGGATGACAATGCATGAACGCATCCTCTTAGGCGAGTGCTTGAAACGCATTGGTTTGGCTGGTCCCTTTAGGTGCCTGCTTTGTAAAGAGGCAGAGGAAACAACTGGCCATCTTCTGGTGGAGTGTGACTTTGCCCAAAGTTGTTGGCACCACCTTTGTGAAAAGCTTGGGTGGCAGGGCCCTCTCCAGAATAGTATAAAGAACATATTCTTCTCATGGCCACAACTTAATCCGGGATCTTCTTTAGTGGTTCTTTGGCAAGAAGTGCCTGCAATGGTGGTCTGGAACTTGTGGCGAGAGCGTAACAGCAGAATATTCAAAGGTAAATCTTGTGATTTAAATGAGGTTAAAAACAAAATAGAGGTGGGAATCTCAAAACACTTTAATGTGGTTGCCCAAAACTGTCATTACAAATTCTTCTCGAGTTGGGACAGACAAATGGAATTAAATTGGCCATTGCTAAAGAAGCGAGATGCAAACTTGTTGAAGTGGAAGCAGTGTAGGGAAGGGGTGAGGTGGATGCTTCTACCGAGAGGGAGACTAAAATTAAATTTTGATGTGGCCTCAAAGGGAAACCCAAGCCCCTCAGGTGTTGGCTTCATTGTAAGAGACGCTTGAAAGGCACTGTGGTGTGGGCAGCCTCAATCAAATTACAGGATGGTTCCAATAATGATGCGGACGTGGCTGCTCTATTTGAAGGTCTAAAATTTTGTGTGGATAAAAAATTATTGGTATTGGACATCGAAAGTGACTTAGAGGTGGTGGTGTGAGCAGTAAGCTCAAGGAGTGCTCCAAGCTGGAAACTTTTGTGTTGGATTGCTAGAATTTCTCCTCTTCTGGATCTCTTGGAGTCCTATTCAATTGGCCATGTCTTCAGGGAAGCGAATGCTTTGGCAGATGTGTTGGAAAATGAGGTTGTATTCCAATCGGTTAGTCAGAAAGGTTCCTCAAATCTAGGCTCGTGGGTCTCGCTGGGATTGGTGGCTCATGGGTTTCGCCCTCCTTCATCAGATAGTGGCCTTGCAGAAGGGGTATGGCCAATTCCCCTAGTATTGCTGCTATATTAAGCATGCCTAGGTAAATGGTATGTCTTCGTCAAAGGTTTGTCGGAAGTCCAAAGGAAATGGAGGTGTGTATTACAAGGCAGTTTTGTGGGTGGGTCTAAGGAGGTCATCTTAGGGAGCAGAATGTCCAGCAGTGGGCTTTTTGTGTAGTGGGATAGTTGTGGCAATGTCCAGGGCGAACAAGAAATGCTAGAAATGGAGGTGTTCATCATTGCAGCGAAGTTGGCTAGAGTTTTGGGTTTCTTCTTGATGCACATCTCTGCTAACAGTGGAGGAAAGACTTATGAATTTGGTTCTTGTAGATACCTTTGAAAATAATGTTTTATGTTTTCTTGTTTGCTTGCAAGTTTGGTCTGGCAGTTTTGTGTTCCTGGCAGATCTTCCATCTTGATTTGTATAGTGCTTTGTTATTAATAGATGTGTGATATCCACTAAGGTAGCAATTTGCCTAAAAAAATAAAATAAAAAAAAATTCAAACTCAAACCCATAATTTTCATTTTAATAAACATACTCTAAAACCCTCGTCAAACCCATATCTAACCTAGTGAAGCTGTACAGGCATAAAAACTTCAAAAGCATGGAGTTCTTTAGTTACTAATTATGAAAAGTAGGTATATTAATGTTTTTATGTGACCAAGAATGGTATCATTTTATTTAATTTTTCCCTACAACAATATCAACTGAATCATTCTCTATTTTCCTATTGATTGTTGTTGTGAATAGTCAGTGCACAGATCAAATCATTCCTTGATTTTTCTTGCATTTCCAATTCAATCAATGCATCAATTTTTTGTGGTAAACATAGATTTTGAAAATCCAATTATCATTATCTTCACTTCCAACCACAATTGTAATCAACAAATGTATCAGTAGGAACCAGATGCAATGTGTCTGTAATTTGTAAGTTATTTTGAACAGATCTATGATACACAATTGTTAACTAAAACTCATAAGATAATATATAGAAGGAACAAAATGTTGTTTCCCAATACTTAATTGAAATTGCAAGATCAAAATGTTGTTTCCCAATACTTAATTGAAATTGCAAGAGTGTAGAAGCTGCAAGAAGGGGTTTGAGATGTTGTCTCAAAGAAATGTGACGATTGCAACTTATGCTCAAAGCAGGCATGCTACTGATACCTTAAAATTATTTCATCAAATGCAAGAGTGTAAGAAGGTTCATAATTACCTTATATAGAAATTGTACATTCACTATTGTGGAAAACAAAACCCTAAACCTAGACATCTGCATTGAGAAGTAAGAAATTTCTTTCCTGTTGATGAGAGTAGCCAAAAGTTTCAATGTATATGGTTTACATTCATAAATTAGATTTGATAAATTAACTAGTGTAAAAAACAAAAGGAGCAGTGAAGAAATATCACATACCTATGTACTAAGACACAAGAATTCACAGGAGTGCCACTAATTAGTAAATCAAGAGTAGGACAAACTTTCACTCCAAAAGTCATGTGCATTTTTTCTCATGCGTTTTGACTTGTAATGCTATTACAATTCCAAAATAAGTATATTGAATTGAACAAATTATCCTTCTTGCTTTTAAAGCCAAGTTCTTAAAAAATGGGGCATTAATTGAATGGGATAAGCTTGAGTGGTAAAGAATGAAGCATTCAAAGTGGAACCCAAGTTCAAATCGCTAAGAGATATGATAAAGTATTAAAATTGGATTAAATTGCACAACCAATGACTTGGGTGTGTCCTATCCAATGGTTAAAATTTGAAGTTAACATAACAGATGCTTCTCCTTCATGAAAAATAAACCAAAGGTTTCACAAGGAGAATCTACTAAATCAAACAAAGATATTCACTGAGACATCAACAAAATGTGTTGCAGCTTCCTACGAGCTCTTCTAGTCACTTGTGCTTAGCTCCCTTGATTTCTTTATGTTGAACATCAAGAAACTGCTCATTTACTCCTTTACAGAGAGGAAGCTATGCAATAGTCTCTACCAGGGGGGAAGAGAGGAATGGTCATAAGCGAACCCCTACAAAACCAGGAGAGGTGTAAATGAGCATAAGCAAGCCCCTGCATCATTGTATAAGATCCAAACATAGCCATTTCTTTACCCATTTAGTAAATAATGAGGACATTAAATGAATAGGATAACCTGAAGCGGTTAAATGTAAGGGCTTCAACATAAACCTCTCTAGTCCTCAAAAGACATGATAAAGCCTCGAAATGAGGAAATGGATAGATATCTATTCGAGCATTTAAACTATGGTTTATGAAAATAATTTTCTTTGTTTTTTTCCCTTTATCTTTCGAGGAGAAAAGCTAGTACAGAACTAAGATAACAACCCAAAATGAAAAACTTGGGACTAAGAGAATACAAAACAATGGAGACAAGTTGCATTTGGATAGCAAACAAGTCAAACAATTAATAGAGTCCCGAGAAGTGGAGAGGGGAAAACTCAAGAATCTTGGCCATAAAGACATGAGTATTGTAAATTGTTAAAGTAACTTGTAGGAAATCAAAACTCTTAAAATTCAAGCATAAAATTTGTGGAAAAAAGTTGTAGACCTAAAATGGAATGGGATTTTAAAAGTATATGGAGAGATAGGGTTGCAATTACAAAAATAATCTAGAGTTTAGAAATATATATATATATATATATATATATATATATATATATATAGTAGAGTGATAGTAAAATGTCATAAAGGTGTCTTATGGGTCAAAAATATAGTAGATTTCAATTGTGTATCTAAATGTAATAGATTTGTCAAAAGTAACTGAAATCAAAAATCTTGTCTCAAGCTCTAGAATCTAGTAGCTCTAAACCCCCATATTTTTACATCTTCTTTTCGTTTATTGTTTATGTTCCACTGGCATTGGGGACAGGGGGACGCCGAGATGGGGGGATAGTTTTTCGGGATGGGGGGACAAAGGGGCCTCAATTTCAGGAAGGTGGGGGGATAGTGGTGTTAGCTCTCAAGAAAATAGGCAGAAAGCCTCAAGAGGCTTCCAATCTCTTGATACATTTTAGGGTAACAGACAAGGTCAAGAGAACTCAACCTTCTACTCTTCAGGTGCTACTAGACCCAGGCGAGTATACCTTTTTGGATTGAGTAGACTTGTTTTATGATTATCCTTCATGCAATAATTTGTCCATAATGGCAAATGGAAGTGAACAAACTGATTCAACATCAATATTCTAAATCTAAATCCTAAAATGCTTAATTAATAGATATAAAGAAGCTGAAAGAATTCAAATGATGAAATGCAGAGACCAGTGCCTTGTTGGGCATGTGGAGTCAAATTAGATCAAGATGAGCAACACTTCTCTGGAGAAAACTCAAATTATCTAGCATATATTATGTTCACAACTTATGTAAAAAAATATGATTACTAAGTTCTACTTGAAAAATTCAAATGAATCTTTTAGACCACTGTGATCAATTAAAAGGATTTAATCTTTGCTTGAAAGAACCAGTCGACTAATCACACAAATACAACAAATGTGTACTGATGAATTAAGTATAAACTTATTATATCAATTTAAACAGTTAGAAAGAATCCATCTTGGAGACAACTCAGCAATACTTTCAATAGATTCAACAAATAATTGACACCAGAGAAATGTAGCAACATCAACTAAATTTCATAAATACCTCCATTTTGAAATCATGCAACAATAGTCTCTAATCTGATAATTTTACTCTACTGTATCTACTTGCTATGTATCGAAATATAATAGCTTGTGGTCATTTTACAATTACAAAAATGCTAATTTATACACCAGCATCAAGAAAATAAAACAAATTGAAAATCAATGTCGACCATCCACAGAATTTGGGCTCCAATCAAGTCGAACAACAACGGTTTTATGAACTCACATTTTGGCCATAGTAATTCAAATTTATGTTTATTCACTTGCTGGAACAGTCGTTGAAACATCCTATTAGCTATGCCAAAGGCAATTCAATCGTTATCTACCCGTGTCCTTATTCGCTTTCGCCATGACTATCAACTGTTGGGGAGATGTCATACAAAAAACACTATGTTTCATCAATATGCATCTCATAATGTGCCATTCATTCACTGAGACATTGGGAACTTCTCACCGAGATGCACTTTTGTTTCATTCATAGTTGTTGTAGCATTCAGACATTAGAGAGACCTCACGCAGACCACATCGTGTTTCCCCCAAAGCCCCTTATTCATCTTGTGTGTCGCTATGAAAAATCAATCCTCATACTGACAAGACTTTTTATTTTCATTGGTGAGACCAAAGGGCACTCGTCGAGACCTCATATTGATATCGCTTAGTCTGGCCAAAACAACATTGGTTCGCATAGTCGGTAAGACAATTCACACTCACCAAGACCATATGTTGCAAACTTCAACTCTTACTAATGTAACCTTTTCATCCATAGGTTGTCAAGACAAGGCCAACCTCTCGCCGAAAACCATCTCCCATTCGCTTTCTCCAAGATAATTGAAAATCGGGGAGATATTATATAGATTACCTTTTGTTTCACTAAAAATTCCACACGAAACAATACGGTCATCATGACGTAAGTCCTTTCTCGCTGACAAGTCTATCTGCCCCATGTATGTCATTATAACTTCCAACTAATGGTGAGACATCTTGTAGATTATTTTGTGTCATACCAAAAAACCCAAGTTTACACTTGTTCGCCAAGAGAATGCCAACGTTTCATCGAAAGAAATCCATTTTGTATTGTCAGCAAGACCCGACGGGCTCGCTAAGAAACAATGCCAAAAATTATGACTCTGGCAGAAGTGAACACTTGTGCAATGTTAGTAAGACATATGGAGATCACCATGACATCCCACCGAAGACATTTAACTCATGCCGATAAGTCAATTCTTCCACCACCGATCAGTAAGACAAGAAGACTTCACCAAGATATTATAACGAAGGAAAACCTCTCACTGATGAGCACCCATTTGAAAAGTCAGCAAGACCGAAGGTCACTCGCCGAGACCTCACGGTGATAGCTCCAACCTATACTGATATGAATCCACATGCCACTGGTCAGTAAAACAACAAGGTCTTGCCAAGATATAATGCTGATAATTCCAAGCTCTGCCAATGAATCCTCATATGCACAATTTGGTGAGACCCGACCCATTTAGGGAGACCTCACCTCGGTGAAAATACTTATGCCAATATGCCTCTCCTCTATCGCCGAAACAACATGAAAGTCATGCCGATAACTGCCATTGAGTAAACTTCGATCATCGTGACACAGGAAACATCTTACCAATAGGCAGCTCAGATGTTTATCAATATAAAACGTACAATGGATTGGGGAGACCCTGCTTTCTTCATGCCGATATGAACCCAGATGTGGATGCCAATCGCTGTGACTGACAAAGTTCTATCGACCACCTGCAACAAATGTATGTTAACACACAAGCAGCATAGGTCGAGGAGACCAAGATAGACTAACGTCAATATGGACCATGACATGAAAAATGCATAACTCAATGGATTCAAAGGGGCAATAGGGAAAAATGCAAGCAAAATTTCATAAAGAGGGAAAAATTGCACACAAGGTAAGACCAATCTAGAAATTTATGAGAGTGAACAACATGTAAAAACATCATATTTTTATAGTCCCAATAGTGGCTCCGTCTGGGGATGAATGAGAGTAAGATCATTACAAGGATCCAAAATCTTTGGGTGAGCAGACCAAACACAAAATGATGAACCAGTGAGAAAAATGGAAGTGGACAACAATGGAAATGAATGCAAAATGGAGAATGAAAGTGAAATGGAGATGGACCAAATCCTAAGCTACTATGCATGGAAAAGAAGTTTAGAGAGGATAAGCAAGAGTTGTGCATGCACTGGCAACCCTTAATCTTCTATGCTGCTTAATAGAAAAAAATGCTTCAAGAATTGCCCATGAACAAGCAATTCTTGATCTTCACCAACCATACTCTGTTGATAGTATGAGTCTCCACCCTTCTTTCCAACAACAACAAAAGGTCCCAGCCACAAGGCTTCAAATTTACCATGCTTCCCCTTCTCCTAGCAAATTGTGTTCCACATCAACACCAAATCACTTTCCTCAAATTTTCTATCGTTTGCCTTCTTATCAAATAGATGCTTCATTTGTGTCTATAACTTCATGCTTTGGCTTTGAGCAACCCTTCTTACTTCATCAAGTTCAACCAGTTGCTCCATTCTTTCTTCCATGGGTACAGGAACATCCAAATCTTCCTGAAGGACAAATTTGTAGACTGGTAACAAATTCTACAAAGGCATCCTGGCCTGTGCTCCATACACCACTCAAATGGGGACTTTCCAATTGCTCTTTTGACAACAATCCTATTAGCCCACATAGCTAGCTTCAATTTTGAATCCCAAGCCTTCTTATTCTGACCTAACATCCTCCTTATAATCTTCAAGAGACTCTTATTACTAGATTCATCTTGACCATTAGCTTGTGGATGATAAGGAGTTGCATAAGAAATAGTAATGCCATATGTGGCACAAAATATTTTGAACTCATCTGATCTGAAACACATCCCATTGTCTGTGATTAACTTTAATGGTGCACTGAATCTGGTGATAATGTTGTCCATCAAGAAATTTGTCACCACTCTACTTGTAGCCTGTTTAGTTGGGATTGCTTCTACCCATTTGGTAAAATAATTAGTGACAACCAGTATCCATTTGTATCCTCCACTTGATTTTTCCTATATCTCTCTAATGAAATCAATTCCCCATTGATGAAAAGGGGCATCAACCTACAAAGGTCAAAGTGGAAAAGCTCCTTGATACCTGAGTTTTCTAGAGAACTTCTAGCATGCTTCACACTTTCTTACATGTGTAAAAGAGTCATTAAAAACCTTAGGCTAGTAGTAACCTTCCCTGAGAATCTTGTGTGTAGTTGTTTTTGCTGAGTAGTGTCCTCCACAAACTCCTTCATGCATCTCACTTAAAACATGCTTGGCCTGAAACTCATCTAGACATAACAATAGTATACCATCCCTATTCTTCCAAAATAGATCTCCATCCATGAAAACATATTTAGATGCTTGCAACTTTAGAGTTCTCCTCTAGCTGTCACTCAATCCCTCTGGACACTTCATGTACTTAAGGTAATGCATAATATCAGTATACTAAGAAGTATGTTCAATGTTTGCAACTATAAATCCCTTCATCTACATTACAGACTTGACTTGCTTCAATATTCGATTATGCCATCAGCCTAGCTAAACCTTGACCTCTCACTAGCTTAATAATCTATATCTCCATGTCAAACTCTTGGATTTTGTTAATCCATCTACATCTCTTTCCCATTACTTCAGACTATGTCAAGATATCCTTGATAGCTGCATGAGGGACATAAGCAATCACCTTTACTCCAACCAAATATGATTTGAAGGCTTTAGTGGCCTTCACCAATGCAAACACTTGTTTTTCCATTATCTCATACTTCAGCTTAGACCCTTGTAATGATTTACTAAAGAAAGACATAGGCTGTTCATGACCATCCTCATTCTTCTGTAACATAATAGCAGAAATAGTGTGCATTGAAGCAAATAAAAATATCTAAAAAAGGCTTTGCAAAATCTGGAGACTTAAGGATAGGAGCCTCTTTGATAGCCCTTTTGATGGATATTAAAGCTTCCAAAGCCTCTGCAGTCGATTCCATTTTTTGTCCCTTCTTCAACATTTTTGATATGGGCTTAATGATCTTAGCAAAATTAGAAACAAATCTCCTAACAAAATTAATTTGTCCAAAGAACAATTGTATAGCCTTGACAATTTTTGGAATAGGAATTTTATCAATAGCTTCAACCCTCTTAGGATCTATTCTAACTCCCTCTTTTGAGATAATATGTCCTAAGAGCTTACCTTCTGTGACTGCAAAATGACACTTCTTAGGATTTAAGTTGATACCATATTCTAGGGCTTTAATAAATATCTTTTCTAGATGTTGTACATGATCTTCAACCTTCTTTGAATAAGCAGTCAGGTCATCTTGGTACACCACCATGATAGCATTGATTAAATCTACAAATGCCACATCCATCGCTCTTTGGAAGGTCGCTCCGGCATTAGTGAGACCAAATGGCATTCTTATGTATACATATGTTCCCAAAGGAGTTGTAAATGTTGTCTTATATTGCTCATATTCTTTGACCTTAACCTGGTTGTACCCTAAAAACCCATCCATCATTGACAATAGCTCACAACCTATCACCTTATGTAATATAGCCTCCATATTGTGTAGAGGATAATTGTCCTTGAGAGATGCCATATTCAGATTTTTGAAGTCCACACATAATCTGATGTCTCCATTTTTCTTCCTCATAGGGACCAGTTTTAAGACCCATGTTGTGTGCTTGATTGGTTTGATAATTCCCCCATCTTTGAGCTTTGCCAATTCCTCTTGCATATTAGGCTCTAGTGTTGGATTTATAGGTCTTTGCTTTTGTATGAATGGCTTAGCATCTGGCTTCAATTGTATGTCATGCTGAAATAAATCCTGCATGTATGCCTTCAGATCTTCATAAGACCAAGCAAACACATTCTTATACTTTCTTAGTAACTCTATCAACATTCTTCTAATTGTAGGGCTTATCTTCTTTCCAATGTATACCTTTCTTGGTGCCATCTCAATCCCTAAATTAATTTCTTCAATATCTTCCCTTTTAACTAGTGTTTGTCTCATGAGAGAATGATCATTTCCATCATACACCCTCTCCAATGCTACTAAGCCTTTAGGAAGCTTATTTGTTTTGGGCTATAAAATCTCCTTGCCAAACATAGTTTTCTTCCCATCTACTTCCTCAACAAAAGCATTGAAGTCAATTTCTTGGGCTTCATACTGATCTATACAATGAAGAAATTTCAAAAGGTCAGTATCATCATTGAAGACTTGCCAATTATAAATTTTATCAAGAACAACAGGCCTTGTCTTGAACTCAATCTGTGATACCCCAGCGAATGTGAT
The DNA here is from genome assembly GCA_007258455.2 of Sequoia sempervirens. Classification (NCBI taxonomy): domain Eukaryota; kingdom Viridiplantae; phylum Streptophyta; class Pinopsida; order Cupressales; family Cupressaceae; genus Sequoia; species Sequoia sempervirens. The sequence goes on from VDFB02105785.1 coordinate 76,154,864, forward strand.
ATCATCTCTTTTCAGTGCCACATTTGCTAAAAAATCAGCCATTATGTTATTTGATCTGTCAATCCACTCAATTGAAAATGCATCAAACAACTCAATTGTGTCCCAAACAACATTCCTATATTTCTTTAATCTTTTGTGCTTTGCTACATATTTGGACTTAATTTGTGAAACAACCAACTCAGAATCACCAAAAACAATTAGCAACTTAATCTTGTGTTTCACAACTATGTTCAAGCCTATCAATAAAGCTTCATACTCTACCACGTTGTTTGTACATTCAAATGCTAAAAAAATGAAAATTTAAATGTAATACCTTCACGGGAAACAAACACAATCCCAACACCATTTCCTTCCTGGCTGCAAGCACCATCAAAAAACATCTTCCATATGCCATTGCAATTTTGTGCAACATGTTTTTCAATTGGATCACTATTGGTTAATTCTAGTTGGGCTGATTCAATCTTAAAACTTCCAAGATCAACATCACGAAAACAATTAATCTGATCTTGAGGCACACAGTCAACAAGTTGGTTCATTCTTGGCTCCCTATATAATTTGACTTCCTGACCATTCACTGGAATTGTAGCATAAGACAGATCGAACTGAACATTGCCCCCAACTGCTGCTGTCCACTACCTTGATAGGAGCATCCCAAACTGAGGAGGAGTATCAATCACTATTACAATAGATCCTTTCTGATTTTGAAGAAGATTATACATAAAAATGGAGAAAAATGGAGAAGATCACAAGTTTTATTTAGGTACTAGACCTCTCAAGCTGCTATCCATAGGGTAAGGGTTGTTAGCTCTCAAAAATGAAGGCTAAATGCCTCAAGAAGCTGCCAATCTCTTGATATGTTTTAAGGTAACAGACAAGGTCAAGAGACCTCAACCTTCTACGCTTCAGGTGCTGCTAAACCTAGGTGGGTGTACCTAACTGAATGAAGCAGACTTTACTTATGATTATCTTTCTGAAATGCTTTGTCCACGATGGCAGATGACAGTGAACAAGTGGAATCAAACTTGAAAGAAATCTTCTGATCTAAATGCTAAAATACTTAATTAATAGATGTAAAGAGATTAAGTGAATTCAAAATGATGAAATACAGAGACCAGTGCCTTGTTGGGTATGCAGAGTCAAATGAAACAGAAGTGAGCAACTTATTCTGGCAAAAAATCAAATTGCAGGCATATGATTTGTTCATAGCTTGTATAAACAATGCAAGATTATGACCACTAAGCTCTACTTTAATAATCTAGACGAGTCTTCCTAATTACTGTGATCAATGAAAAGGATTTAATCTCTACTTGAGAGAACCAATTGATTAATCACACAAATACATCAAATGTGCACTAACAAACTGAACATAAACTTGTTATGTCAATTTAAACAACCAGAAAGAATCAAAATGGAGATAGCTTTAGCAATACTTTTCAATAAGTCCAACATATAATTGACACCAGACATAAACTGTCACACTAGCTTACTTTCATTGGATTCACCATTTAAAACATGCACATAGTCTCTAGAATGAAAACTTTATTCTACTGTGTTCATTCCTAATCTATTGCTTCTAATCTAAAAATTTGATGATATTCAATTATAATTGGGGTGCATATATATACACCAGCAATCAAGAAACAAATTGCTTCAAAATCATGTCAGCCACCGAAGAAATTGAGCTCCAATCAAGTTGGCCACAATATTCAAACTCTGCTTTCATTCGCCATCCATTCGCCAAGGCATCCACCTAGGTATGTTGAAGGCAATATATCGCTGATCATTCCTTTGGTCTTCTGTGATCCACCGTGATATCTTACTGTCGGATAAATATCATACTAGATACAATATGTTCACTGAGATCACATTTCTGCTATGTTCATTTCCAATCAGTGAGACATAAGGACATCTCTTGCCGATGTGCTCCTTTTGTTTTATCCACTATTGCTGTAGCTTTATGACATCAGGAAGACCTCTCGCAGACTTCACTTCATTTCACCGAAAGTCCTTCACTACCTATATGTCACCATAACACCTTGCTTGTTACATCGAAGTCAAAGAATATTCTTCTGTTCCTTTGCTATGACTACATGACATTGGTGAAACCCTATAGAGAATTCACTTTGTTCTGTCGAAATCCTCGAGCCACAATATATCACCAAGACATTAGTCTTCTCACACCGATAGAAACCCCTTTGTCCCATGTATGTCACTGTAACCAATCACACTCGGGGAGATGTTATATAGATCGTTCTTTGTTTCACCGAGAATCTTCATTCATCTTGAGTCGCTGTGACATAAGGGTTGTCCTGCCGACAAGTTCATGTCTATGTATGTCGCTATAACATGCAACTTTCGGGAAGACCTCCAGTAGACTATATTGTTATACCAAAAGTTCCATCCAAGCACACACCATTTTTCCAAGAGAACAAAATTCTCGCCAAAAGCCATTTGAAAGAAACCCTATGCCTCATTGGTAAGACAAATGCATATCACCATGACCACTCACCGAAGACATCATAGTCTCATCGAAGTACCCCAAGCACATATGATCACCGAGAAAAGGCCATTCTCACACCGAGAGAAATCCATTTTGAACATTGTCGGCAAGACCCAACCTTTTCGCTATGACCTCCTACCACAAACTCAATGCTCATACCGAAAGCTCTTTGCACAAGTCGGTGAGACACCTTGGAGTTGCTATGACTTCCCACCGAAGATGATCTGTTTGGCCGAAGTGAATCCATATGCGATGTTGGTGAGACCGAAGGTCTCGCTGAGACCTCATCCTGATAGCTCAAACTCATATCGATATGTTCCTTTAATCACTGCTCAGTGTGACAAAAGAGACTCGCTAGGACATGATGTCAAAACCCATAGCCTTCGCTGATAGAGCCTAGCATATGCCTTTTCGACAAGACAAAAATATTTCGCTATTTCCTTCACTCGAATATGATTCTTATGCTGATATGTGTCTTTTCTGTTGCCAAAATGCAAGATATATCCTACCAAAAGCCTGCAACAAGAATTAGTGAAAAATACACAGGTCAGGGAGACATTCACTCTGTCATGCCGATATGGATAATATAATGAAAGACCAAAGACTAGATGGATTCAAATGGATCATTTGAAAAAATATAAGCAAGGCAACATGAGGAAGGGATTTTATGCTTATGATGAGGATTCATTTTGGAAACTCATGAATAAAATTGACTGTAAAATTTTCAAATTTTCATAGTTCTAACAGTGGCTCCATCTGGGGATGAATGATAGTAAGATCATTACAAGGATCTAGAATCTTTGGGTGAGCAGACTAGACCAAGCATGTGAAATGTTGAACCAGTGAGCAGAAATGAAGTGAAAGGCAATGGAAATGAATGGAAGGTGAATGAAAGATGGAGATGAATGGAAAATGAGAGTGAAATGCAGATGGATGAAAACCTAAACTACTGTGCATGGAAAATAATTTTAAAGAGGACCATCAAGAGTTGTCCATGCATTGTCAACCCTTAATCCTCTGTGTTTCCAATTCACCTATTCTGAGCTATTACAATCTGAAACTCAAATCACACTTTCCCCTATCAAATACCTAGTTTTGTCTCGAATTCATCAGATTTCTCTTGAAGACACATATGCAATCTTTCCTGTCACTATTATTGTAAGTTTTTAGAAAATCATCATGCTTGGTTTGGCCCAAAATCCCTTCACCATTCTGTAATTCAAATTTTTCATCATGGGACAAACCCCTGTTAATCTTAACATTCAAAATGCATGCACATGAAATACAACATTCCTCATTATCTCTCTCACTATTATGTATTATAAAACACTCTCCCAGCTGTATAAAAATTTCACAATCAAAGTGCTTCCTTTGAAAAAAAAAAACTCTGTCATATCACTACTATCTAAAACAAACATATTTGAAATCACTTGCACCTCTTTGACACTACCATTTGGATACAACACTAGATCATGACTCATATTTTCAATATCAAGCATAAATGAATTACTCAAATCTGGACCTCTATCATACTTAGTATGCAAATAAATGTCTTCTTCACATGGATTAGAAATTTCAAAATCACATACCTCATCCTGAATAGAAACAGACTTTTGATCAATACCAAAAGTATCACCATCACTCCAAGAAATACACAGGGAGTCATAAAAACCTTTACACAAAGATTTTTCACTGTCAAAACAAAAGTAAGCTGGAGACAAAACTTCAAGATCATCTTCATGTGCACATCCCTGGTATTCAGAAGTAAACAAATCTGCAATTTGCTCACAACTAAGTGAACAATTCTCTATATTTTCATCAATACAGTTGCATTCTTCATTTTTGTCATCATCAAATAGAAATCCAATACCATCAGAGAATGGGAAATCAGAAACATCATCAGCGCAGTTATTTATTCCATTATTTTGCTTGTCTAAAATTATTTCCTCCTTTTCATAGAATGGATTTGAAAATATCTGAAACTTACTCATTGATACACCTTGGCAAAAAATCATTTGATCTTCATTTAACTCTTCATCATACAACAAGTTTGAAAAAATTAGAAATCACTTTCAAATGTACAAACCTCATCATGATCAAATGTATCTTCGTAACTTTCAACTACAGCCAGAGGTATTGTATACTTACTATCTGATGAATCAACATCTCCCATTGCCTCCTCATCCAGATCCTCAAAAGAAGTAGAAGAATCCCTTGACTACAAATCAAAATCCTCATGTTCATCTTTAGCATCAAAATATTCACTAGATTCCTCACAACAAACACTGCTCTCTCTGTGACAATCTATTGTGCAAGGAACACACCTTGCACCTTCATCTTCCTCAACCTGGTGAAAAGTATTTGAAGCTAGATATAATGTGTGATCTTCTTTATTGTTTTCCATCTACATTCCCTCTTCTTGCATTCTTTGGGCTACAACACAATAATCTAGGGAATGTGGCATATCAAAAAATTCACAAAAGTAATTGTTACTTACCATATAGGTTCCCTTTGTCAATGGATCTGGAGCTTCCTTATTTCTAGGCCTAACTGTTATAGGCTGGCTATCCTTCCAGTCTATTTTATAAGGCATGTCATGCAACCTCAGCCTTTTGTTCCTATATGTGTTGATTTGCTGAGAAACCTTAGGAATATCTCTTTTACTGATTATCCCAGCAACCTTCCTATTGTTTTCAATTATTTGTGCCATCTTCTGTGCTTCAACCAAATCTCTTGGGAATTTATTTCTCAATTCATACCCTGCTTTAGGATCAAATGCATTCAAATAAATACTCAGTGCTATAGAATCCAACAACTTTGATCCAAGAGGTATTTTATTCTGCAACTTATTGAACCTCTGATTGAAATCATAAATTGTATCACTTTGATCTTTCTGAATGTGCATTAATTCACGAAGAGCAGCATCTGGCGCACCTCGATTCCCAAATTGCTCGAGGAAATAATCTTGAAATCCTTAGAGAAAATCAATACAGATAGCTGGTAGGCTATTGAACCAATCCCTAGCATCTTCAATAAGTGATATCATGAATAGCCTCATCCGTAAATCTTCACAGGGCACATCCAAATCTTGGATGAAAGCATTGAAATTTCTTAAATGATCTTCAGTAGTGAATGCATCACTCCCTGTAAACCTTGGAACAATACCTCTCCAACTTCCATCCATTGGATAAGGGGATAATTGAATCCCTGACAAATCAAACTGTCTGACCATAGTTGTATGTTGGTGAGGGGGGGCACTAGGTGGGTATTGATGCTGGTACATCGGACCATAGTGTTGTGTATGATGATATCGCATATACTGCTGACCATGAGGAGCTCCAGCATGACCTCCCCTAAACTGAGATCTTCCTCCATTCATGTTTGAACAACTGCAATAGTTCTTTCAGAGTCGCTACCTACTTTTCCAAAAGTAGGAAAATCATTATTTCTGATCTTTTCCCAACAGAATCTCTCTTTCTGAAATTATAACCTTTTCTTCAATGACTCTATATGATCGTCTTCAACTCAATTTTCTGACGTAATCCCTAGTAGAGTTGCCAATTTGTTCACTCTAAAAAACGTAGGCTAAATGCCTCAAGAAGTTGCCAATCTCTTGATATGTTTTAGGGTAACAGACAAGGTTAAGAGACCTCAACCTTCTACGCTTCAGGTGCTGCTAAACCTAGGTGGGTGTATCTAACTGAATGAAATAGACTTTACTTATGATTATCTTTCTGAAATGCTTTGTCCACGATGGCAGATGACAGTGAACAAGTGGACTCAAACTTGAAAGAAATCTTCTGATCTAAATTCTAAAATGCTTAATTAATAGATGTAAAGAGATTAAGTGAATTCAAAATGATGAAATGTAGAGACTAGTGCCTTGTTGGGTATGCAGAGTCAAATGAAATAGAAGTGAGCAACTTATTCTGGCAGAAAATCAAATTGTAGGCATATGATCTGTTCATAGCTTGTATAAACAATGCAGGATTATGACCACTAAGCTCTACTTTAATAATCCAGATGAGTCTTCTTGATTACTATGATCAACGAAAAGGATTTAATCTCTACTTGAGAGAACCAATTGATTAATCACACAAATACATCAAATGTGCACTGACAAACTGAACATAAACTTGTTATGTCAATTTAAACAACTAGAAAGAATCAAAATGGAGACAGCTTCAACAATACTTTTCAATAACCAACATACAATTGACACCAGACATAAACTACCACATCAGTTGACTTTCATTAGATTTTCCATTTAAAACATGCACATAGTCTCCAAAATGAAAACTTTATTCTACTGTGTTCATTCCTAATCTACTACTTCTAATCTAAAAATCTGATGATATTCAATTACAATCGGGGTGTATATATATACACCAACAATCAAGAAACAAATTGCTTCAAAAGCATGTTAGCCACCAAAGAAATCGAGCTCCAATCAAGTTGGCCACAGTGTTCAAACTCTGCTTTCATTTTCCATCCATTCGCCAAGACATCCGTGTAGGTATGCCGAAGGAAATATATCGTTGATTGTTCCGTATGTCTTTTGCGATTCACTATGATATCTTACTATTGGAGAAATATCATACTGGATAGAATATGTTCACCGAGATCACATTTCTGCTATGTTCGTTTCCAATCAGTGAGACATAAGGACATCTCTCACCAATGTGCTCCTTTTGTTTTATCCACTGTCACCATAGCTTTATGACATCAGGAAGACCTCTCGTAGACTTCACTTTGTTTCACTGAAAGTCCTTCACTACCCGTATGTCAACATAACACCTTGCTTGTTACATCGAAGTCAAAGAATATTCCTTTGTTTCTTCGCTATGACCACACGACATCGGTGAAACCCTATAGAGAATTCACTTTGTTCTGTCGAAAGCCTTGAGCCACAATATATCGCCAAGACATTAGTCTCTCACACCGACAGAAACCCCTTTGTCCCATGTATGTCACTGTAACCAATCACACTCAGGGAGATGTTATGCAAATCATTCTTTGTTTCATTGAGAATCTTCATTTGTCTTGAGTCGCTATGACATAAGGGTTGCCCTTCCGACAAGTTCATGTCTATGTATGTTGCTATAACATGCAACTGTCGGGAAGACCTCCCATAGAATATATTGTTATACCAAAAGTTCCATCCAAGCACACACCATTTTGCCAAGAGAAAACAAATTCTTGCCGAAAGCCATTCGAAAGAAACCCTATGCCTCATCGGTGAAACAAATGCATATCGCTGTGACCACTCACCAAAGACACCATAGTATCACCGAAGTACCCTGAGCACATATGATCACCGAGAAAAGGCCATTCTCACACCAAGAGAAACCCATTTTGAACATTGTCAGTAAGACCCAACCTTTTCGCTATGACCTCCTGCCACAACCTCAATGCTCATATTGAAAGCTCTTTGCACAAGTCGGTGAGACACCTTGAAGTCGCTATGACTTCCCATTGAAGATGATCTATTCAATGGCCGAAGTGAATCCATATGCAATATTTGGTGAGACCGAAGGTCTCTCGCCGAGACCTCATCCTGATAGCTCAAACTCATACTGATATGTTCCTTTAATCACCGGTCGGTGTGACAAAAGAGACTCGCTAGGACATGATGCCGAAACCCATAGCCTTCGCCAATAGAGCCTAGCATATGCCCTTTCGACAAGACAAAAATATTTTGCTATTTCCTTCACCCGAATATGATTTTTATGCCGATATGTGTCTTTTCTGTAGCCAAAACACAAGATATATCCTACCAAAATCTTGCAACAAGAATTAGTGAAAAATGCATAGGTCGGGGAGACATTCACTCTGTCATGCCGATATGGATAATATAATGAAAGACCAAAGACTAGATGGATTCAAATGGATCATATGACAGAATATAAGCAAGGCAACATGAGGAAGGGATTTTATGCTTATGATGAGGATTCATTTTAGAAACTCATGAATAAAATTTACTATAAAATTTTCAAAAATTCATAGTTCTAACAAGGGCATAGATGGAACCCTACCAAATCAAACTGTCTAATCATTGCTATATACTAGTAGGGAGGAGGAATAGTTGGAAACTGATATTGGTTCATAGGATTGTTGTACTGCACATTATGTTGTGGGATAAAAGGTTGACCATGAGGTGGCTGCATATTTGTATGTTGTGTGGGAATATAAGGAGGATCACTTGGCTGCTTATAGTGATTTCCAGTCTGATGGTTCTAAGCATTTTGATTGATTACATGGCCCTGCACCATAACTACCCTACTTATGAGGTGGTACATACTTTGGGGGGCAATCAACTGTCTGATCAGTAACTTGTGCTTTCTGCAATTTGTATTTTGTTATTACTTGTATCATTCGGGACTTTTCCTATTCTTCTCTTTCTTTTTCTTGGGATTCAAACAACACCCTGATTTCTTCAAAACTCAAAGATACATAATCTTCTTGAGGAGGTGCATGATCAATAGGCTCATTTTGATTACCCTGCATTTTTAGATGATACTCATGCCTCTTTCTAGCTTCAAACTCAGCCTGTTTCTGAGGATTGAGAGAAGGGAAAGGATTTCTTTGATCTTCTGGGGTACAAGGCTCTGCACTTGAATCATCTCTCCATGTATCATAGCAATTATATGTTTCACAATGTGCTCTTGGTGCTTTTCCTTTTTTTGTTATGCACATGTCCTCATTGATCCTTTTTCCTTTATCAGCTATATCATCTTTGTGTGTTCACTTACTACTGCCAGCAGGAGCTCCAGTATGACATCCCCTGTACTGAGATCTTCCATTTATGATGAACAACTGCAAAATTTTTGTCAGAGTCACCACTCACTTTTGTCAACAAAAATGAGAAAATACTTTATGTTTCTTATTCCCAATGGAGTTTGTATAAAGTTCCTGACTCTATGATTAAGGCTTTGATTCTGAATATATTCCCCAAGGAAGTCGCCAATTTGTTAGCTCTCAAAAACACAGGCAGAAAGCTTCAAGAGGCTGCCAATCTCTTGATATGTTTCAGGGTAACAGACAAGGTCAAGAGAACTCAACCTTCTACTCTTCAGGTGTTGCTAGACCCACACGAGTATACCTTTTTGGATTGAGAAGACTTGTTTTATGATTATCCTTGATGCAATAATTTTTCCACAATGGCAAATGGAAGTGAACAAACTGATTCAACATTAATATTCTAAATCTAAATCCTAAAATGCTTAATTAATAGATATAAAGAAGCTGAAGAATTCAAATGATGAAATGTAGAGACTAGTGCCTTGTTGGGTATGCGAAGTCAAATGAGATCAATATGAACAACACTTCTCTGGAGAAAACTCAACTTATCTGGCATATATTATGTTCACAACTTATGTAAACATGCAAAAATATGATTACTAAGCTCTACTTGAAAAATCCAAATGAATCTTTCAGACAACTATGATCAATTAAAAGGATTTAATCTTTGCTTGAAAGAACTAGTCAACTAATCACACAAATACAACAAATGTGTATTGATGAATTGAGTATAAACTTGTTATATCAATTTAAATAGTCATAAAGAATCCATCTTGGAGACAAATTAGCAATACTTTCATTAGATTCAACAAATAATTGACACTAGAGAAATGTAACAACATCAACTGAATTTCATAAATACCTCCATTTTGAAATCATGCAACAATAGTCTCTGATCTGATAATTTTACTCTACTATATCTACTTGCTATGTATCGAAATCTAATAGCTTGTGGTCATTTTACAATTACAAAAATTCCAATTTATACACCAACATCAAGAAAATAAAACAAATTAAAAATCAATGTCGGCCCTCCACAGAATTTGGGCTCCAATCAAGTCGGCTAGCAACGGTTTTATGAACTTACATGTCAGCCACAATAATTTGAATTTCTATTTATTTGCTTGCTGGAACAGTCAGCGAAACATCCTGTTAGCTATGCCAAAGGAAATCAATGGTTATCTGCCTATGTCCTTATTCACTTTCGCCGTGACTTTCGACCGTCGGGGAGATGTCATATAGAAAACACTATGTTTCATCGATATGCATCTCATAATGTACCATTTATTCATTGAGACATTGGGAACTTCTCACCGAGATGCACTTTTGTTTCATTCAAAGTCACTGTAGCATTCAGACATCGGAGAGACCTCACAGCGACCACATCATGTTTCACGAAAGCCCCTTATTCATCTTGTGTGTCAGTATGAAAAATCAATCCTCATACCGACAAGACTTTTTGTTTTCATCGACGAGACCAAAAGTCACTCACTAAGACCTCATATCGATATCACTTAGTCTGGCTGAAACAACACTGGTTTGCATAGTCAGTAAGACAATTCACACTCGCTAAGACCATATGCCACAAAATTCAACTCTTACTGATGTAACCTTTTCATCCATAGGTTGCCAAGACAAGACCAACCTCTCGCCGAAAAACATCTCCCATTCACTTTCACCAAGACAATTCAAAATCGGGGAGACATAATATAAATTACCTTTTGTTTCACCGAAAAGTCCACATGAAACAATATAGTTGCCGTGACATAAGTCCTTTCTTGCCGACAAGTCTATCTACCTCATGTATGTCACTATAACTTCCAACTAATGGCGAGACATCCTATAGATTAATTTGTGTCATACCGAAACACTCGAGCTCACACCTGTTCGCCAAGAGAATGCCAACCTTTCACTGAAAGAAATCCATTTTGTTTTGTAGGCAAGACCCGACGGGCTTGCCAAGACACAATGCCAAAAATTATGACTCTGGCTGAAGTGAACACTTGTGCAAAGTTAGTAAGACATATGGAGATTGCCATGACATCCCACTGAAGACATTTAACTCATGCTAATAAGTCAATTCTTCCATAACCGATTGGTAAGACAAGAAGACTTTTCCAAGATATTATAACGAAGGAAAACCTCTTGCCGATGAGCACCCATTTGAAAAGTCGATGAGACCGAAGGTCACTCACCGAGACCTCACAGCGATAGCTCCAACCTATACCAATATGAATCCACATGCCACCGGTCGATAAGACAACAAGGTCTCACCAAGATATAATGCCAATAACTCCAAGCTCTGCCGATGAATCCTCATATGCACAAGTCGGTGAGACCCAACCCATTTGGGGAGACCTCACCCCGGTGAAAATACTTATGCCAATATGCCTCTCCTTTGTCACCGAAACAACATGAAATTCATGCTGATAACTACCAGTGAGTAAACTTTGATCGACGTGTCATAGGAAACATCTTGCCGATAGGTAGCTCAGACATTTATCAATATAAAACGCACAATGGATCGCGGAGACCCTGCTTTCTTCATGCCGATATGAACCTAGATGTGGATGCCAATCACTGTGACAATGACAAAGTTTTTTCGACCACCTAAAGCAAACATATTTTAACACACAAGCAACATGGGTTAGGGAGACCAAGATAGACCAATGCTGATATGGATCACGACATGAAAAATGGATAACTCGATGGATTCAAAGGGGCAATAGGGAAAAATGCAAGCAAAATGTCATAAAGAGGGAAAAATTGCGCACAAGCTAAGACCAATCTGGAAATTTATGAGAGTGAACAACATGTAAAGACACCATATTTTTACAGTCCCAACAGGTGGGGGGTGCGAGAGGGGGGATGGGGTGTATATACTATATACTATACATATGGTACTTAAAATGTTAGTTATGAAAATATGTATAAGACTATTAAGAAGTAAAATAGAAAAATTGAAATAGTAAATTAGTACTTGAACATTGAACATTGAATATTGAAGTTTTCAATATCAAATTACTAATTAGAACTTAGAATAGTAATACTCAATACTACATTGTAACAATTGTTGAATCAACAAATGGAAGATTTCTATTATATTATATCAAAAATATCTGATTATAAAGAAATCACAAGGAGTAGCATGATTATATGATATCAAAACAAGTACAAAATCAAAATGTCAAAATGACAAAATGTAGTGAAGGCTCGATAGAGGCCTCTAATCATCCCTCAAGAGGTCGGAAAACTCCTCATCACTAGAACCACTGGACTAGTCAAGGTCAAGATCCACCAAAGGAACACCAACCAGCCCTATATCTGAAGCATCCTCATCCTCATCAATTTGTGATGGCTCCTTTGGCTCTACATCCCATCATGTTGTTGGGATCTCCTTGTACACACGTTTCTTGTGGTTAGTGATACGCAAGGCACTATGTACAACCACTAGCTTCTCTGCTCTCCTAGAGGTAAGTCTATTCCTCTTAAGAGAGTGGATGAAGCTATAAGTAGACCAGTTCTTCTCAGAAGCTGAAGAACTAGAAACCTATGACAAAAAACAAATGGCTAGTGTGGTAGTCAATGATTTTGGTCTATGACAAGTCCACAAAATTGGATCCTCTTGTGCCATAGTTCTTATGTCCACCTTTGTTGTAGCCTTATAACCCCTAAGAGTAGCAAATTTCATCCACTGAGTGCGAATGTTGCTAGCAACTTCAACATCATACATCCTATAAATGCATCTGAAGAACCCTTCCTTCACCTCATCATCCTAAATCAGTGTAACTATACCAGGCCTAGGCATGTACCACTTCGGATTCAATGCATAAGCAACCATGTGCAAGGGAGTGTTTAGGCTATCCCATCTACGCTGAATAATAGGTTGAATGTAAACATTGTAGAATGCTAAAGTGGGGTCCTTCTCTCGCACAATTGCCCTCATCTGACCAAGCATAGAATCAATGCACTCATACACCTCCCCAAGGTTAGGTGCATCCCCATCCCCATATCTGATGACCTACACAACTAGTGTAATGATGGTGACAATATATTTTGCATCATGCCAAAATGTATCACTCTTCACTATCTCCTTCACCCTCTTTCCCTACTCTATCCTAGCCCCATCCAAATGATTCCATTTTTGTGTCATAACCATGAGTTGCAGTGGCTCTTGCAACTCAAGCATTCTCTCCAAAAGAATGAAATAGGATGCATATCTAGTCTCAAATGGTTTCAAGAACTCCTTTGTGAAGCTCCTGAAGATGGCATGTGAAGTGTGGTGGTTACAAATATACATCTGCACATCTCTAGCATTGTTGACCACTCCTCTAATCCACTCAATCTTTCCCATGTCCTTGAGTGCGTTGTTCATGGCATGCACACAACATGGAGTCCACCAAATGTGTCTGTATGATGCCTCTATAAGCCTCCTTGTAGCTTTGCACACATGTGTTGCATCTGTCACTACTTGGACCACATTTTGTGGCCCAATCTCCTCAATAGCTATCGGAAGGATCTCAAACTGAAAATCAACATCTTTTTGATGCCCTAAACAATCAACTGCCCTGAGAAAGAATGGCCCCTCTGAGCATGTAACTATAACATTGATCAGTGGACAATGCCTAATGTCTGTCCACCCATCCATAACTATGCTACATCCAGACTCCTCCCAACATGCCCTCATCATCTCCATCAATGAATTGATCTTGGCATAGTTGTTATCCAAGATTATGGTCCTCAATTTGTGCTCACCTGGTGGCACATATGATGGTCCTCCCTTTGCCACCATCGACATCATCTCCTTATAATGAGATCGTGCTACATGGAATGGGATTCCATTGGAAAAAAAGAACAGGTCTGCCAATGGAATCATCTATCTAATCCCTCAGGTGCACATTAAATAAATCAGCTATGGGGTTAGGCTGACTTTGCATCTTACGTTTCCCCTTGCCCTATTGTGATTCAGCCATAGTCCTATATGTGGATGACGGTCCTGAGGTTGACCCTAACAATGCTTCTACTCTCTGATGCAATGTAGGAGTAGAAACATGTGGTTGCCTCTGCATTTGCTGCTCATGAATCTACTGAATAGTCTAAATATGTTGCCTACTAGACAAGGTAGTAGGCATTGGAACTGCCACGTCATCTAGAACACCCCAAAGCTTGTTGAACTCAATTCTGTATTTCAAATTTTTAGCTTTCTTCAAAAAATTGCATGCTCCCACACCCTTTCCTGGCCAAAAGAGGAAGTGTGCATTAACTCTGGTGATGCTCCCAAACCAATCATCACCACAAATGTTGCATTTACATTTCCTCGTACCACTAGTTGATGATGTTGGGGCTGTTATTCTTGTTGCAAACTGTTTGAGAGGAGATTTGGGATCATAAGGACCCCTAGCCCACTTTTCCAAAAGCTGGGAAGGGCAATCAATAGAAACTGGTGCACTAGATATGGAACTAGTATGCCCTTCTGGATTTGACCCATGCTCACCCCCCTCATTATGCTCATCCTCATGCTCAGGTTCATATTCTGATTGGCTCGCACTATGAGAATCAATTTCCATCTCATCCTCACTCATTTCATGACTATGGGAGCTCATTTTGACACTGCATTTCACAAAATGAAAAAAAAATTTAATAAACACATAGTTTTAGCCTATGCCCTACTTTAAAATTAAAAAATAAAACTCTATATTTTAAAATTTTCAACAAATTTTAAATTGCAAAACAAAATCTAAGATTCTAAATTAATTTAGAAATTAGAAAATGGAACAACAAGAATTTAGAAATGAAATAAGAAAAATTAAAAAATGAAACAACAAGAAATGAAATAACATTGAAAATCAGAAAATAAAATAAAAAATTAGTTAAAAACCCTACCTTTTGCTTGAAAAATCTCTTCAACAAGGTGAAGAATCTTCCTCCTCTTCTTCTTCTTGCTCCTTGACACTCCTTTCACTCCTTCAATCACTCTTTCCTTAGCCTTCACTCTTCTTCTTCTTGCGGTAGCAAACAAGTAGAAATGAAAATGTGAATAAAAATGAAGATTAGAGGGCCTTTGAAGGAATGTAAGAGTTTAGATGGGCCCCACATACCATTAGGGTTCAAATAGAACAAATAAAATATTAATATTTTAAAGTTTTGTTTTTTTGTGCCTTTTGGCTGTCTGCTGCGGGAGACATTTGGGCATCCCTGAGATGCTCAAGGGACACCCAAGCATCTCCCTCAGCATCTTGGAGATGCCCAAGCATCTCCGGTGGTGAGCCAATAAATGGTGGCACCGCCAGAGATGTGGGAACGCCATCCACATGTCTCCAGGACATCCCCGTTCTAGAGACGCTAGGGCCTAGAGGGGCGGATGCGTCCCCAGGGTTCACTATTTATTGTGAATAGATTGAAGCAGCAACTATATGGAGACAGATTTTGGTCTTACTCATTTTTCTTAAATTCTTCTTTAGTAGGGTTTCATAATATTTTTCCTGTAAATTTTTCCCATTTTTCTCATCGACATCATTGAGACTTGAGAGCACGACACAATTTGTGTAAAATCTTGAGGTAAGTCACTTGCCATGATTTCGATGAGTTTTTTCATAGAAATCTATACAAGACCAAATCACTTTTGTTGTGTTTTATTTCATTCTAAAAAAAATTTTCTTTGGAAATCTATACAAGACCAGATCACTTTTTGTTGTGTTTTATTACATTATAAAAAGGGCATTGGTTTTATGGTTTTATTGTGGCTATTTTCATATATAATATTATTGTAATACCTAGTGTTAGATCCTTATTTGTTTCTTCACATGGAGATATTTTGAATTGTAAAATGAATTTTATGTTCATTTGGTGTTTTAATTTGTTTTCATTGCTCTTGAGGATATTTTTGTGACAATTTCCATACAAAATTATTTAGTATTGAATTATAACAGCTACTGCTGAAGCTATAAATGCAATGGTTGCCAGAGCTATTTTCACATAGAGTGGACAGTAAAGATCAGATAATCTTCATATATTAAACTTAATTATACTTGTTTTTGTACTTTAAAGACCAAATGTCAAGGCAAGGGATTGGTGTGACACAAATGACTAAAATTTTACAAGATTGTGTTGAATAAGTGACAACAACTTGGTTTGGTTACATGGTCAAGGCTAAGCAGTCAAATTCGGTACCAATATACTTTGATAGTATTATGTTATTTTCTAAAACCTCGTGTCTATCCAAAAAATTAGGGGTGCTACATTTGAGAGATCATTTTCCCACAGAGAAAGAGAGCTAGCATCCCTGTATTTGCATCAAATTTAGGTACAGTGAGTGCAATGAGTGTTGAATTCCTGTGAACCATTACTCACTACTCATGAAACATAGGTCAATGAGTTTGACTCAAAAAACTATAAAGTTGAATCCTGATAAATACCTCCTCCTTATCAATCAAACTATAGGGATACAAGTTGTATGAATACAAGTAATAGTATTGTAAATCCAACGGTATCCCAACTGGAAAAGTATCGCATAAAAAGCAATAATCCTACTTAGTTGTAAGGGTTGGGATCTTATTAATCAAACTGTAGGCATACTGACTGACGAAGTAGCCAGGAAGCAGCCATGGAAAAGGCTGGGGATGCCTAAATTTATAGGGGTATTTTAATTTAAATTGACTAAATTTCAAAATTCCCATTAACTACAAGAAATATTATTTACTCAGGCATTAATGTGCTTTAACTTCTAATAAAATCAAATGCATGTACATAGAACACAATCCTCATTTCAATGATGAGATGTATTGAGAATATATATAATGATACACACACAACATGAATGATGAATGTAGTAGTAGATGAATTTGTTTAGACATTGACAAGCTTCATAACCTAAGCAAGGATTCATAAATATCCTTACTTGTCACTCATTTACATTGTGCCAGTCATGCTTTATCAGAGTTTATGCCCTTTACAGTATCACCATAACGAAGAATGTTGCAATTGTGGCCCTTTCTATGATGAGTTTTGTTAAAATTTATAAAATAAAATAAAATTGAAATTATACAGAAATTTGGTTTTCATTTGAAGAGAAAAATTCACAAAATAAAAAAACAATGGGAGACAAAATAATTTAACATCACTGCAATATAGATTTTACTTCAAAAATAAAATTACAAATAGTGGGCCTTTAAGAAAATACCTTGGAAAGTGACATTCATTTCAAGTGCAAAATTTCTTCCAACATCAGTGGTAAAATGAATGGAGGGTTAACAGCCATTTTGCCTTAAAATGAAAGGGTTTGCATTACAATAGGTACCATGCAGTGAAGCAGCTTGAAATTGATAGAATTAATTGCTTGAAGGTTCACTAAAAGAAATAACCCAACGTCACTAGTAAAAGCAATAAAGGGTTAGCAACCATTGAGTAATAATGAAAGGGTTTCAATTAAAATAGGGCATGAAGCATAAAAGTAGAAATTCACTTCACCCTTCTGATGTTTCCTTGCTGTCTTCCTGTCATAACTGCCATTGCCATTTCATTCAAAAAAAGGCTCAATGGAAATTGGCAAATAGTGAATACACACAGACCCAAAGTATTTTAACTCACATGCAAAACCCCAAAAGTTGAGGTAAAATTAATATAGTACGCAGGCTACAGCTGGTACGATTTTTATAGATATGAATTGATCTTTTTATTTATAGAAATGAACGACCCGGCATACTAATGGAGTTAACTATGAGGCTACAGACACAAGGGATGCAATACTGGTTGCCTTAAGTTTCACCGAGTTAAACCGTGCTCCATCCATTGGCTGAACGAGGCAAGTGGCATTCTCCGCAACTAGAAGTGGTTGTACTATCTGCAACCCACGGTGAACCTGTTATGATGAATGGATGAGATTTGTTACATCGTAGTACATTACCTGTTACTCAATCTGCACTATTCGACATCAAAAGGGTTGGAAAAGCTTAGCATGGGGATGCCTTCAGCGTAAATACATGAAGCGAGGAATTGGTAGTTTTTGTCTCCTTCGTCCAAGAGGATCTGCTGGACTTTGATTTTGTCAAAGATGTTATATTCATGTATGGAGCCCATGGACGGTCAAGCCAAGCGAATCTATCTATCACCGTCCATGGTTGGTTAGCTTTTAAATTTAGTTGTGGTTAAGAATATGCCACTCAAATATCATATTGATATTATACATGATGTCAAATAAATGGTATCGATATAGAAACCAGTTACAAGCAAGTGAACTGATACGATGTGACATCGTATCAGTTCACTTGCTTGTAACTGGTTTCTATATCGATACCATTTATTTGACATCATGTATAATATCAATATGATTAATTCGGTTATCATTTCATCTTCCAAGGGTTAGGGGAGAGGATCTAGTAGTTGAGTGTCTTAATTTCACACTCTCAAAATCTTACGTGAAAATTTCAAATCACTCTCAATTTTTTATAGTAGTTTTAGGGTCACATTATCAAATATGATGCAACATCAACATGATTTTTATTAAGGTGTCCAAAAAGGCACAAAGAAAAAGTGAGACCGATACTTGTGCATCTACATCATATTTTATTAGGCACTAATGTGGCATCACATGATTTGTTGCTTTTTAAATCTAAGGAATGCATTTCATTTAATTATGGGTAGTCATCATCAACATTAGCAATTTTAAAGTCACAACTATTGGTCCAATATTGTTAAAAATATTGAGCATTATATAAACAAATGCTATCACAACTATTGGAACATGCTCAAGTAGTGGATCCTTTCCCCTATATGTCATTCAAATTTTTTGTTTGAGTTGTTAATTGAGGAATTAAACATGAAGTATAGTTCTAATTGAATATGAGTTACAATTAACTTATTGCCTATGGTGTTTGATAAGAGAATTTTGATATTTGGTTGTAAGATTTCACATAGTAAAATATAATTATTTTGTATCTAAAAATATGTTGTTACATGAGAATATTAATTTTAAAAGTGATAGATACAAATTATTGAAGTATAAAGTAATGTGGAGAAACATTTCAATTAATCATAATTATTGGAGGAATATGGAAGGGTGCATTTTAAGTCCAGACAAAAGTCTTGTAGAAAAATTATTACATGTCAAAATTAAAATTGATGCCACTAAGTTGTATGCTTGTATAAGAAGCTTTGATATAGTAACTACAAATTCCCTACGAATGGTTGATGCAATGCAATTGCAAGGGAAGTTTCTTGACTCCTATGCCATGCTAAATTCAAATTTTGGAGCCTTGAAGTGCAAACTGTATTTCCTTGTGGTACTTTTAATAGCATGTTTCAAGTGGCAAGGGGAGTTAACACAAGAAAATTGTCATGAGGAGATCTAATGCCTTGTGTTACTAATGTGATTCCCAATCTTACATGTTATTGTTAATACCAATATTTGACCATCTCAATTCATTAAAAATATATAATGTATATACACATCAACATTTAATTTTATTGAATTAATTAAAAATTATATGAATTTTTTTAAAAATTTATATAAAATTAATAATTAAATAAACATTAATATAAATTTGAACATTTAAATTTACCAATTTCAATATAAATGAATTTTTTTATTTTCATACATCAATATTATTAAATTTGATCACCATCAATTAATTAACAAATATTTTGTATAGATTGTTTAGTAAGTAATATTGAATCTAACATCAAATCAATTAGATACATAACTAAAGCATAATATCTATATAATCATTGAAAGTAAATAAACAAGACCCATGAACGTATCAAACCTAGATCAAATATGTGTGTAGTAAACAAACATGCATATATATACATAAATCATGATCCTCAAAGTTAAGTAATTTGCATACATTAAATATAAAAATAGTGTATGATATATTGATATAATGTATCAAGTAAATCTAATGCACTACAAAGCTCACATCTTAAAAGAGTGGCCCTTAGAGTGTAAACTAGTATTGACTATTAAATTATGTTTTAATCCACCCTAAATTCTCATGTATACATGTATTTTCATATAAGTTCATATGCTTGTATGTAAATAAAATGTCATTGATTTTTTTTTTAAATTACAATATATAAATACATCAATTATAATCTAGAATATATAAGTATTATCTCACTTAGTAATTGTTGGTGTATAAACACTTATCCTAAGTTGTTTATACTAATTTAATCATAGTTAGGTGAATTCCACACATGCTATTTGATTATGTCAAAGAGGTTAGTTGTTTATTCTACACATGCTATTTGATTTTGTCAAAGAGGTTAGTTGTTTAGGAGATGTGTCAACTCAATGGACACCTCATGCTATTCTCATGGATAGCCAACTATTCTCATGGATGGTTACTCCCCACCTATCTCTGTTTTGTGGAGAGTCAGGTATCCAACTTCTCCTATTTAAGATTGCTCTTTCAATCAATCTGATGGGTCAGCTAATACAATTTGATGCTTGTTCATGTGTTTGCATTTCTATCTCTAGATCTTCCTAGTTTCTTATATGGTATCAGAGCTTAGGTGGAGATATTTGCAAGCCAATTAGGTGAATCAATTCAATTGTATTTTGTTTGTTTTGTTTTTCTCTGTGTTAAAATTTACAGGGAACTCAAAAGGCCTCAAATATATGTGGCGTTGCATTTTGAAGGCACGATTAATAGGACAGCACACCATTCTGCAGAACAAACTAACGGGACTTCCATCCTTTGCCATAATTCACCCATTTGTACACAATCCCCGCTATGCTAGTGGTCACATTTTTAGCCTCGTTACAGGCTTTGCAAGCGCCTTCTGTAGCCTTCAGCCACATAGAAGGTGACCTTCCTCCGTTCTACTTAGTAACAGAGATCTCAGCCCGGCTCGCGTTCTTAGTGGGGGCTTGGCTGGGATAAGATTGTTGTTAGTCAAGATACAGAGAAAGGCGTTCCCCTTATTGAAGAGGAGTCTTTAAAGATCGTAAGGAAGCCCAAGCACGCTTGTGCTCGTTCAAAGCAAAGAAAGCCATTTGGAGAGGTTCATCTCAAGGTGTCTTCTATCAGAGAGAGTCGTGATTTCGATCATGTGGGTGCCAAATTTTCTTTTGGCGCTAGATATCTGGTCGGGGTTGGTCAAATTTTGGCAGGCCCGCATGAGAACTGCCAATGCCATATTTGACGTTGAAAATCCACCTAAGTGCAATGGAAAATCTCTACGTTTGATCTCAGGCTGAGGCGTCCTCCATGCAGCAACGATCGACCATTTTTTATTGTTGGACGGGTTTGAATGCTCTCAAAAGGGTTGTGTCGCCATTCATCAAACGCCTGTTTTGCAAGTGCACAAGCACGATTAGGTGAACTCAAAATTTCATAGTAGAAAACAGAGAAGTTAAGGGCCAGTCCACGCCTAATTAGATGAGTTGATGCAAAGTGTTTTCAGCAGCTTCCTTTCTCTCTGCACCTATTTTGAATTCTGCAAGATATCGATGGTAATCACCCTTCATCTTAAGGTAAAACACCTTGGACTCAACAGATGTGGATCATGGTATAAGATGTGTGTCAAGAAGGCGCAAAATGCCATCACAAATTTTAGTAAGCTCAGCCTCAACCTTGGCTCTGTAATCTCTAAAATTTGCTAAAGGTATTTAAATTAGAAGACTTGCATCCTCTATAATTTGCAGAGTCAACGTGAGGGGAGTTGGGTATGGATTCAAGCGCACCTTTCAGTGCACTTGCCTAAAACAGATTTACTAGTATTTTTTCCACTTTTTCCCAATTAAATTTGCTGCAAATTTCATTTCACATATTGGAATTTTTTTTTGCTATGGAAGATTTTTTTTGAGAAAGCAAATATTGTAAATCCAATAACTTTTGTAAATCAACTCAAAATTGAGTGATTATTTTTGCAAAAGTGGATGTTTTTCTTGGTTGCTAAATCAACTAGCCTAACATCACACTAATTATAAAGTGTCTGTTAATGCTATTTTTAAGGTGACATAATGCACTCCTTCTATAAAGTGCCACTTTTCTGTATTTTTCTTGGGGGGAATTATGCAAGGTATTTTATAATTAATGAATTGAAATAAAGTTCCAAATGGGGTAATTATCTAGTCTAAAAATGGGAATTAGAAATCATCCATCTGTCATCAATTTGAGAGAAGGAAACTATCAGTCTTGGCACGATGGAATGTTAAAGCACTGTCAATGGATCTATTTATTGCCACATTTTTTTGGAATTATTCCTAAACCTACTACATGTTGGCTGAAATCTATATGGGAAAGTAGAAATGATCATGTCTTAGGATTAATCGGTTTAAGTGTTGGGGACCACACATCATGGGCTCTATCACACATTGGGTGCCCTCGTACTCTCTGGACCACTCTATGAGAAATATATGGAAATCCCACTGGACCTCCATTCCCAGATAATCCCACTATAGACATGCTTCTCGCCCATGATAATGAGGATGATCCTTTGTATGATGATGATACTGAAGAGGAACCTGATTATTGGAATAGTCTTGACTGTCCTGATGACACAAAGACATCTCTTTCTGATTCTCCTCTTTCTACACGTCCTATATTGGCAGCAATTTAGGCTCCTCCACCTACTATTTCAACAGAGACTTTGGCCTCTCTGAAAGCCACTTCAGATTCTCTTCTGCAAGTTCACTCTTGTCCTCTTGATCAACGAGATGTCATCCTTTCATAAATTCATCATTTGTTTGCAGAGTCTCTCCTTCTTGATCATAACAACAGCACTAAGGAAACTTGTCTTCTCTTAGATGATAGCTCACATTGAGTTTCATCTTCTATTGGTCTGGATCCTCTTGTTCTTTCTCCACTCCATGCTCTTATCTTGACACATCTTGATTCTCATTCAAGCAAACCTCACACCTCAGTGGTCATTGTTCTTGAATCTTGTATGAGATAGTCATAGTTCAACATCAACTGTGAGAAACACAAGTATTATCCTGAGCCATTCATCTTGATTCCTTCATGCATTCCACTTGAGTAGGAATTCAATAGTTTGATAGCTAGAGGTTTCTATCTTCCAAAAGGAAGAAACATGATTTGTTGAAAAGGAACCTCCTATAGCATTCACAACACAACATTCATGTTGATATTATTTCTCTTCTCAATGGAGGCACACATGGACATTTCAGGAGTTTTGGGATACATTTTGTTGTGTACAAGGGTTCTCTCATTCTAGGGGGGCTTTGGAGTCTCCACTCTCTCTTGTGGGGGGTATCTAATTGTATATTTTCATATGTTCTTGAGAGAGTCTCTTGAGATATTTAATTTGTACTTTCTTTCTGTTTCTCTTTTTGGAGGATAGTTTTTTCCCATTGGGTTTCCTATCTTTATCCATTTTTGAGAATTTTGCATTGTGCATGGCTACCTAAATTGGCGCATAGCCAAGACTCATTTTTTCATAAACTCACCTTTATCTATGCTTAAGGGGGGTTGTTGGTGTATAAACACTTATCTTAAGTTGTTTATACTAACTTAATCATAGTTAGGCGAATTCCACGGCTTTGATTATGTCAAAGAAGTTAGCTCTTTAGGAGATGTGTCAACTCAATGGACACCTCACACTATTCTCATGGATGGTTACTCGCCACCTATCCCAGTTTTATGGAGAGTCAAGTATCCAACTTCTCCTATTCAAGATTACTCTTTCAATCAATCTAATGATTCAACTAATACAATTTGATGCATGTTCATGTGTTTGCATTTCTATCTCCTAGATCTACCTAGTTTCTTATAGTAACTACTATCTTAATAACTCATGAGGATATATTGTGTCCCTCTATAAATGGAAGGTGAGATGTACTTGTTAGAACATAATGTTATTAGGGGTCATACACTTATAACATTTATATATTGTTCTAATATAAGGTTATTAAACCTTATGCATTATATTCTTATTAAACATATCCTATTTAAAATAATTATAGTCTAAATAATTAGATTATTTATTATTTATGAATGGGGTTGTTGAATAGATGTGACTAATTCCCTTTCAAGTATTATGTCATGCCCTTCCTCCTATATTTAAGGAGGTTCTCTCTCATTTGAGAGATGTTAGAATTTTGATTTTGATATTGAATTCTATCAATATGCACATGAGGTATTATTGACCATGTGGAAGTATGGAGAAGTGTTCCCCAACTTTAGTCTATGTCAAATCAGATTGAATGAACAGAAGAATGCATTGAATGCATAATTATATTTTAGGGTTCGACAGAGAGAATGAGGAAAATTCTTTGTAATCGAATTAAATGTGGAATTGTCTCAATGTAGAGGTAGATTGAAAATGAAGATATATGATAGACCCTATCAGATCAATTAACGATGAGCAAGATAGTGGTGTGTGGCTCGAGGAAAAGGTAGCTTACTAGTGAAGTTTGCAAGCTAAGGAAACCTTAACAGAAGATTTGAGAAGACCTGAATGGTGGTGAGAATCTCGAGACTGAGATTACAGGTCAATGGAGTTAATAAAAAAGAAGACAATCTAAGAATTGTTGTATGAGTTGTATCTGCCATGTGTGTGTAAGGTCAACAAGTGCATAGGGTGTTGAACAAAATTATGTTCACTATGTGTGTAGTGGAGGCAGAGAGAGAAGAGAGTGTATAGTGCAGATGTATGGGACATTATAGAAAGGGAAAGAAGAGAAGAGTGATTGTTCTATGTGTAGAAGAGAGTGCAAAGCAGATGGTGTGTGTTGCAAAGATTTAACTTCAGCAGTAAGAAGTGAGTTGTAATATGTGCAAATAAGAACATAATGTAATGATGCATCTCAAGTTTATGAAGAACCATTTATATGTATATATGAACTTGTAATCCTTTAGAGGTTGTAGCCTCATTGTACTAAGTTGTAGCTCAGATTAGGGTGTTGTTACATCCTTGGAGTTGGGTTACGAGACATAATAACCCAACCAAAATAACTTTGGACAAAATACCCTGGTCACAATAACCTAGGGACAAAATAACCCAGGGTCATAATAACCCAAACTGAAATAACCCATGGTTAGAATAACCCATGGTTAGAATAACCCATGGAAAAAATATCCCCATAAGAATATAGAGAAAGGAAAACAAAATTTATAAATTACATTTATGTTACTAAAAAAACTTTATTATTCAAAATTTCAATCAAAGTGTCAAATTACGAGCGATACCTCTTATATAATCTAAAATGTTATGCTTGTCATAACCATCAACCAATATTTTTAGTCTTTCTTTGAGTTCATGGTATTTTTTCCTACTTGGTTGCCCAGTGTATCCAACCATATATTTCTCTATTCTGTTCTCTTGGAGACTGTTCTTTTTTCACTACTTTGATGAATTTCTAAACCGAGTTGTGTGATGCTTGAAGCAATTCACTAAATCCTATGTGCCATCCCTCAATAGTATTATTGGTTATGGGAAGATCATCTTGAGTAGCTGAATAGCAATTCCACATTCTGATTGGAAACTTGGGTGATCGTCTATTGCCTCTTCTGGTTAGTCTGCCAATCCATGTGTCTTCAAAATAATCAATTATGGGTTGCAGGGTCTATTCATGTTCTGTATAATAAGGAGATTGTTGAAGTGTTTCAAATGCATCAATTACGTCTATCTGAGGCATGAAAGCTAATGCAACAAGTTTCTTAATCTCATATGCAAATACTTCATCAACATTGTAACATGTTTGTAGACCTTCTTCTTGAACTTTCCTCCACAAGCATTGAGAGAAATGGAAAAAACATCCCCGAATTTAGTGGCATTTGGAATTTTTTTAGAAAGATTTTGTCTAGGGTTATTTTGGCCAAGTTATTATGTCTTGATACCTATATATCAAAAATTATGAAGAATGTGTTGGTTCCCTAAAAAGTCTATTGATTTTTTATACACTCTTTTAGAAAACACTAGGAAAATTTAAAATAATGTTCAAAAAAATATATTACAAAATATCCTCTTTTATGAATTTGGATTTCTCTTCTTATCACTCTACACACTCTTACTTCTTCTCCCTTCTTCCTTTCTTTACTTCTCTTAATTCTCCACTTTATATATCTTCTTAATGCCTTTTCATTTATATCTTTTCATACTCTTAATCACTACTTCCTACTTTGCCTTTATTTTTATAATTATTACCATTTTATAGGTTATTTAAGCATATTAAAGGTGTTTTAAGGCTATTTTAGGGGTATATAATGGACATATGGTCTAAAAATGACCTCATTTGCCTCTATGGTGCCTCACAATCATATTTATAATTATTTTATGTCATTTCTAGTTTACTAGCTTGATCTAAAATGACCACTGGTTATTCTGTCCATGGGTTATTTTGACCATGGGTTATTTAGTCCATGGGTTATTATGACCTTGGGTTATTTTGTCCTTGGTTTATTTTGGTCGGGTTATTCTGTCTAGGGTTATTTTGGCCAGGTTATTATGTCCTGATACCTTGGAGTTGTAGCTCCTAAAGTACGGTGTTGTTGCATCCTTCAAGTGGTTGCTTCTAAATTAGGTAGTTGATGTATCCTTGGGTTGTAGCCCTAAAAGCATTGTAACAAAGATTTGGATTGTGACCTTGGATTTGAGTAGTAGACTCAAGCCAGCTTTGTCACTGTGGTTTTTCCCATATCGGGTTTTCCACATATATCTAGTGTTATGTGATGTTTCTATGTGCATGCATATTTCTGTATCACATGATTAATATCTACACATTTGTTGGTTAATAGATTTATCACCTAACTCTATATTCTCATGCCCACTAAGGTGACAATGTAACCTTTGTTTGATATTCAATGGATAATTTTTAACTAATTTTTCTTTTAACAAGAAAGCAAAGAATGGATGGGGCTTTTAACTAGAAAGCTTTAAAGGCATTCATCAACTTCATATAATAAAAACTGAAATTACTCAATAGCTAAAAGTAAATCAAATACCACCACATAATCCTTATTCATAGATAATGATGCTATAGCAATGAAAAAAATCAAAATATCTATCACTCCAATAATAAATAACACACTGTCAAAACATTCTGCATAAGCAGAACAAATTCATACACCATAATTCAAAGATTACGAATGCATAAACTCCACCAATGTCTTCTACATCAGAATAAAAGAAAACAATAAATCTAGATAAAAAAGTTTTTGCTCTAATGAGTAAATCAAAGTTTTCCCAAAAGATCCAAATCACATCAACCAAACCCATATTAAAACATAACCAATTGTCTTTGTTAACAATTTCTTGAAAGTAACCATACCAAATAATTAAAAATAGTCTTTAACTTAAAGGAGCTAAAATAAAAGAAACTATTAGGAGATACTAAAAATAACTGTGCATCATTTCCTCCTGCCTCAGCCTCTTCATCTTCTAGATCCTCAATCACTTCTTGCTATAATGGTTTTTCTCATTCCTTCATCATGGATTTGCAGTCTCTGTACTAGGTAATAATTGCAAATATTTATTTTCTCCCTGGTGTTACAATGATCTGTAGTCTAGTTCTCTATTTGGTTAGAGCAACCTCAAACTCATTCAGAGTGTTAGACCTCCTATCTACTTTAGCCTTAAAGGATCCGAGGTAGAGTTACAATTTATCGAATTTGGAGAAAGATTCTTTGGTTATTGTAGTAGGAATTTCTATCTCCCTATTGAATACTTCTTTGAATTTTAGAAAAATTTCCTTTGAATCTAGAATCTTCTCATCAAACTCATCAGTTATCTCCACCTTTAGATCATGAAATTTTCCTTTAATCTCTACTGTCATGTCTAGATACTTTTCAAGCACTTCAGTAATTTCTTTTACCAAGTTATCATAGATGCTTAATTTCCACTCCAATGAGTCGGACCAACAAGGATCTAATTCCTTTGGATCATTCACAATTTTTTCATTAATCAATTTCATTTGATCCATGGAAATCAACTCTTTCATTTCTTGTGAGAGAACATAGAGGCTAGTATGATCTTTCCTAATTTGTTGTAGCTCTATCATCAATTCCTTCCTTTTATCAACAATTTTAATGTAGGAAAGCATAGATTTACTAATAAAGAGGGTAGCCCCCTAAGACATTTCATCAATCCATTTGTTGGTAGCTTTGGAGTAGCTCAGATTCTTTCTGATTAATTGCATTATAGATCCATCAATATAAATCCTTCCTGAGAGCTTGAGGCTTCACTAGATATAGAAGAGGAAACTATAGAAGAAATAAAGTTATTAAAATCAAGAACCTAAGATTGCAATTTCACCTTCTCCTTTCTTTATTCTCTTACCCACTCGACTAAGGCATTGACTAAATAATTAGCATGATACACATCACCTACAAGTGTTTGGGGCCCCATATCAACATGTGTGATTTTATAGTCAACCACTATTATCTCATCATCATTTAGATCCTTTACAGGCTCTACAATTTCCAATACTTGATTACCAAAATTAGGGTCATTTAGTATTCTTGGAATTCTCTGAATTTTATTTGGCCTTGAGGAGGTTTGAATCAAATTCACAACTATATCTACTCCAACTGTTGTTGGAGTATATTTTCTCTTTTTCTCCACTACCTTTCTTAGTTATACTAGGGAGACTTCTACTAAAATAGAATCCTTATTTCCTTGAACAATCTCCCTAGACTCACTATGAGTGTTTGGTATGTTTTCCACTAAGGAAGAGGGTACTTCAAACAATGGAGGGAAAGTGTTATCTTCAACAATCTGCTTAAAAATGATATCAGAATCTTCAAGCATAGGTTTTGTTTGATTAGTCCTCCTTTTAGGAGTAAGGGTAGGTATGTTGTCCTATTCACACATTGACTTCAATTTAGCCATTTCTTTAGGCTTCCCACCATCACCCCCATACTATGAATTTGCACTAGAGGACCTAGTATCCAATCTCGCCGATGATGTACTCCCTACAACTGTCTGATTGGACCCCTGCTCATTTCTCAAAGATGATTTTGGTTCATGAGTAGAACTTGTAGCTTATTGCCACTTCCTTCTAACTAGTCCTGAGTTCTTTTCAATATTGGTGCAGCTCATACATTCATATTCAAAACTTCATTTTTACTCCAGTCAACCTTGGGATGAGATTTATAGACAGTTTTCATAATCAGGATCAATGACCACCAAATCTTTAGTCACACTTTTAGGAATTTGGAAAGAAAGACCAAAAAATGTATTTGCCTGAGTGTTAACCTCATATAGTCTCGTTTTAAGACTTCATTTTCATCAATACAATCTTCCCAAAAGTCCTCAATAGAAGGTTGATGTTGATATGAACTTGCACCATATAAATTCTATCTCACAAAACCCTTGCTATCAAAATTAGCCCTCATAAATAAATACTGGAGGTTATACTCTTTAAGAATTCATTTAGCACCCTTGGCCATCTAATTATTTTTTCATGTGAAAGAAGGAGTTTTTAATGGGAAAACATATCTCCGCTTCCCCATATTCATGTACTTTACATTCACCATAGTCATTTGTCTACAGACCTCCAAAAACACCATAAAATCTTCAGGATATCTAGGCAATTTTAATGGGGCTTTCTCATAACCTCCTATCCTCAAGTAGGAAAACCTATCAAATTGAATATAAAAACTTCCAAAATTTGATACTAAAGAAATTGACTTAGCGGAAAGACGCATTTCAGGATTCCCATCCAATTTTCTCATAGCTTCCATCAAGAATGCATCATTGACAAGGCAACAACTCTCCCATCCCAACTTTCTTGGTAAATTATGGATAGCACTTATATATAGGAATGCCAGAAGTTGGAGGTACTTGTGGCTTTAACCCCAACTGGAAATATTTTTGACTAGCTATAATGTATATTAAGCAAGAACATAGATGGAAGGTAGCAGTTTTCTAGAATTTGGCCAATTATTCATGCAAATGAAAGAAAATTATCCTAGCCTAATCAATTAACACATTCTCATCACAGATAACCAAAATAAACTAACACATCCAATCTTCAAATAATTCAATTTGTGCATTCCCAATGATGTGGTGTAACAAAGCAATGGCATCAATAATTTCCCTTTTGAAATGCACTCTCTCAAGTTTGGCAGGTAACCGTGACTTACCTCTTTTCTCTGATTTCAACCATCCTTTGGCCATAGAATTCTTGCACCAATCATCATTAGCTCTAAAAAACTCGCTATCCATAACAACAAACATGTCCTTTATAGGCACTCTTTCAGGAATCTTTAGCGTGTGGGAAACAATTCAGGAGAAATTTTAGCAACAATGGTCCCATCCACAACTTTGATTTCTCGTGTTTTTGGAATATATCTTCTCGCGCATGTGGCTATTAGGTCCACACTTAGCATGACTTCTAAAAACCCCCAACATGACCTAATCCGCTCTCTAACAATTTTGTGTCAATAGTAGACCTATTGTTACTTTCCAAATGCACCCAGAATTCCTCTAGTTTAAAGGATCCTAGCTCTGTGTCCTTTACATCGAGCCAACGATTTTCAATTTCTACCTACATGAGCTCACAACACCTAAAGAAACACATGTATACTTGAGGAAATAATTATAGAAGGTAGAGGTACAACTAAAGAATCAACCAAATAAATCTTAACCACCTTAAGTCATATAGAATGACAAGATGTGTGTTTGGTGCTAAATTAATATGGCACTTTATTTTAATCCTCAGTAAAGAAAACCCTAAGATTTGTGTGCTTTAGAAAAATCCTTGATAAGACATCTCCTGGTTGTATCGTGCGCCTCATTAAATGCATAGGTGATGCCTCAAAACATGTGGGATGGACAACATATCACCTTGTCGCAAAAAATTGAAACTTTATAACCCAAAGTCGAGAGTTACAAGGTTATGGAAACCTCTGACTCTCTGACTACACAACAAACCAACACATTTGATGCTATGAAAGAAGGACAAGTCAGGCTATCAAGAAGTTAGGAAAAACACAAATCCGACAATAAGAATTAAAGACATCAGGCACCAGCGAGTTAGGTTTCAAAACTTAAAGAATGTGTGACAAGGGGTTAAAAACTTTGAGGATCCCATGACAAAGGCTAAAATGAATGCAAAGACCTTAGGTTTGGGTAGTAAGTGAAAAATTAAAGACCACAAAAGACAAAATTTAAAAGTACATGATACATAGTATACCCATGGGTAACATTGGCTCTGAATGGGGACCAAGACTAACAAGACATAGAGAATCCAGAAACATGGCATAAAGCCTTATTCATTGGGCAACAAAGTAAAAAACTTTACAAGCCAAAAACTGAACAAAACAAACAAAGCAAACAATAAAACTATGTATAAGGATGGACCCAATGAAACAATTATTCAAACAATTTCAAATCTTTCCCATTATAGGCAAGAGGTAGAATTGTTGTTATGTGGATCCTAATCAGACTCAGAGTTTAAATTTTCCCCACTTTTATCGGTGTGGTTTCCCCCCAAATTATTTAATGCAGGTTTGGGGGCAGCATTCCCAAGACAAGGTCAAGGGGCATCACCCCTGGCGCGCTTCCTGTCACGATACAGGGTAGGGTCGAGGGGTAGCGCCCCTGAAAGCTCTCACAATTTTTTATTATTTTATAAAGGTGTCGGGTGCTATTTTTCTACATGCTGACATAAAAAAACCCTATTTTGTAACTGACATAAGTCTTGATAAAAGGCTAAGGGTTAGGGTTTCTATTGACACTGTATTACAATAGCATTTACAACAGTATTGAGTTGCAAGAATTACTGATTGTAATCGGTTTGATTTACTTGATAATAATATTGGACTCTCTGTTGGTGGATGTAGCCTGAGTTTGGGTGAGCCACATTAAATATTGTCTCTTGTTATTATTTTTGTGTTTTTCATTCCTCTATTTAATCTTTATTTGCATTTAATTGATATTTTATGCATACAATTCCTAACAAGAATAGTACCATCAGGATAAGCTAACTGGAAAGCATGATCACCAACAATCTCCTTAATCAGGAAAGGCCCTCTCCAAAAACCCTTTGAAAATTAGGGAAAAAAATACCAAAATTTGAGAGCACCTTCCAAAATGACCTCCAATATTAAGAAGACGCCTTTCCTTTATGGTACCAAGATCTTTCTTAGATACCAATTGCAATATGAAATAAATCGCAATAATAGAAGAATATGATATGAAATATTATGTAAATACTTAATAATAACTGAGAAAACAAGCCACTTCGAGGGGGAAAACCTCCAAATATCTCAAATGAGAACACACTTCACAATATGATGATGAAATAAGATTCACTACCTCCTATATATTCCTATATATGCTTAGGATATTACCCAGGCCAACTTAGATAGCCCTATATAAGCCTTAGGCCAACTTAAATAACTAAATATCAATATAATAATGATAATATGACTTAATTAAGAGTTAAGATAGCCACAAGACAACTAATCATAACTTGATGTACACCAATATTAAGGGCGTGGCATAAGATTGTGACATAAGATTACATAATATTGTGGAATACATCTTAATCTTATGAATTGAGACATAAATTGATAAGTATCTTATGTGTACTCCAAGTAAAATTAGGCGACTAGTGTTAATAGGACCTAGGTGATGAACTAGCTAGGTAGAACACATTATTCACATTGGCGTGCATAGCTACTCACCTATGCTATATTACAATGTTGCAATGGTCCAACGCAAACATGTAGACATTCTCTATTTCAATAAGTTTTGACATTTGACCTTCTTTATAGATGGCATTCAAGTGACCATTTAGGGCATCATTAAAGAAAATCTCATCCATTTTAGGGTTTTGACCACATGTCGTGCTCTTGATTAATACTTAGGATATAATTTTAGTTAGTTTAATAGGTGAAAATTATTTCAAAAATCTTTGATCTATGCCCACTCATGCGTCCCTTGGCAAGGACTCCAACAATACCACGACCCTTAGTACATTAAATGAAAGAGGACTAATTCATTGTGACATCCTTATAACTCAATTTTAAAATGTAGAATTGAGAAAAACCTTATCTTCTAGATTCTTGAAAAATATATAGTCTAAGCTATTCCACCAAGGTGAAAGTTATTCTCCATACAATATGTACCAATGACCATTATATATGTTTGGTTATTATGCATTAGTCTATACCATACATGATTGATAAATGTACAATTTACATTCAAATAAATGTGAATCATTATAATTGAAAGTACCATTATCCATAACTGATTAATTCAGATACTAATAACATGTAAGTTATAAGTTCAAAGATTAGTTTATTTGTTTAAACAAATTTAATTTTCAATACACTTGAAAAATATTTTAAATATTTCTCCAAATAATAACCATAAACATATTTTATATATGAAAATAGACTTTACGTTTCACCCATCCTTAGCCGAAGCCACATCGAAACATTAATGCCCACGCACCACAACAAAAATGTTTTTGATTCCATTTAATATGCTTCTGCTTTTCTTCCACGCGGTTTCCCCCATAAAACACACCCATTCTGTCATTGTACCCCTGGCTCAGTTTTTGTCTTTATATAATAGTCCACTTTCTTTCCCCCCTTCCGAAGTTGAGCCCATTCGCTTACACGCCAGTGGCCATCCTCCCCATTTTCACTGCTTTTATCTCCATTGTTGTGTCCAGCCGAGTAGAATTCCATGGCATTCACTACCACAAATGGTCATCAATCTGAGATGGAGACTACAAATTCTTTCGATGAGATTGCACCGCCATCTGCATCTGCTTCTGCTACATCCTCACACCATTAAAAAGGATGCCTTACGATGTATATATTAATTGTCGCGGATACGATGTCAAAAACACGGTGTCCAGAGCTATCTACGAAGTCCTCCGTGGCATGGGATTGAGGGTTTTTCTTCATTCTGAGGAGCTTCAATCTGGGGACATCTTCCCTCCAGCAGTACTAGACGCAATGCGTAGTGCTTCTGTTTGTATAGCCATATTTTCTCCCAACTATGTGCTATCTGCTTGGTGTCTTTCAGAGCTGTCTTTTATGCTCAAAACTGGCACACCCATTATTCCTGTTTTCTACCATGTTCAACCTGGTGATCTGCTATGGGCGGGTGAGGGAAGAGGAATATATGCGCATGCTTTCTTGGAACATGAAAAAAAGTGTAGATATAGCCCAGAAAAGCTTCAAGATTGGAAGATCGCACTCTGGAACGTCTCATTATATTGGGGCGAAATCATCACTAATGATTGGTAAGCAATGAATAATCTGTTTCCGGCACATCTTTTCCATATCTCCCCTTTCAAGCAATTTTTTTGTATTTATATTTAACATTCATATAATCGCCACTGTTTAGTGACCTTTCTTCTTTCTTTCTTTTTAATTTATCTGACTCGTATGTTCAGTGAGGAAGGAAAGATGTTGAAGACTATTGCAAATCATGTATTAAAGTAATGCAAATAGTACCATTAGAAGTAGCAAAGCATCCTGTGGATCTTCAAGAAGCTGTAGCAGACTTTGAAAAGATTACAGCCCCAACTCCATTACAAAAGCTGCGAATAAAAAAGTTGCCCTACGATGTTTTTATTAATCATCGCGGAGCGGATGTTAGACTCACGCTGGACAGATCTATCTACAATGTGCTCGGTGGCATGGGATTGAGAGTTTTTCTTGATTCGGAGGAGCTTCAATTTGGGGACATATTGTCTGAAGCAATACTACAAGCAATGCGTACTGCTTCCCTCAGTGTTTCGATTTTCTCTCCCCGCTATGCAGAATCGCCCTGGTGTCTTGCCGAGCTATCGTTTATGCGCAAAATTGGTACACCTATTATTCCTGTTTTCTATCTTGTTCAACCTGATGATCTGCGATGGGTGACAAAAGGAAGGTATGCAAATGATTTTCTTAAACATCAAGAAAAGGGTAGATACAGCTTGGAACAGATTAAGGAATGGGAGACAGCACTTCACGAGGTCTCATTCTACAGTGGCTACATCATTAATAATGATGAGTAAGTTATTTCAAATATGTCTCGTGTACCTTTTATGATGCCATCCTTTCTATTCAATATTTATTTTTCCTATATATTTAGGACCAAAATAATCATCTGTTTAGTAAGGTTTGCTATATTTTTTTTAATTCTCATGTTTCACATGTATCCAGTGGCGTGCAAAGTGTAGTTTTCCGTTACACCAAAACTTGCAAGTGTTAGTGAACTTTCCAAACCAGGACCTTCACCTAGACCCAGAGTGGCAGTTAGTCCACATGATCATCTGTTTAGTAAGGTTTGCTATATATTTTTTAATTCTCATGTTTCACATGTATCCAGTGACGTGCAAAGTGTAGTTTGCCGTTACACCAAAACTTGCAAGTGTTAGTGAACTTTCCAAACCAGGACCTTCACCTAGACCCAGAGTGGCAGTCAGTCCACATGATCATATGCCCAGAGGTGTGGCAGTTAGTCCAACACCCCCCTTCTGATGCAACTCGGGGGAATTGAACCTAGGTTGTGGCTCTGATACCATTTGTAGTTTGCCATTACACCAAAACTTGCAAGTGTTAGTGAACTTTCCAAACCAGGACCTTCACCTAGACCCAGAGTGGCGGTTAGTCCACATGATCATATGCCCAAAGGTGTGGCGGTTAGTCCAACACAAAGATTGTTGAGTGAGGAGCAAAGGGTATTGAAGAATATTGTGAATGCTATATTGAATAAAAAGAGAAAAGTACCATTAGTGGTAGTAAAACATCCAGTAGGTCTTGATGAAGCTGTAACAGAATTTGATGAAATGATTGAACACGAATCTGCAAAAGGTCAGTCCAAGGTCCAAATTATGGGAATCTGGGGCGTGGGTGGTTCTGGCAAGACCACGCTTGCAAAGGAAATATATAACAGGAAATACCAGACAATGAGGAGGTCCACTTTCCTTTTAGACGTTCGAGATGCTGGTGTGAAAGGACTCTTGGTTGAAAAACAAGAAAAAACTTCTGGAGGACCTTGGTGTTAAAGGCGCAACCTTTGAGAATGTAGAACAAGGCAAGCGGATTCTACAGAGCCTTTTGAGATCTGTTTTTGTTCTTATTATTTTAGATGATGTGGATCATAAAGACCAACTGGATGCTCTATTGCCAGCACCATAGAGCCTTGGGTTAGGAAGTTTGATTATTGTCACCACACGCAACTCAGATTTTCTGAAAGCGTCGGGCATCTCCACTATTTACCAAATGAGAGACCTGAATGCCACTCATGCAAAGCAGCTTTTTTGTTGGCATGCATTCTTACAACCCTCTCCACTAACTGGATTCGATGATTTGGTGGATTTGTTCGTAATTGTTTGTTGTGGACTGCCTTTGTCACTCGAGGTCTGTGGGGGACAGCTCTATGGCAGATCTAGCAAGGATTATTGGCAGGATCAATTGTATGAAATTTCCAAAATAGCTCTAGAAGACATCAAAAGTAGGCTGAGAGTAAGCTATGACGCTTTACGTGAAGAAGAGAAGCAGATTTTCTTGGATATTGCGTGTTTTTTCATTGGAGAAAAGAAAAGTTTGGCCACTGCAATATGGGATGGATGCAGATTTGATGGCCTACAGAGATTGGAAGCTCTGATGAGCAAATCTCTGGTTGAGCTAGACTAGCAGAATTGCATACGAATGCAAGGCCCCCTTAGGGACCTAGGAAGAGAAATTGTAAAAGCACAACCGCCCTATCGTCTTTGGGTATCAACGCAAATCAATCTGATTAATGAACATGCAGAGGTGAGGTTAATATTCCATTTTAGAGATTCCTACAATTCATTGCATGCAAAGCCCAATTTTTAGGCTGAATTCAACTACTTGTATTCACAATTTTGTTTCTTTTTTTTTTCTTTTCCATTCAGAAGACTCTGCAGATTCAAGGGATAATGGCAACTATAACTCAATTTTCTGCATGTTCTGCCCATTGAGAGTTCCCTAGCTATTCTTCTCCATGCCAGCCGCCCTTTGACAAATGGTTGAAGATTATGCAGAACCCAATCTTCCAGTCTTATCCCTGCAGATCTCTTTCCCTTGGATTAAAACTCCTCGTTGTAATAGGAGACGACTTCAGCAGCAAATTCGCCAAACTATCAGAAGAGCTGGTCTGGCTTCGCTGGTTTGATTTTAAGCATGCAAAGATTCCATCATGGAAGTCATTGAAAAATTTAAGAATTCTAGAGCTTTATGGGGCTACGACATTAAAAGAATTATGGGAAGATGGTACGCATGTAAGTATAATGAACCAATACCCAATTGTTCTTAAACTGATGTATCCAATAATATTTATTTGTTGTGTATTGTGTAAGTAACTGAATTGGAAAATGAATGCAGCCTCCTTTTAAGCAGTTAACGGATTGAATATTACTTGTGGTTGGGGCAGCGGCTTGCAAAGATTTCCTAGCTCAATATCAGATCTAAAGCACTTGAAAAAGATAGCCTTAATTGGTTATTTAGGAGACGAGTTTCCCATTGAAAAACTCCCAGAAGAGTTTTACGACCTCAAAAGGCTGGAGCACCTAGAGCTGCAACAATGTAGAGTGCTGTCATTGCCAGAACTTTTATGCCAGGCAAAGAATGAAAACATGCACAACAGAAGTGTATGTAAGGAAGGAGACAGACATAAATATTTTCAATATTCTATTTACTCAGAAAAAAGATTACATTCATAAACTGTTTACATAGAAAAATATTCAGAGCAAAAGCTCTGTACACATATACTACAGAAGTTGTGTGTTTTCCAGCGCACTAGCGCTTCTGCACTGCTGCTCCGTGTGGGATAGCTTCTGGCGCACAGGCACAAAGCTAATTTTTTTTTGCTGTGGCAGATACTACTGAACTTCACTGTTCATTTGCTCCTAAACATTCCTTCTGTTCTCTATGTTCTGCTGAGCATTCCCTCTTTTTGTCTCACCCAGAAAACTCTGTCTTGCACTTTTTTAGAATATGCATTCATTTCTACTTTTGGCTTTTCAGCCAATACACAAAATACTGCTGCTCAAAATTTGAACTCACCTACCAACAATAAATTACTGCCAGAAAGCAATTACTGGACAACAAGAATGTTAGACACGGCAGGGGGGAAAAAATCTGAGTTGATTTCATCTGACAGTGCATTTAATGCATCTATCCGTTGGCTGCTCAAGATTAATATTTCCAACAATCCCCCTTAATCTTGAGTCCTTTTGCTCTTCATTATTATTTGGAAACTTCCAGCACAATACTTCTGGAGTAACTTCTGGAGCAAAGTTTCTGGTGCAAAAGTTCCTGCTCTTCAACACTCTGCAAAACTTCCGGCACATCACCATAAAAGTTTTGGAGCACCGGTGAAAAGTTTCTAGCGCAAACCTGTTCTTCAACATTCTACGAAACTTCCGACGCATCGCCATAAAAATTCTGGAGCACTGATGAAAAGTTTCCAGCGCAAACCTATTCTTCAACACTCTGCAAAACTTCTGGTGCATCGCCATAAAAGTTCCGAAGCATCGATGAAAATTTTCCGGCGCAAACTTGTTTTCCTTTGTTCTGCATTCTGGAACTGTCTGCTGAAGTTCCGGCACACCTGTGCTTCTCTGTGTTTTCCAGAACTTAAGTTCTGGTGCATTCCTGCACACCTAGCCTATATATTAGGTGCTCAAAAGGTTCTTTTGAGAAAGTCTTTGTAAAAATATCTTAGAGCTGCTGCTCTGACCTACAAAATGCCATTTTAATTTCATTATTCTCAACCAATTCTCTGATAAAATGATACCTGATTTCAATATGTTTGCTTCTTCCATGAAACACAATATTTTTGGTCAAGGCTATTGATGAAACATTGACACAGAAAATTACTGTTCCATCCTCTTGTTCTTCTCTCAAATCTGCTAAGATTCTTCTTAGCCACATAGTTTGGCATGCTACTGCATTTGCTGCTATGTATTCTACTTTGGTTGTGGATAAGGCAACAATCGGTTGTTTCTTTGAAGCCCATGAAACTGCTCCTGAACCTAAGTGAAAAACATACTCGGATGTGCTCTTTCTATCATCCACATTTCCTGCCCAATCACTGTCAGTGTACCCAACCAGCTGAAACTCATTAGAGGCGGTATACATTATGCCATAGTTTTTTGTGCCATTGACATACCTAGGAATCCTTTTACCTACTTGCGAGTGTGTTTCCTTAGGTTGCTCCATGAACCTAGAAATCAGGCTTACCGCATACATTAAATCTGGTCTCGTAGCTGTCAAGTACATGAGGCTTCCAACCATGCTCTTATAGAGGGTTGGGTTAACATTGTTGCTGATGTTCTCTTTACTCAACTTCAGACCTGTAGTTGTTGGGGTTGGGGCTACTTTGCTGTCCAACATCCTAAATCTTTTCAAGATTTGTTTGGCATAACTTGATTGTGAAATAAAGATGCCATTATCCAATTGTTGGACCTCTATCCCTAGAAAATATCTTAAGAGTCATAAATCTGTCATTTCAAACTCTCTTTTCATGGTGTCTTTAAAATCAGCAATGAGGAAATCATCATCCCCAGTAAATACTAAATCATCTACATACAAGACAACAATTAAAACCTTACCATTTGCTGCCTTGATGTAAAGAGTGGGCTCACCATCACTTTTGCTAAAGCCATTGCTCATCAAGTATGAGTCAATTCTGCTATACCATGCTCGTGGAGCTTGTTTCAGCCCATAAAGAGCTTTCTTCAGCCTATATACCTTGTGTTCTTTACTTAGAACTTCATATCCAAAGGGTTGCTCCACATATACCTCTTCTTTTAAGACTCCATTGAGGAAGGCGGACTTCACATCCATTTGATAAACCTTCCACATGTGTTGGGCTGTAATTGCAATGACTGCCCGCACGGTCTCCATCCTTGCAACAGGGGAAAAAGTCTCATCATAATCTCTCCCAAACTGCTATTTGTACCCCTTAACAATTAATCTTGCCTTATGCCTTTCTATTCTTCCTTCATCATTACATTTGGTCTTGTAGACCCATTTGACACCAATAACTGATTTCCCTTTGGGTAAATCAGTGAGCTCCCATGTCTTGTTTCTTTCTATTGCATCTATCTCCTTATCCATGGCCTCACACCATTTCTATTCTTTCACAGCCTCCTCAAAATAAATAGGATTACTATTAGAAAATAATGTGAAATTTACACTCTCATTAAAAGCTTCATCATACCTTTCACCTTGGTAGATCTCCCTTAGACTCTTAGTCTTTCTTGGCACTAGGGAGGCGAGAGTGGGGTCTGAATTTCCGGAGCTGCTTGGTTGCTGACCTAATGAAGAAGTCTACTACTGTAGGTTTCTAGAGCAACTTTCCTGTTGGAAGTTTCTGGAGCATCTTCCCTGCTGGAAGTTTCCGGAGCATCTTCCCTACTAGAAGTTTCTGAAGCTCCTTCCCTGCTCGAAATTTTTGAAGCTCCTTCTCTGCTGAGAATTTTCGAAGATACTGCTGCTACTTTCTAAACTGTCAGCTTCGTATAGGTTTCCAGCGTATCTGCACTCTGCAGCTTCTTCATCCTTAAGGGGTATGGAGACAGAAATATCAGTATTGCTATCAACTTTTACATCCCACGACTCATTTTTTAGGAACTCCACGTCCCTACTGATGATTACCTTCTTGGTGACTAGATTATATAGCCGATAGGCTTTGGACTCTGTACAATAACCCAAGAAAATACACTTTTCACCCTTGTCATCCAATTTCTACCTATTTTCTTTAGGCATGTTTGCATAGGCCATACACTCAAACACTCTCAAGTGCTCAACTAACCACTTTTGTTTTGTCCATGCCTCTTGAGGGATTTTATCACAGACTACTTTCGTTGGACTTCTATTTATCAGATAAACAACTGTTGCTACAGCCTCTTCCCAATATTCGATAGGGAGTCTCTTTGCTTTCATCATGCTCCTTGCCATCTCCACAATGGTCCTATTTTTCCTTTCAGCCACTCCATTTTGCTGTGGAGTATAATTGGTTGTGAGTTCCTTCTTGATGCCATTTTTCCTGCAGAAATTTACAAATTGATTGGAGGTATACTCTCATCCATGATCTGACCTTAGGACCTTAATAAAGTGTCCACTCTCATTTTCAGCCTAGGCCTTAAATAACAAAAACTTGTCAAATGTTTCAGACTTATGCTGCAAAAAATAGACCCATGTCTTATGGCTATAATCATTTATAAAGATCATAAAAAATCAATTTTTTCCAAAAGACAGATTTTGCATAGGGCCTACCAAGTCAGTATGCACCAACTCCAATGGTGCTCTAGCCCTTGTAGAGTTG
Organism: Sequoia sempervirens; assembly: GCA_007258455.2. Classification (NCBI taxonomy): domain Eukaryota; kingdom Viridiplantae; phylum Streptophyta; class Pinopsida; order Cupressales; family Cupressaceae; genus Sequoia; species Sequoia sempervirens. Next base: position 76,196,376 of record VDFB02105785.1, read on the forward strand.
CCTGAATTAAAAAGCCGCCTATGTTGCTTGCCCAAAATGCAAGCTTCACATCTAACATTAGGCTCTATGATTTTTGGAAAACCATCTATCATATTTTTCTTAGACAAAAGACTCAAACCAGAGTAACCTAAGTGTCCATACCTGAGGTGCCATAGCTTGGAGATATCTTGAATGGCTGCTTTGAAGGCTGATTATTGCAAGAATTTTTATTGTGCTGAGATTTGCATCTTGAGAGGAAACATTTGGTTCTGTGTCATTTGAACCACTGCCATAACTCTTTTGCTTCCATCTTTATCATAGATGATGCATTCCTCTTTCTCGATCAGCACTCTATACTTATTTTGGACCATCTGTCCAATGCTCAAGAGGTTATGTTTCAATCCTGGGGTATAGAAGACATCATATATTTGTCTTTCATCACCATGCTTGGTTTGTAGGCATACCATGCCTTTTCCCATGACTGGAACCATCTCATTGTTCCCCATTTTTATTTTAGACTTCATGTTGCTATCAATGGAGGCAAACAAGTCTTTGTTACCACTCATGTGGTTGTTGCAGCTATTGTCCAAGTACCAAACTTTAGCACTACTCTGTTCTGCAAGGTTACATGCAATGAACACTTGTGACTGTCTTTCATTTCCAGCCACATTTGAGTCAGCAACATGTGCATTTTGACTCCCTTGGTCACGTTTTTTCCTACAATCACTTGCATAGTGACCATACCTTTGATAGTTGTAGCACTGCACATTTCTTTTATCCCTTTTCCGATAAGAACTACTATTCTTTTTTCCTCCTTGGGAGCTGATTGCCCCCTCATGACTGCTTGCTCGGGCTGAGCTTTCATCACCATCATTTCCACGTCTAGAGTTTCCTCTACCACATCTAGAGCCTTTTCTATCTCTCCCCCTTCCTCTTGCATTCGACTGAGCATTAAAAGCTTGCTCTTGGGAGGAGGTTGCAGACCTATTTAGGTCCTGCTCATGGGTTTGCAGAGAACCCATTAGCTCATCAACTGACAAAGTTGTGAGATCTTTTTTCTCTTCAATGGAAATCACCACCAGATCAAACTTTGTAGGAAGACATATCAATATCTTCTCCACAATCTTCTGTTCTTCCAAAGTTTCACCACTTATCCTTAGCTGGTTAATCAAAGTGGTTGCCCTTGTGTGAAATCTATAATGGACTCGCTGTCCTTCATCTGCATGGTCTCAAACTCTCTTTGTTGCAGTTGGAGTTTGACTGATCTGACTTTCTCAGATCCTTTGCAGGTGGTTTGAAGTGTTTCCCATGCTTCTTTTACACAAGTAGCTGCTACTATTCAGGAAAAAATAGCCTCTGTCAAGGCTGCCTCAATTAGACTGAGGGCTTTTGCATCATTCTTCTGTGTCTCTTTCAACTGGTTCTTTGGAGCATTGCTCAATGTTGTAAATGCATTTGGGTCAGTCACATCTGTGAACCCATTTGCAACAAGTTACCATAAATCATTTGCAATAAAAATGGTTTCTATTTTCTTTGCCCAAACATCATAATTTCTACCATAAAAAATAGGTGGCTGCTGCCAACTCCTATTGTCTCCTCTAGCCATTTTACTAAATGGGGGAAACTAAAAAAAAACTTAGATAAGATCTAAGGCTTTCACAAATACCTAGAAACAAAGATTCTATTTTTGCATACTTAGGACAAAGCTAAGGCTTTAAAAACTGACTGCCTAGTAAACCTATGGCTCTGATACCATGCTAGAACTTTTATGCTAGGCAAAGAATGAAAACATGCACAACGGAAGTGTATATAAAGAAGGAGATAGACATAAATATTTTCAATATTCTATTTACTCAGAAAAAAGATTACATTCATAAACTGTTTGCATATAAAAATATTCAGAGCAAAAGCTCTGTACACATATACTACAGAAGCTATGTGTTTTCTAGCACACTGGCGCTTCTGCACTGCTGCTCCATGTGGGATAGCTTCCGACGCATGGGCGCAAAGCTGACTTTCTTCTACTATGGCAGATACTACTAAACTTCACTGTTCAATTACTTCTGAACATTCCTTCTGTTCTTTATGTTCTGCTAAACATTCCCTCTTTTTGTCTCACCCAGAAAACTATGTCTTGCACTTTTTTAGAATATGCATTCAATTCTACTTTTGGCTTTTCAGCCAATACACAAAAAATTGCCGTTCAAAATTTGAACTCACCTACCAACAATAAATTACTGCTAGAAAGCAATTACTGGACAACAAGAATGTTAGACACGGCAGGGGGAAAAAAATCTAAGTTGATTTCATCTGACAGTGCATTTAATGCATCTGTCCGTTGGCTGCTCAAAATTAATATTTCCAACAGTCATCACTACCCTCCCATTTCGGCCAATTAACAATGCTTCAGTATCTAGATTTATCCTCTTGCGTGGAGTTGAGGATGTTACCTGTTTCTTTTAAGCAGCTGACGCATCTGGAGTATCTGGATTTATCTGGTTGTAGGAAGCTAACTTTTAGTTTAGAATTTCTAAAAGACATTTCAAAGCTAGAGATGTTGGACCTTTCAGGATGCTGGAGATTGCAAGAGTTTCCTCCTGGAATCACAAGTCAGCCATACTTGAGACAGCTGAATATGCAAGATACCAGGCTAAGGAATATGGCTAGTAGCATGGATAAACTGAGTAAACTATTAACATTACAAATTGGTAGTCCATTCTTGAGAAGCTTGCCATCTTCTCTCGGATATTTGTCCTCTGATGTAGGAGGTAGGCAGAGGCAAAAATATATAAAACGTTTAATTGCATTGCCTAACCAAAACGTTCACATTGATCCTCTTTTATAGAGGTGTTAGAAGCTTCCAGAAAATGGACGAGTTCTAGAGATCATAGGAGGCTTCAGGAAGATTCGAGAACATCACTGTACATTTTGGTTTATCCAGTTTTTTTTTACTAGCAGACAATACATTGTCATATTGCAATATCTAGTAGAAATTATAATGTTCCAACACTCCCCCCTAATTTCTACTACTTTTTACACCATTGTATTTCATCATCTGAGCTTTAGCTCATACAAACACAAACATATTTCATTTTATCTACTGCTTTTCACTACTTTCTTCAGCTCTGCGGAGCTGGGCTAGACTTACAGACTTCGACTGGAATCTATTCTAACCCATACACTTCCTTGATGCCAATTCGATGATGTTTCAAACTACCAATTCCTTATGTGATGTCCACCTTATTCAACAAAACCTCTTGAAACCTTTCATCTATCACAAATGGTGACAGGATCTCCTCCAAAATCTTGCTTAACCTCCTCTGGCATTTGTCATAAATGGTGACAGGATCTCCAAACGATCTCTTTCAACAACTTTGCCGATCTTGCAAGCTATGGCTTGATAAAGACCTCCTTTACAATGATTCTTTGTAGACTACGATCCATATCTATGACCTTCACTTTTCCTTGACTGGCGACTTCTTCTATGGGCAGCGACAACCTCTTTCATTCAACTTAGCAAAGATCTCTTGAGGTTTTTGTCTTACTGGTAGCAGCAACACTCCTTCAAATTCTTCCTCATATAATCAACTCCTTTATATCTGCAAAAAAAAACAAAACAAGCAACAACCTTTCATAGATCTCCAACAGTGATTTCAGCACGTTGACAAAGAGGATCTTGGTGAGCATAGCAGTCTGAATGGTCCAATGGATTCCACCATCGGCTTCCTTTTCCTTGTCTGCAGACTTAGACAACTTCATCTCCTGGCAGCGGCTTCTTTCACAACTTCTTTTCTGACCATGATCTCCTCCATTTGCCTTGACTGATGATTCTTGATAGCTGCAGCTATCTTCCAAACACTTGCAACTTTTCAAACCTAGAAAAAACTTCCCAGACACGCAGACATAACAGCTATTCTTGACTGCAATCACTCCCTTGGATCTCTCTGGGCTCTATACTTGACTAGATTCTTCTGGCTCTCCAGGCTCCTACCATCGGCTCTGATACCACTTGTAGGAGGTGGGTAGAGGCAAAAATATATAAAACTTTTAATTGCATTGCCTAACCAAAACGTTTACATCGATCCTCTTTTATAGAGGTATTAGAAGCTTCCAGAAAATGGACAAGTTCTAGAGATCATGAGAGGCTTCAGGAAGATTTGAGAACATCACCATACATTTTGGTATATCCAGTTTTTTCTTACTAGCAGACAATACATTGTCATATTGCAATATCCAGTAGAAATTATAATGTTCCAACATCTGACCCATCTCACAATTTTTGATTGTCGAAACCTGGAATCTTTACCAGAGTCTGTAGGATTTCTATTTCGATTGGAGTATTTATGTATAGAATCTTCAGGAGTGAAATGTTTACCAGAATCTTTCAATCAATTAGCTAGTCTTCAAACTTTTGAGATTTTTGGTTGCCCAATTAGGGAATTGCATTTTGGGGAGGAGTCTTCTGCATCGTCCAACTTGTGCTCACTCAAGCTACTGCACATAGCAGACACACTATTGTCTAAGGTGTCCATTTCTGATGACTTTTGTCCAAATCTTAAAACTCTCCAACTTATGCAAAATGAGTTCTTAGTGGAGATCGTAACCCTGCTGACATCGCTAGAGGAGATAGAATTGTGGGAGTGTGAAAGGGTGGAGGACATAAGTTGTATTCAGTGCCTACCTAATCTTAAGTATCAAGAAACAAGTGGATGCCCAGAGTTGGATGACAACATATGAAAGTTTCACATTTGCTCGTAGTCAATAGACAATCAATGGCTTGGTTTAGAAGTAGCTCTTTTATCCTCTCTAATATTTTCATGCGTAATAAATTTTCTTGGTCTCTAGTGCCATTTTTCTTGTATCTTTATTTTGGTTAATTAAATTTCAACATATTTGTGGAATTTTATGGTTATGTGTGTTTGAGTTTAGGTAATTTTGGGATGGACGATGTTTCAAGAAGTCTCAATGTTTCAATTTTATGAGCATTATGTAGATCCAATGAGTGGTAAGTAGACCATTTATTCTCATGAGAGATGGGTTCATATGAACCACTACTCATGAATTGTTTGTTAGTGAGGTTGACTAAAAATTATGCAATTGGATCTTAATATAAATATTATAATTTGATACATTATAGAAAAATAACTCCTACTTGATAATAGTATTTGACATAGCTAAAATTTATATTTCATATACTTAAATTTGGGGAAGGCCATTCGCAATGTATCTATGTGTAATGGTGAAATTTGTCTACCAATGTTATTTCCCATTTAGTTTTATGATGTTTTAAATAAAATATCTCAATAGATTGAGATATTGATAAATCACATAGTTTTCCATATCCATACACTTATTATACCCATATGTGCACATACTTTCATGTATTTGTTATCCACCTACATCTTTTAAAGGTCTTTGGTCGAGTCCATAGTCATGGGGTCAAACCCAAACCCCTCAACTTGACTCTTTCAAATTCAAAATTTAGTTAATTTTGTGGATTCTTCTCCCTGCAAGAGCTAACTAAACACGAGATTGTGTGATTGGTTTCTATGTCCTTTTATTTGAATTCATTCAATGCATTAATTTTCATTTCCAAAGAATTTGTCATCTTTTTATATTTATTCACATATCATTGACATACATGCTTTAAAATTTTACACGCCAATATATAGATTTATATTTGTTGTGGTAGAAGGGATGCAAAGGGCTAAAGTAGCCCATCTTGGAACTTGTATAGAGCTTGTCAAGTTGAAGATGACTTTGCTACGAAAAGAGGGAGCCACAAATGATTTACTAAAGCCCAAAATCATCTAGAGAAGAATCATGCCTAGTGGTATATTGTTGGTGTTTGGCATAATACTTCTGAAATCGACATAACTAGTATAATCATAGCATGGGCTAAAAGAAGAAAGATGTGACCTTGGAATGTGTCATGTGCAGTATATATAGGATCCAATTCACCACATGAAGTATGAAAGGGGATACATGACCTTTTTAGTCAAATATAATCTAATTTAATGGTCAAACAATTAATTATAATTTTATTCCTCACCTATACGAAAATACAATAAATATTTATCTTATTTTTAATGACCAAAATTAATTTTTAACTATTAAAATTGATGAATAATCCCTCAAACATAGAGGAATATTTTATCGAAACCTTTAAAATAGGGCACCACAATCTAATACTATCCTAAATCATAAGATAAAGGAGGCATTGATATGTCTTGCTTGTATGAATGTCAAACACAAATATCAAAATCTAAGAATTTTATATCTATAACAATGCAACCACTAAGAATAGATTGAAACCAACATAAAACCATAGCAAACGATATCACTAATCATTAAGGCCAAACTTTAATTGAAAATGGTTATGCTTAAGTTATGCTAAGAGGAAAATACCCAACAATATAATACAACATAGAATATAAAATTCAACATGGCATCAGGTCTCTAAACCTATCACATGAGTATTTTAAAGCATATTGTGTGGAGGTATCTAATAAGCTAGTGTGAAAATTCAAGAGTTAGGTGATATATTATGATTCAAACCTTAGGAACTTCCAATTGCTACTAGGGTGTGTTATGCCCTTCACTTGCACCCTATTTTTTATGTTTTCTTTTTATTCTTTTTATTCTTCTTGATTGTTTTTCCTTTGATTTTTTTTTTTCTTTTGGATTGTTAAAATTTTGGCATTTGTCATCCTAGCATAATATTATTAAGACCCTTAAAACCTACACATTTTCCTTCTATCTCTCTTTTAGGACCTAAAATTTCCTACGATTTGGAAAAAATTTAGATTCCCATGATAAGAAATTTGGTTATAACACTAAAAAATGCACTTGTACAATCTGTCCCAAGAGCCTACTTTGAAAAATCATAACTAAAAGCTCATCTAGTTTCATGACAAACCACTTTGCAAACACATTTATCTACCATATGTAAGTGTGTCCACCTGATATCAACTCCCTATGATCTGATTTGATAGGGTTTTGAAGTGTCAAGTTGAAGGGTTCTAGAAAAGTTTGTTGTATGTACATTATGAAAACTATCAGGGATGCTGAATTTGGAGGCCAATATTTATCAACTGGCATATTTTCATGATAAACCAATCAGTGCTTTATATTTTCCCTGTGTTAATCTACTTTCATGCCAATTTTCAAGGCCCCAACATCTCGTTTGGTGTTTTTTTTAAGCCAAAAGCAAACGGGTTTTACACAGTTTTGACATTTGCATTTCAAGAAAATTTTCACAGAGGTCACTTTTGACCATCAATGTTTGGTGAACGAAGTAAATTGGTTAAAAACTCTTTTGCACATGTGTTCATTTGACTTAAATGAATTGACTTCCCAAGTGGCAACCTCCCAGAAAATGATTTGATATTTTTCTAAAATGAGAGTTAGTGAGTTTCAGTTGGGTTTGACAGGTGCAGTTTCCAGAAAAGGCTAAGCAAGCAACTTTGAGCATTAACAGTTTACAATCCTGATGAATTTATACAAATTTATTTTGCAACCATGCTCCCCTATCATAAATCAATATATCAGTACAATTTTATAGCTTCAAGATAACATTTGATCAGTTTTCCAAGGTGGTTCTAGAAGCCACTTGATTCATTTTGGTCACATTGCAAAGTGCCAAAGAGTAAAATTTTGATCCACCCTAATTTAGGATGCATGAGACTTAGTTGATGAATTGGATGGCATAAAATCCTCCAAAAAAATTAGGAGGAGAAAACATAGGCCACCCATAGGAGAGGGCATAGTGTTTTGACATCCTAAAGGGGCTATTGCTAGGCAGCATATTGAAGATTTTTGGAAACACATATACAACATGGGTATGAGCTTCTCTATACATAACATGTGGCCAAAGTTGACCTTTGGAAGATGAGTGGACATTTTAGAGTTTTACAAAGAAAACATGTTTGATTAAATGGATATAGAAGATGAACTTTATCAACTTGGACCTATGAGTTGCCCCTATCATATACTAGTCTACGAAAATGACCAGACCTTCAGGTCTCACACAAGCTTCCATATTTTCGGTACCACCAACTCCTGGGTATGGATTATTGAGACAATCTAAAGTTTCCATCATAAATATTATATGTATGCATCAAGGTTATTAATTGCTCAGCCACAGAGCGATAGAAACAAGGAATTTTGGCTTGAAAATTTGTTATAAGAATATGCATCTCTTTTCAAATGTACATTCTTCTAGATCTTTTTACTCATAAGCAAGCTGGCTTTTAGCTATTATATTGAGATAAAACCACTTTTTTAGCCTACATAGGTGACCATGAAATGAGTATTAGCAACTAACAATGTCATAAGCTATTCCCACAAGTAAAGAAGAACATAGGGGTAGTGATTGTTGTATGGGCCCCAATGATCCTCAATTTTTCCATGGATACACAAATTTGGTATGCATATTCTCCACTATCTTTGGACGTATTTATGGAGCTTTTTGCCATAATGGGGAGATATGAACATTGGGAATGTTGAGGTCTCAATTCCAATCTTTGCCTGGAGCTTTCAATAAATGTCCAGTGTCACCTTCTAAGGAGAAACTTTAGAGAAAGGGTTTAAAACTTTCTTTTCCTGTTTGAAAAGGTTGAGGTAGGAACATGGATAGAGGCTACAAAATTTTCCCAACTATGGAATCAAGTGATTAAAAACTTTCGTAATAAGGATCTGACAAATGATAGATAGATGGATCTACTGCTTATACCATATTCTTTAGATCCATAAGTAACTCTTGTCCAGTGGCCTCCTTTCTTACTTGCTAGCAAGATACTTATAGCATTAGACATGGCTAAGGGTTTCAATAGGAAAGATTCAGACCTGTATAAAAGAATCAAAGCTAATGATTACATGATATGTGTTGTGCAAGGATAATACGAGTTGGTTCAACGTATTCTTTTGACAATTACCAATGCTAACCAAGAAAAGCGAGTTATCAGGGAGATACTCAATTATGTTTGTGAGAACATTGATAATGAATCCCCCATAGAGAATTTCAAGATGAGTGAGCTTCCCATTCTGCACGCTGATTTCGTACATCTTGTTGAAATGCTAAGGAAAGTGTTGATTTTGTACATTCTGCAATATTAGGCCTTGTGTGGGTTAGAAACATCAAACTCCCAACTATACTTCTATAAGTTGTCTCATCGACTAATTCAGCACCATCATTCCTATTCAACACAACTCCATGTGCACTTGGAGTGGAGTGCGGTTTACAATCAACCATGTCAAACTTCTTCAACATATCTTTTGCATATTTGGTTTGGCAAATAAAAATTTCATTCTTACATTGATAAACCTCTATTCCTAGAAAATATTTCATGAGACCAAGATCTTTCATCATAGCAATTTTGAACTCATCTTTCATCTTAGAACTACTACCCATATACAACAAATCATGAACATACAAGCTTACAACAAGAATATCATTAGCTTCTTGTTTGTAGTAAAGGGTAGGTTCACTCTTACTTCTCTTGAAGCCATTCTCCTGAAAGTATCCACCAATCCTAGCATACCATGCTTTTGGTGCTTGCTTGAGGCCATACAAAGCCTTCTTCAATTTGTAGACATGATTCTCTTTTCCTTCCACTTGAAAACATTGTGGCTGTTCAGCATATACTTCCTCTTCTAAGTACCCATTCAAGAAGGCACTTTTCACATCCATATGATGTGTGCTCCAACTATTTTGAGCTACTAATGAAATCAATATTCTGATGGTCTCTTGTCTTGCATCTAGTGCAAATGTCTCTTCATAATCAATCTCATACTTCTATGTGGAGCCTTTAGCAACTAATCTTGTGTTATGCCTTTCAACACTTCCATCACTGTTATGCTTAGTCTTGTAAATCCATTTGGTGCCAATATTTTTCTTGTCATGTGGAAGCTATGTAAGCTCTCAAGTATCATTCCTATGAATGGAATCCATCTCTTCTTGCATTGCTTACATCCAAACCTCATTAGTACATGCTTCTTCAAAACATGATGGTTCAAAATCAGCCTTGGTAAATAAAGAAAAATTAACTATCTCACCTATTGGATTTTCTTCATGTGTTTGATTGGCACTCCTTGATAAATATCACTCAAACTTCTTACCTTCCTTCTAGAACTTGGAGTTGAAGTTGGACTTGAAGAATTAGACGAGGGGCTACCTGGTGGATTTACAACACTTGGAACAACAACATTAGTGGGTTGCTCATGATCAACATCATCATTCAAAATAGATTTTGGCTTCTCCATATGGCCCTTTTAATGACCATAAACTCCCCCTTCATCAAAAATCACATTTCTTGAAACAACAAGCTTATTAGTGAGTGGGTTATATAACTTGTAAACTTTTCTTTCCTCACTATACCCAACAAAAATACATGACTCACTTTTTGCATCTGACTTTGTCTATTCTGATTAGATACATGAACATAGGCTAAACAACCAAAAACTCTAAAATGATTAACATTAGGCATTTTCTCATACCATTCTTCATAAGGAGTCATATTCTCAAGTGCACTAGAGGGACTTTGATTGAGAATGTACACTAATGTAGCAACTACATCTCCCCAATAAGAGTTACTCAATCCCTTGGTTTGTAACATGCTCCTTGCCATTTCTACCACAGTGTGGTTTTTCCTTTCAGCTACCCCATTTTTTTGAGGAGTGTATGCAGTGGTGAGTTGCCTCCTAATGCCATTCATATCACAATAATCTTTAAAGGCTCTTGAAAAAATTTCACCTTCACGACCAGTCCTTAAACATTTTATTTTGCACCCTTTCTCATTTTCCATAAGTGCTTTAAACCTTTTGAATGTATCAAGGGCTTCATCCTTAGCCTTCAAAAAATACACCCAAAATTTTTGTGAGTAATCATCAATAAAAGTGATAAAATATGATGACTTACCAAAACTCTTTGTTTGCATAGGACCCAAATATCTGAATGAATGAGTTGAAAGGGGCGATGGGCCCTCCATGCAGTTCCTTTTGGAAACTTTTCCCTTGCATGCTTTCCTTTAGCACATCCTTCATAAACCTCCTTGTGCTCTTCAACCTTGGGCAAGCCAAAAACTAATGCTTGTGAGGTCAAAAACTTCAAACTATGAAAATTTAAATGGCCATACCTTATATGCCACAACCAACTTGTATCCTCATATGCCATATTGGCAAGGCTGTTGGTATGTTCACCAAATCTCAATGGAAACATCCTATTTTTTGTCATAGGAACAACTGTGACCACTCTATTACCCTGAATCTTATCATAAATTGTACATTTCTTATTTTCAAAGACAACTCTATAGTTCTTCTCACATAATTATCCAACACATAAAAATTATGTTTTAACTCAGGAGTGTAATAAATGTCTTTACCACTCTTCATACCTTCTTTTGTGTGGACCTCCATAGATCCTTTTGCAGCAACCTCCAATGATTTATCATCACCAAGCTAAATCTTGGATTTGAAACTTTCATCCTTTGTTGAAAACAACTTCACATTTCCTGACATATGGTTAGAGCATTCAAAATCTAGGTACCAAACATTTTTCCTAATATTTTCACCTTTAGCATAAGATAAAAATAAATGATCTAGAGTATTTTCATCACCTTCTTGAGCATAATTAACACTTTTACCTTCTTTTAATCTACATTCTCTTTCAAAATGACCATACCTATTAAACAATGGTAACATTGAACATTCATTTTATCAAATATGCCTCTACCTCTTCCTCTTCCTCTAGAACCACCTCTTTCTCTTGAGCCACCTTTTTCCTCTACCTCTTGAATTATTCTGATTTTGAATTTTACCTTGGCCTTGATTACTTTTTATACTATTGTTGCCATCTTCATTCTTTGTGATTTGTACTTTGGAGGAAAAGGATTTCTCAACACTATCTCTAAAATAATCTTTTAGTCTTTCTTATGTGACATCAAAGATCCAACGAGGTGATCGAATTGAAGGGTTGTCAAATCCATACTTTCTTCTATGATGATGGCAACATGATTCCATCTTGGTGCAAGAGTCCTCAACACCTCTTTTATCATAATCTCATTGTTCATAATTTCTCCAAGTGTAGCCATCTTATTGACCACATCTTTTACTCTGACACAATATTCACTCACACTTTCAGCTTCTTGCATCTTTAAATTCTCAAACTCTCTCTTCAATGTCTGTAGCTTGACAACTTTGACTTGATCACTACCTTGATAAGTTTCTTTTAGAGTCTTCCAGGCATCCTCAACTATTGTTGCACCTACAATTCTGGGAAATAGACTCTTATCTAGAGCTATTTGAATATGAAACAATGCTTGAAAATTCTTCTTCTTAGCCTCCTTTCTAGATGTTCTTTCATTTGTTGTGAGGGAATTCCAATCAATTGGATCCTGGTAACCTGATTCAACAATCTCCAAAAAATATTTTCCTATCAAAAAAGTCATCATTTGAATGCTCCAATAATCATACTCATTTCCATCAAATTCTAGAATGGGCAAGGTGTTAGAATTCGACATGATAATCTTTGGCAAAATTCCAACTACAAGATCTTAAACCCAAAAGAAAATACCTACTCTAATACCAATTGTAGATTCAAAATTGAACCCCCTATTTCTTACAACTAGCTGATAAGCTCATATAATTTAACAGAAAACAAATGAATCATAGTAAATACTTACAGCTACAATGAATATCAATGAACATTAAAAACTAAATTAATCAAACAAAGAATTCGTGAAAAAAAAAGTGCTCTGTTTTTTATCAGACATATTCTTTTATTGCAGCTTAACTTAGATTACAAAGAGACTGGGAATAAATAGAAGTCACAACCTTGCAACGGAAGAAAAAAATTAAGAAAAAAAAATCTACAACATAGAAAAGGAAGCCTAAAACCAATGAATGACAAAGGCATGCTTTATTAGCAGAAATAAAACTTAAAACAAAGATTTAAATCAAACTAACTAAAGATAGACAAGAAACAAAGCTGCACATCGATGGTAGGAAGATTGGAAGCTAGGCTAGAAAAAAACAAGATCTTTGTAGCATCAATTATATTCAAATAAGGCATGAAAGTTTATCAGCAGGACTTTCCATTGGAACGTGAACGATGAGCTTGCAGATAAGGTAGTGTTGTCTGAGAAAAGACAATTGCTTTCCAGAGATACAACTGGACGATCTCAAATTTACTGTGGCTAAAAAGTAACAAATGTGAAGTAATCTATATCAAGAGGACTTCTCAATATCAGAGGGAATATTCTTGAGGTCCCTTTGATGTCTTGGAAATGAATAAACTTGTGAGTGGTTTAGTTTTGTCTGAGGGAGAACCAAATATCGGTGAGAATAAGAATCAGTATCTTGGAAATCTTGGAAGACAAAGGAAAAGCAAATTATTGAGGAGGTTTTGGGGAAAAACATTGATATCCACAAAAACAAAGTTGTGGTTCCTTCGACACGATGAAAAATAGAGAAGCCTAAAAGGGTAAAAATTTATTGAAATAATCATAGCACAAGTGAAGTATTATTTTAGGGAATGTAGTTTTTCATTAAAAATGTGAAGTGAAATTATAAAATGTTTTCATTGTGAAGTGACACATTTTCATTCAAGTAATTGAATGAGTGGAAATAAAGTCTTGGAGTGGGTAATTAATTTTACCCAAAGGACATATTTTGGGTGAAAGTATAAACATGAAGTTGTAACTAAAGAAAGATAATTATAATCATTGAAATCAATTTTCTCACGTGAAGGTAAATGAAGATTAATTAAATATTTAATTGTTGCAGAAGATAATCAAAATATAAAAATTTGCATCAGAATGGATGAAGGGTCATAACCCTTAAAAATACCAAGTATATATGTAAGATGAAATTGAAGGAATGATAATAGGTAGAATTAGATATTAGATAGTAGACTAGAAACATAAAGAGAAGACTTATGTGTTACGACAAAATCTTTGGAAGCAACATAATGGAGGAGAAAGTTTAATTTGGTGGCTCAATTCTTGGTGTTCAACTATTCTATCAATATTAACTCATGCATGTTATTTGGCTATCTCTAGAGTGGTCTTTCTATGTTATTCAAATTAAGTATATCAAAAATATATTTAACTTGTCAAAACACATTTTCTACCTCTGTGTGAGTACCTTGATTGGTTTATGTGAGAAGAGAACTAAAATCCTTTTAAGAAATAATTTTTAATAGGTTTCTGCCCAGAATTAAAGTCTTTTTAAATTGATTATCTTAACTTTTTTTATTCATACAAGAATTAAAATCTTTCAAACATCACTATAATTTAGGGAGATATCACTAGGATTTGTAAGAAGAGCCTGATAACTAACAAAATTGCACATTTATATACAAAGTATAGACATCCAAAAGTGTTGAGCAATTAGAGTTAAAGCCAAAAAAGAAGATCCACATATCATGCACATCTTGACTCCATTTACCCAATATGAAGGCATTGATCACACTCATCATAAAAAAAATATTTCATTAACAACCTTCTTTACATATTTTAAATTTCAGACATTAGTAGTAGGATTAGTTGTTAGTTTTGAACCTATTTCACCTCTACATGCCATTGTGGATAGATTTCCCACTTGTTAGAGATTACAAACAACCTTTAAATCTACTCCATTATCTAGGTACACCCACCTAGGTCTAGCAGAGCCTAAAGCGTAGGGAGTTCTATTAGTTAACTCCGTTTATTGGCCAAAACATTGCAAACTTGATCATAGAGCTTGACATCCTCATAGGGTTTGTAATCTACAATTTTGGGAACCAACACTCTCCTTGTATGCCTAGGTACTTATTGATATATCAAAGTTTTGCATCCTAACATGTCTAAATAAATCCTTGGAGACTACGATCCTCAATCATCTACATTATCTAGATTAATGTTCTCAAAATTTTACAATTTGTTATCCCAACATGCATTTAGATGAACCTTTAATACCCAAATCTCCAACATGGGATATGACATATCCTCAACCTACCCTTGACTTTGCATTTGTTGTAGTACTTCATATTTATGGTGATTTTTCCACACAGGCATGGGAAAGGTTTTATTGTCATTTTATCTTGGTTTCCATTCATTCTACATTTTTATTTGTCTCTAATCCACTCGAACATTGTCCTTTCACTATCAAAACCCTCTATGAGTTTGAGACTATTGGTGTGCTCAAATTTTTTCATTACTTTTCATACATTTTTACTTGTGTCTACTATATGGTTATGCTTAAGTGTTACTCAAAATCTATGGTTCTAACCTTCTCCACACATTACTTCTAGGGAGATTTTTGTGATCCCCTAATTATTTTCTTTTCTTATTTTTTAATTTATGTTTCACTTCCCTACATGCTTAGGATTTGACCATGTAAATTTTTTCTTTTCCCCTTTTTCCTTGCATTTTTTCAAGTCCCTATTTGTTTCTCATTTTTCATTTTTACGATCTTTATTTCTTTTATTTTTTCTTTTCCCCTTCTTAAATTAGTTCTCTCCTTGGCACATCCTTCAAGGTTGTTTGTGATGACATCACAGTTCCTTATTAGGCCATCAAACCTTTTAATACACCCATGTCTCTTTCGATATGATGTGGAGGGTTGTTGTAATCTCTGATCCTTGATATATTACAATCATCAAGTCCTCTAGGATTCATTGATTGGAATTCCCTTATCAAGCCTCCAATTTAGACACATGTGGTAGATGATAGATCTTAAAATTTTATCCTTGAAATGGGACCAACCTTCTTGCATTTTTCTATTATTTTTATATGGTAGGTTCTATGCCTAAATCCCAACTACCAATGATCTTCAATGTTGACCATGTCTTTAAATCTTGGTTGTCATGGTTTTCCTTGATGGTCTAGCCCTTTTAATATATGTTATGAGGTATTATGGATGTTTGATTCTTGAGAGTTTATACTTCACACTTATCGTGGGATCGGGTTGTCAAATATTCTCTAGAAGGTCTTCCATTTAACATAGTTATAGGGTATGCTTGATGTTTGATCCAACACACCTTGTGTTTCATACCTTTTTTATTGGATTGTTAGGGTTCCCCTTGCATTTTTTCTTCTAATCATTATCCTTGGTATGGACCTCATCTCTTTGCTAACTTTATGTTGATGTCTTGTTGATGCCATTGTTTGGATGTTTTTTCAAATTTCGTCATTTTCATTTTCTCTAATTTTTGTTTTAAGTGGGATATTTTATCATAATGCAGGGATATCATACAAGGAGGGAAATGAAGTATGAATTTAAGGTGTATCATCTACAATCTAAAATTTTATTGTCATATGGTGAAATTGGAGATATAGATTACTTTCATGTGGAGATCAAGGAATTCACCTAAAGAGTCAACAATGAAGAAGATATGACAAACATGGCCAAATGTGTGGATAATTTTGGATTGGTGGAAGAAGATGCTTTCAAATTCTCAATGCAATCTCCTAAGTTACCAGTACTAGCATGTGTCTAAAGGTATGATCAGAGGTAAAGGAAGGTGTTTGGCCCCCTTAGTGATGTAGTATTGTACTATAGTTTAGAGATGACATAGATAGTTTTTAATCTCCCCTATTTATACCCAATATGATAGAATTCATATGAATAATTCCTTAGATTACTATGAGAAAAAGAAAAAGAAAATCACTAGTGACACCCTTCTTTTGGTCCTAGGAAATTTAATACAAAAAATGGTGAAGATGAGCAAAAGAGTAAGTTTAAGGAATGCATAGAAGATGTTATCACACTTTTTTTTAGAGTATATGGGAATTTTCATGCTAAATAATTCCAACCATGGATGTGCCTCTACATATTGAAGATGATAGAGGAAAATAATATTAAATAGCAAACCATCAATAGTGACAAAATTCATGATCAATTGATTGATGTATTGGATACTACTAGGTTCCTTATATGATATAATACGTTGTATATCTATTGGCCTACCAAGATATTTTTCTAGGGTTGATGAGATTTATCTTCGTCTAATTGGGCGAGAGCAAAGTTTCTAATCATTTTCCCCAACTAGAGCTAAGAGGATAGGAGTATTATTATACAAGGATGTTATCTTTGTATGAAACAAGTGAAATAAAAATGGGGGAATTGATATGTCTAGTTCAAAAAATTCTCTTATATCAAATTTATTATTTTTCATAAAGTACCATGCATGCCACTTAACTTAATACATATGTGATAGAATAGTATTGTTTCAGATTTGTAAATAGCTTGCTGAAGTTAAAAAATATAGTGACATGGAAGCATAAGTCTATTTATGTGTTTCCCATCAAGATGGAAGGATATTCTTTTATAAATATTCAAACTACCAAGGCAACAAAAATTGAGATGGCCTCATTGGCCATGGATTTACATAATGACATTTTAAATCTAAACTTGATTCAATAGAAGAATTATCTCATTGATAGGGGGCAGGTGCAAGAAGTTGGATCCACTTTTTGGCCAAAAAGTGGAAGCTTTTTCATGAAATTAAAAAATTTGCATATTGAGACTAAATTTTAGAAGCATTTGCATATAGAATCTTTAAATAGTCTAGTTATATGAAATGTGAGATTTTTAGTCTATTTTTAAAAAATGCAATTTATTTTAATACCCAAATGAAACAAATTAATTTTCTATATAGGCTTGTACAAAAATTGTTTTTTAAAAGTCACTTTATTAGGAACATAACATGCATGTGTATGGAAATAATTACTTAACCTAAATAAAAGTATTTTTCTAATTTCCTTTGGGGAAAGATGTGTATTATATACTAAAGTTTAATATGGATTTTTTTATAATTTTATTCCAAATATTTTTTATAATTTTTGTTGGCTCTTATGAATGCTCAATTTGCACTTTTCTTAAACATGGACAAACATTAGCACATTAGTGATTTTAAACAAGCCAAATAAAGCATTCCCCATGGAATTGTTGAGTATGCAAATAAGATGAAAACATTATCAAACTACCATGAAACAACAAGAAAATGAATATGAAATCACATTCTAAGCTACTCAAACCATCATCCCATAGGGGATTAGTGCCACTTTCATGCGGAAAGTGGCCCTTTCCCAATCCATTGTGATAAGCTCTTGATCCCTTGATGTGAAGATGACTTTGATGCAAAGAGATAGTGGAATCTAAGCTAAAATGACTTAAAAAAGCAAGTGATTAAGCAATGATATGGGTAGAGTAACAATGCTTCAATTTGTGGATGAATGAAAAATGGATTTGATAAATGCCAAATTCCCTCAAAGATAGTGACAGCAATTGGATGATTGATGGATGAAATGAACATAATGACTTTACATGAAGAGGTTGATCCCTTTCAAGTAGAAGAGGCCTCTATTTATAGGAATGAAGGGTTGAAAAATGGATGAAATTGGTGAATGTGGGACTAAGATGGAGGCCAATAACATTTTGAAACTTTACACAAGGCTAATGAAAGCCATGGGGATGTGTGTAGAGAACATTTTGAAAGTTGTGAAGAGTTCATGCCTGTAGGTGAAGGGGTGAGGGGGATGTAGGAGAATTGAAAGAATGTTAATGACGATGTAAGAGAACTTAAGGGATTTGTAAGAGGCTTAAATGCCTTTGGAAGAAGCATTGAAAACCTTGTAAGAAGTTTAAATGCCTTTGGAAGAGAAAGTAGAAAAAAGGGGCTTTAAGGGAATATTCCCTAGAATATGCCTTTGTGAGGATAAATAAGCTAATTACTTATTTAAAAGAATTGAATTTCTTGTGCAACTTGGTTAGTTGACCAAGGATTGACTTAACCAATGGTGGGGTTAAAGACTAGGGGAATGGGTAATGGAGATTAGAGAGTAATTAGGTTAATTAATTTATAATTAATTAATCTAAGTGAGACTAGGGTTTTTTATGACATTTGTTAAATAATTAGATTTATTTAAACAAATGAGTGGAAATAGGGGATTTAATTAAATAATTTGATTTATTTAATTAAATTAGATGAACATTAGTGAATTAATCTAATAAATTGTTTTATTTGATTAATAGTAGAAATTGATGAATTTAACTAAATAATAAGATTTATTTAATTAAATGGTTCGTGTAGAGGTGATTTAGGAGGAAGTGATGTTAATTTTAATTAGAATAAGATGATTGGACTATTTGAGTGTCTACACCTCTAATTGTTGAATTTTTTTAAAGCCCCTGGTGTATACCAAGCATAATTTGAGATAAAATAATCAATTTTTTCCTTGTGTAAATAATGATGCTCAAATTAAGAAAAATTAAAAGATCAAAAATTTTAGAAAATATTAATATATTGTTGGTTAATAGATTTATCACCTAACTCTATATTCTCACACCCACTAAGGTGACAAATGTAACCACAGTTGAATCAGTAATAATATAATTTTTAGACCAATTCTCTACTTATTTTAAAAGGTGGCTATTACCTTCAGTTGATATTCAATAAATAATTTTTAATTAATGTTGATTTTAACTAGAAAGAAAATAAAGGAAGGGGCTTTTAACCAGAAAGATTTAAAGGAATTCATTGACTTCATATGATAAAACTAAAAATACTCCACAACTAAAGTTAAATCAAATATCACCACAGAATCCTTATTCACAGATAAATGATACTACAGTGATGTAACAAATCAAAGTATCCATCATTCCAATAATAGATCACATGCTGGCAAAACATTCAACATAAGCAGAACAGATTCATACAACATAATTCAAAGATTATGAATGCATAAATTCCACCATTGTCTTCTATATCAAAATAATAGAAAGCAGTAAATCAAGATAACAAAGTTTTTCTCTAATGAGTAAATCAAAATTTTCCCAAAAGATTTGAATCACATCAGCCAAACCCATATTTAAAGCATAAGAAAATTGTCTTTGGTGACAGTTTCTTGAAAGTAACCGTACCGAATAATTAAAAGTAGTCTCTAACTTAAAAGAGCCAAATTAAAATAAAGTATCATGAAATACTAAAAATAACTATGCATCATTTCCCTCCACCTCAGCCTCTTCATCTTTCAGATTCTCGACCGCTCTTGTTGCAATATTTTTTCTTGTGCCTTCATCCTAGATTTCTAGTCTCTGTACCTAGTAATAATTGCAAATATCTCTTTGCTCCCTTATGTCACAATGATTTGCAGTCCAATTCTCCATTTGGTTAGAGCAACCTTAGACTCGTTCAGAGTGTCAGACCTCCTATTTTCTTTAGTTTTAAAGGAACCCAGGTAGACTTACAACCTACCGAGCTCTGAGAAATATTCTTTGGTCATTGTGGTGGGATCTGTCATCTCCTTGTTGAATACTTCTTTGAATTTCAGACAAATTTCCTTCGAATCCAGAATCTTCTCATCAAACTCAACAATTATCTCTATTTTTAGGTCATGAAAATTACCTTTAATCTCCACCAGCATGTCCAGATACCTTTCGAGTGCTTCATAAATCTCCTTTACCAGGTTGTCATAAATGCTTAATTTCCACTCCAATGAGTCGGATGAAGAAGGATCTAACACGTTTGGATCATTCACAATTTTTTCATTGATCAATTTCATTCGATCCATGGAAATCAACTCTTTCATTTCTTGTGAGAGCACGTAGAGGCTGGTTTGATGTTTCTTGACCTGTTGTAGCTTTGTCATCAATTCCTTCCTTTTATCAATAATTTGAGTGTAGAAAAGCACAAATTTACTAATAAAGAAGATAGTATCTTGAGACATTTCATCAATCCATTCGCTAACAGTTTTGGAATAGCTTAGATTCTTTCTAATTAATTGCATTGTAGACCCATCAATAACTCCTACCTGCGAACTTGAGGCTTCATTGGATATAGAAGGGGGAACTATAGAAGAAATAAAGTTTTTTAAATCAAGAACCTGAGATTGTAATTTCACCTTTTCCTTTATTTCTTCCTTTAGCCACTAAATTAAGGAATTGACTGAATAATCAGCATGGTACACATCACCTTCAAGTGTTTGGGGCCCCATATAAACATGTGTGATTTTACTGTTATCCTTTTTTATCTCATAATCATTTAGATCCTTTATAGGATCTGTAATTTCCAATACTTGATTACCAGAAGTAGGGTCAATCATCATTCTTGTCATTTTTTGAGCTTTCATTGTCCTTGAGGAAGTTTGGAGCAACTTTGCAACTATATCTACTCCAACCATTTTTGTAGTCCCCTGAGTATATTTTATCTTTTTCTCTACTATTGTTTTCAGCCATACTGGGGAGGTTTCTACAAAAAAAAAATCCTTGTTTCCTTGAGAAATTTCCTTAGACTCACCAGGAGTGATGGGTATATTTTCCATCGGGGAAGAGGTTACTTCGAAAAAATGAGGAAAGGTATTATCTTCAACAATTTGATTAAAAATGGCATCAAAATCTTCAAGCACAAGTTTTGTTTTACTGGTCTTCTTTTTAGGAGTAGGTGTAGATATGTTGTCTGGTTCACACACTGACTTCAATTTATCCATATCTTCAAGCTTCTCACCATCATCCCCAGACTATGAATTTGCACTAGAAGACCTAGTAGCCAATCTCCCTAATGATGTACCCACTGCAACTATTTGAGTGGACCCCTGTTCATTTATGTAAGATGATTTTGGTTCTTGAGTAGAACCTACAACCTATGGCCATTTTCCTTCTAACTAGTCCTAACTTCTTTTCAGCATTGGAGCAGCTCATATATTCATATCCAAAACTTCATTTTTACTCCAATCAACCTTGGGATGATATTTATCAAAAAAAATTCATATTCGGGGTCAATGATTACCAAATCTTCAGTTGGACTTTTGGGAATATAGAAAGAAAGACCAAAAACTTGTATTTTCCTAAGGGTTAACCTCATATAATCTCTTTTCAAGACTTCATTTTCATCAACAAAATTTTCCCAAAAAGTCCAAGTAATAGAAGGTTGATGCTAATATGAACTCCCTCCATATAAATTATGTCTCACGAACCCTTGCTATTAAAACTAGCCCTCATGAATAAATGCTGGAGGTTATACTCTTTAAGAATTCCTTCAACACATTTATCCATCTGATTATTTTTACACATGAAGGAGGGAATTGTTAATGGGAAAACATACCCCCGCTTCCCCATATTCATGTACTTTACATTCACCACGGCCATTTTCCTATAGACCTCCAGGAATACTAGCAAATCTTCAAGATATCTAGGCAATTTTAATTTGGCTTTCTCAAAACCTCCTATCCTCAAGTAGGAAAACCTATCAAATTGAATATAGAAACTTCCAAACTTTGATACAAAAGAAATTGACTTAGGAGAAAGACACATTTCAGGGTTTCCATCCAATTTCCTCATAGCTTCCATCAAGAATGCATCATTGACAAGGAAAAAATCTCCCATTCCAACTTGTTCGGTAAACTATAGATATCACTTATATACAGGCATTCCAGAAGTTGGGGGTACTTGTGGTTTTAATCTCGACCAAAAGGATCTTTGACTAGCTATAATGTATATTAAGCAAGAACACAGATGGAAGGTAGAATTTTCCTAGAAATTGACTAATTGTTCATTCAAATGAAAAAGAATATCTTAGCCCAATCAATGAACACATTCTCATCACAAATAACAAAAAAAAATTGACACATCTAATCTTCAAAAGACTCAATTTTAATATTTCCAACAATGCGATGTCATAAAGAAATGGAATCTATGATTTCCACTTTGAAATGCATTCTCTAAAGTTTAGTAGGTAACTGTGACATACCTATTTTCTTTGACTTCAACCACCCCTTGGCCATAGAATTCTTGTACCTATCCTCATTAGCTTTGAAAAGCTCACTAGCCACCGCAACATACATGTCCTTTACAGGTGCTCTCTCAAGAATCCTTAGTGTGTGGGAAACAACTTCAGGAGAAATTTTAGCAACGACAGTCCTATGCATGGCTTTGATTTCCTAGGTTTCTAGAATGTACCTTGTTGCGCATGTGCCAATTAGGTCCACGCTCAACATGACTTTTGGAAAACCCCCAACATGAGCTAATCCACCTTCTAACAATTTTGTGTCGACAACAGATCTTTTGTTACTTTCCAAATACACTTAGAATTCTTCCAGCTTGAAAGATCCTAGCTCCGTGTCCCTTACATTGAGCCAATGATTTTCAATTTAAGACTACATGAGCTCACAATACACAAAGGAACACTCATATGCTTGAAGAAATAATTGTAGAAGGCAAAGATACAATTGAAGACTCAACCAAATAAATTCCCACCACCTTAAGTCATGTAAATTGACAAGACATCCATTTGGTGCTGAATTAATATAACGCTTTATTTTAATCCTCGGTAAAGAAAACCCTAAGATTTGCATACTTTGCAAAAATCCTTGATAAGACATCTCTAGGTTATACTGTACACCTCATTAAATGCATAGGCAGCACCTCGAAACATGTGGGATGGACAACATATCACCTTGTCGTAGAAAATTGAAACTTTATAACCCAAAGTTAGGAGTTATGAAGTTATGAAAACCTTCGACTCTCCGACTACACAATAGACCATTACAATTGACAGTACAAAAGGAGAACAAATTAGGCCATTGCAAGGTTAGGAAAAACACAAACCTGAGGACAAGGTTTAAAGACACCGGGTGCCAATGACTTAAGTTTCAAAACTTAAAGAATGCGCGACAAGGGGTTAAAAACTTAGAGGATTCCACAACAAAGGCTAAAATGAAGGAAAAGACTTTAGACTTGGGTGGAAAGTAAGAAATTAAAGACCAAGGAAGACAAAATTTAAAAGTACATGATACTTAGTATACCCATAGGTAACATATATGAAATTTCAAGTTTATTGGACTAGTTTCCTTGTAAATTAATTAATATATATATAAAATCCAATCATAAAAAGCACATATTTAAAAACTAGACATAGTCATGTATAATAGATTATAATTTTATAAAAAACTGTTAAAAAAGAGTCATCAATCATATTGCCAATTTTTTTTTAATTTCTTGTTGTTAACATAGCCATGTACTTGCAATTCCAAGGCTAAGGGTTGGGATACCAAGACATTCTCGAGCCTAAACCAAAAAAAAAAAATATTGGTTGGGTAAGTGCAAAAAGATGGTTCCCGAAAAGGGGAATTAAGTGGCCACTTTTTTTTCTAAAATCAAGACATATTGAACTTGGACATCAAATTGAGGATAGTCACACTCAAAATTTTGAGATGGAACAAAAACAAGGATTGAAGTGCTCTAAATCTACTTTCTAAATGACTAATTTATTTTGAAAATGGTTGAGATTAAGGGGTTCAAAAGAGGGATGTACAAAAATTGTTTCTTTTTTTTTAAAAAAATAGCATAGCAACTCTCATACGTCCCTAACATGGTGAACTTTCTTTTAGTATTTTTAAAATCACGGACAGTGAGAAATTAGCTAATAGTAAGAAGTTGATGCATAATTTTTTTGGTAATTTTTTAATGAATATTTTATTTTTTACTAGTTTTCTAAGTGGACACTTCTTCAAAAATAGAATTTTGGCTATGCTATCCCTACAAATTTTGGAAACTAATTGAATTTTTTAAATTTTTAAAAAAAAACTTGTAGAATGGAGTCTAATTTCTAAAAATATAATTTATTTGAAATTTCAATGAATGGTTAATTTATAATAGAAAAAACATCAAACACTATTTTTTGCCAAAAAAGAGAAACAAACAAAAGAAATTATAGATGAAAAGCTTAACATTTTCAAAAAGTGAAAAAAATTTCATTGTTGGATAGCTAAGAGAGAACCTAACATCACCCAGGTGTTTGATTTGTTCGACACTGAACCACATGCAATCTTGACGGTGAGCATGAACCCAATTATGTGAAATATTATAGAATTTGTAAAAACATGTCTCTAGTCATTGAGAATGCCCTCCAAGCCTTTGGGTTGGTATTCCAAGGCAAATACTAAGCCCAAGGCTTGAAGATTCCCAAAGCAAGATATAACGTGCTCGCGTTATATCTTAGTTTTGACATGACTTTTGCATTTTGTGAATGCATTGAGAAAACACAATCATGTTATAATGCTCTCACGTTTTGATCTACATCGAATTTATTTTTCTTCTATTTTTTTCTTTCTTCTCATTATCTTTGAGGGGAACTATATACATTTCCATAAGTTGATATTTACATATGGATGTTTACTTTCTTATATGTTAAGTTATATTTCATGTATATAGTTTTAGGACGTTTGAGAGTGGTTTCGGATTTATAGGAGTTATAATACAAATTCTAGTTTTTGGAAGATCTCTCAAATTTTAGACGTAGTCAAATTTTAGTAATCTGGGGGTCAAATTTCAGTAATTAGCAAGTTGTATTATTTCTCTCTATTTCATTCATTTTTATCCCTTACACTCTAGACCTTTCTCTCACTATCTCCATCCCTTTATCTGACTCTCTCTCTATCTATCTCTCTCTCCTTTGCCCTCTAATTATCTATATCTCACTTCCCTCTCCCTCCCTCCCTCCTTTCCTCTCTACTTATCTCTATCTCCCTCCCTACCACCCCCCCTCTCTCTCTCTCCATCACTCCCTACCACTTTCTCTATTTCTCTCTACCTCACCTCTCTCTCACCTCCCTCTTTCTCTCCCTCCATACTTCTCTCTCCCTCTCTTCTTCCCTATCTACTCTCTATCTCCCAATCTCTCTCTCTCTACCCACCTCTCCTTCCACCACTCTCTATTTCTCTCTACCTCACCTCTCTCCTCACTACATCTCCCTCCCTCTCTCCCTCCCTCTCTACTTATCTATATCTCCCCTCTCCCTCTATACATAGCTCTACATCCATCACAACCTACCACTCTCTCTCTATTACTCTCTATCTCACCTCCCACTCTCTCCGTCCATCCTCCCCTCCTTCCCTCTCTACACTCTATCTCCTAATCCTCTCTACCTACCTCTTCATCCATCACTCCCAACTCTCTCTCTCTCTATCTGGCTTCTCTCCCTCCCTCCCTCATTCCCTCTCTACTTCTCTCTCTCTACCTCTCCTTCCCTCTCTAATTATCTTTATCTCCCCTAGCCCTTTCTCTCTCTCTCTCTCACTATATGTCTCCCTCCCTACCTTTTCCCCTATCTACTCTCGATCTCTCCTCACCATCCCTCTACCTCTCTCTCTATATATATATCACTCCTCCCTCACCTTATTTCTCTCTCACTCTCTCCTCTCTATCTCACACCCTCTTTCTCTCTCACTCTCTCTTCTCTATCTCACCATTCTCTCTTTCCCTCTTGTAGCTCTCTACTTCTCTATATGTCACCATTCTCTCTCTATGTATCTTTATCTCACATATCTCTCTTTACCTCTCCCTTCCTCCCCTCTCTCACCCACCCTCCCTCCTTCCCTCTATCTCTTTCTCTCTATCTCACTTATCCCTCCATCACTCCCTACCAAACTCTCTCTATTGCTCTCTATCTCACCTCTCTCACCTCCCTCTCTCTCCCTCCATGCCTCTCCCTCTCCTTCCCTCTCTACTCTATATCTCCCTAATCACTCTCTAACTACCTCTCCATTCATCACTCCCTACCACTCTCTCTACACCTCTCTATCTCACATCTCTCCCTCCCTCATTCTCTCTCTCTACCTCTCCATTATCTAATTATCTTTATCTCCCCCATCCCTCTCTCTCTCTCTCTCTCACTAGATGTCTCCTTCCCTACCTTTTTCCCTATCTAATCTCTATCTCTCCTCTCCCTCCCTATACCTCTTTCTCCCTCTTTACTTCTCCCTTCCTCCCCTCTCTCACCCACCCTCCCTCCTTCCCTCTATCTCCATCTCTCTCTACTTCTCTCTATCTCACCTATCCTTCTCTACCCACATATCCCTCTATCACTATCTACTATACTCTCTTTATTGCTCTCTATCTCACCTCTCTCTCCCTCCATTTTTCATTCCTTATCTACTATTTATCTCTCATGTCTCTCTACCTCTCCTTCCCTCTCTACTTATATTTATCTCCCTGTTCCCTCCCAACCTCTCTCTCTCTCCCTCTTTCTCTCTCCTATGAGGGTTGAGGGTGTAAGGTTTAGTTTTTAAGGTATAGGGTTAAGTGTATATAGGGAATAGGGATTAGGGTTTAGGATATTAGGTATAAAGTTGAGGGTATAGGGTATAGGGATTAGGGTTATGGTTTAGGGTAAAGGTATAGGGTTGAGGGTTGAGGGATAGTGTTTAGGGTTGAGGGTATAAGGTTAAGTGTATAGGGTATATGGATTATGGTTCAGGATATTGGGTATATAGTTGAGGGTATTAGGTTGAGGATATTAGGTTTAGATTTGAGGGTTTAGGGTTTAGGATTTATGTATAAGTTTGAGGGTTGAAGTTTGAGGTATAATGTTTAGGGTTGAGGGTATGAGGTTAAGTGTATAGGGTATAGGGATTAGGGTTTAGGGTGTAGGGTTAAGGGTATAAGGTATAGGGTTAAGGCTTGAAAGTGTAGTGTTTAGGGTATAAGGTTGAGGGTGTAGGGTTTAGGGTTTAAGTATAGGGTTGAGGGTTGAGGAATAGTGTTTAAGGTTGAGGGCATAAAGATAAGTGTATAGGTTATATGGATTAGGGTTTAGAATATTGGGTATAGAGTTGAGGTATTGGGTTTAGGATTGAGGTTTATGGTTTAGGGTTTAAGTATAGGGTTGAGGGATGATGTTCAGGGCTTAGGTTAGAAGGTTGATGGTATAGTTTATAGAGATGAGGGTTGAAAGTGTAGGGTTTAGGGTTTAAGGTATAGGGTTGAGGGTTGAGGTATGGTGTTCAAGGTTGGAAGTGTAGGGTTATGTGTATAGGGTATACAGATTAGGGTTTAGGATATTCGGTATAGGGTTGAGGGTTTAGGGTTCAAGGTTTAGGGTACAAGGT
This sequence comes from Sequoia sempervirens, assembly GCA_007258455.2. NCBI lineage: Eukaryota > Viridiplantae > Streptophyta > Pinopsida > Cupressales > Cupressaceae > Sequoia > Sequoia sempervirens. The sequence goes on from VDFB02105785.1 coordinate 76,224,219, forward strand.
TTAATGTGGTGTTTAGAATTTAATTATAGGGTTAAGGGTTAAGGGTTAAGGGATAATGTTTATGGTTTAGGGTATATGGTGTAGGGATGAGGGTTGAGGGTGTAGGGGTTATGGTTTAAGGTATAGGTTTGAAGGTATAAGGTTAAGTTTATAGGGTATAGGGACTAGGGTTTAGTATATTAGTTATAGGGTTGAGGGTATTGGGTTGAAGGTTTAAGGTTAAGTTTATAGGGTATAGGGATTAGTGTTTAGGAGAGGGAGAGAGAGAGAGAGAGAGAGAGAGGGTGAGGGGGTGTGAGGAAGAGACATGAGAGAGAGAGTATTCTCTAGTTAGGGTGGGAGGGAAATACTTGAGAGAGGGGTAGGGGGTGGGAGGGAGAGAGAGGGGGAGAGAAAGAGAGAGAAAGAGAGACGGACCCCATTTCTTGGACCCATTTTGTCAAATAGGCCACTACATTGCCAATTTCATCAAATTGGCAAGCCACTCGGCCCACTAGCTTACCAATTTCATTGATTTGGCAAGCCAGTGGGCCCACTAGCTTGCTAATTTGGTGAAAATGAGAACCTAACTTGGCCTATTTGAAAAAATGGGTGCAAGAAATGGGGTCTCTTGGTGATGTAATTCTTAGACCCACTTTTTCAAACAGGCCACTACATTGCCAATTTCATCGAATTGACAAGCTAGTGGACCCATTAGCTTGACAATTTGGTGAAATTAGCAACCTAACTTGGATTTTTTGAAAAAATGGCACAAGAAATGGGGTCTCCCAATGATTTACATCACTAGGAGACCCCATTTCTTGGACCCATTTGATCAAACAGGCCACTACATTGCCAATTTCACAGAATTGGCAAGTCAGTGGGCCCACTAACTTGCCAATTCAGTGAAATTGGAAACCTAACTTTCCCTATTTGAAAAAATGGGTCCAAGAAATGTGGTCTCCTAGTGATGTAAATCACCAGGGGAGCCCATTTCTTGGAACCATTTTTTCAAATGGGCCATTACATTGCCAATTTCACTGAATTGGCAAGGCGATGGGCCCACTAGCTTGGTAATTTGGTGAAATTGGAAACCTAACTTTCCTATTTGAAAAAATGGCTCAAAGAAATGGGGTATCCTGGTGATGTAAATCAATGGGAGACCCCACTTTTGGAACCCATTTTTTCAAATAGGCCACTACATTCCCATTTTCACCAAATTGGCAAGCTAGGGTAGAGGGTAGAGGGGAGAAAGATAGAAGCAGTGAGAGAGAGAAACTTCAAAGAGGGAGAGGGGTAGGAGGGAGAGACTTGAGAGAAAGAGAGAGAGAGGGAGGGAATGGGAGAGAGATAGAGGGAAGAGAGTAGAGGGCTTAAGGGTTTAAGGGTAGAGGGTTAAGGGTAGAGGGGAGAGAGATAGGAGTGAGTGAGGGAGAGGGGGTAGGAGGGAGAGACTTGAGAGAGATAGAGGGTAGAGAGTTAATAGTAGAGGGTGGAGGTTTAAGGGTTGGGGTTTAGGGTTAATGGTAGAGGAGGAGATAAAAGTGAAGTGAGTAGAGAATGGGCTAGAGAGGAGAGGGGATGGGAGGTAGAGACTTGAGAGAGAGAGAGAGTGAATGGGAGAGAGATAGGGTGAGGATTAAAGAGTAGAGAATTAGGGCCCACTAAGCAATTCAGTGAAATTGACAACTAGCATTGAGCTGGGTCCAAGAAATGGGGTCTCTGGTGATTTACATCACGGGGAGACCCAGTACAGACCGGTTGTCGAACATTACATTTTCAATTTCCTTGAAATGGTGAGTTAGTGGGCCACTAAGCACAGAATTTGGTGAAATTGGCAACCCTGTTTGAAAAATGGGTCAGAAATGGGGTCTCCCAGTGATGTAAATCACTTGGATTACATCACTAGAAGACCCCATTTCTTGGAACCATTTTTCCAAACAGACTACCACATTGCTAATTTCACCAAATTGGTAAGCTAGTGGGCCCACTAGCTTGGAAATCTAGTGAAATTGGCAACCTAACTTGTCTATTTGAAAAAATGGGTCCAAGAAATGTGGTCTCATTTCTTGTATGCATTTTTTCAAATAGGCCACTACATTTGTAATTTCACCAAATTGGCAAGCTAGGGTAGACGGTTTAAGGGTTTAAGGGTTAAGTGTAGAAGGTAGAGGGTTAAGGGTAGAAGGGAGAAAGATAGGAGTGAGTTAGTGAGAGAGAGAGAGACTTGAGAGAGGGAGAAGGGGGTAGGAGGGAGAGACTTGAGAGGAAGAGAGAGAGGGAGGGAGTGAGAGGGAGATCAAGGGTAGAGGGTAGAGGGTAGAGGTTTTAAGGGTTTAAGGGTTAATGGTAGAGGGGAGAGAGACAGGATTTAGTGAGTGGGATAGAGACTTGAGAGAGGGAGAGCGGGTAGGAGGGAGAGACTTGAGAGAAATAGAGGGTTAAGAGTAGAGGGTAAAGGGTTTAATGGTTTTAGGTTTAAGGGTAGAGGGGAGAGAGATAGAGGGAGTGAGTGAGTGAGGGGGAGAGATTCGAAAATAGGCCACTACGATGCCAATTTCAACAAAAATGGCAAGTCAATGGCCCCACTAGCTTGCCAATTTAGTGAAATTGGAAATCTAACTTGCCTTGTTTAAAAAAATGGGTCCAAGAAATGAGGTTTCCCGATGACATTACAGGACAAGTTAGGATGCCAATTTCACTGAATTGGCAAGCTAGTGGGCCCACTAGCTTGGAAATTCAGTGAAATTGGAAGCCTAACCTAATAGTTTGAAAAAATGGATCCAAGAAATGGGGTCCCCTAGTGATGTAATTAACCAAGAGACCCCATTTCTTAAAACCTTTTTTTCAAACTCTCCACTGCATTCCCTATTTTTATCAAATTGACAAGCTAGGGTAGAGGGTTTAAGGTTTTAAGTGTTTAAGGGTTAAGGATAGTGGGTAGAAGGTTAAGGGTAGAAGGGAGAGAGATAAAAGGAGTGAGTGAGTGAGAGAGAGAGACTCGAGAGAGGGAGAGACTTGAGAGAAAGAGAGAGAGAGGGAGGGAGTGGGAGAGAGATAAAGGGTACAGGGTTTAAGGGTTTAAGGGTCAAGGGTAGAGGGTAGATGGTTAAGGGTAGAGGAGAGAGAGATGGGAGTGAGTGAGTGAGAGAGAGACTTGAGAGAGGGAGAGGGGGTAGGAGGGAGAGACTTGATAGAGATAGAGGGTAGAGGGTTAAGAG
>VDFB02105785.1:76227518-76262298 GCA_007258455.2 Sequoia sempervirens
CTCTTCATTTCCCTTAAGTGTGACAATAGCATACACATTTCTTACAAAAATAAAATAAAATTAGTATAGTATGACATATAATTCACATAAATACATGCATACGTATAAAATTTATATATTACCAAATAGTGTAATGAAACCAGATATATTGAATTAAATTACCTTCTTGTACAAGGTTTGAAACATAATCAAAGTCACCTGATGCAAACACTTGAACTTATCCTCTTCAAATAAAAATCTATGTTGATTATGTGTTTGTGTAGGTGTGAAGGATCTAAATATTTTCATTCATCAACTCATTCTATAATTTCCCATACTTCCCACTCACCTTCAATGCAAAATTTACAAAATTAGGCAACCTCTCTTGTACTAATATTCCATGTGCTTGCATTTGAACTCTTAAATGACAATCATTTTTTTTTATACACTAATTATCTCAAAATAATTCTAAGAATTTTTTTCTTTTTTAACTAAACAAAAAAATCATCGAATTATAAATTTCTCACTTGATCCCATAGCTAATTTATATTAAACCAATCCACAATTGAATGTGCAACTTTAAATTGTGTTGCATCCTCCAATTTTATTTTCTCTATAGCAAGAGATATTTTCGCACATGATTTATCTCCACCATTTTCTCATTTACCATGCCCAACTTAAAAAACCCTCCACATATTGGATACTCTTTTGTTTTTAATCCCTACATATCTAGTTAAATATTCAACAATTTTTGAATTTTCATGTACAATTATCTAACCATATGAGATATTATTCCATTTGGATTCCTTTAAGTTTTCATAAAATATTTTGAAATGATATTTGCACAAACTCTACTAAGTGCAATCACTTATCACTCAAATAGAAATGGCACTCCCTAAAAATATTCCTATTATTTTCTATACTATCATTTGCATGTGTGTATATAATATGAATAAAGATGCCCACCTAATATACTAGATTATAATATTGAGATCGAATATCCTATTGTGGAGCAAGATTATAGTTCTTTGCAAATCCAACCACTAATAGTATAGTTCCAACTGGAATTGATTTTTTACATGTGTGAGTTTTTTCATCAAGTCATTGATCAAATTGGAAGATTTTCACATATTTGGATACAATAATATCCTTAAATTCTCTCATGAATACATAAAAACTTTCCTCTTCTAAAACTAACAAAACTTTTCATTTTTTCCACCTTTTAAAGAATATTCAACATTCTTGTATCATTGCTTATCCCCCAATTATTATCCAAAATCATGTCAAATACTTTCATGCATACATTCTCCTAATATATGATTTTGAATAAAATAAGTGTTTATTAGATGTTTCACAAAACAAACTTTCTATAGACTCCCTAATTGTTTGAGGTAGTATATTAATACCACATTCATCCATGATTTGGCCAGTATACAAAGTATAATGTATATATTGAAAAATATCATAATGGTAATGAAATTGAACAACATTTTTACATCAATAAGAGATTCATTTTTTTAATTAATTTTTAAATAAAAGTTTTACATTTCTCAAATGATCTTTGACTTATGGTAATTTTTGGTAACATGAAACCATCTATTTAAACAAAAAATCTATTTGAGTCATGTCTAATATATGTTTTGGATAAGGGTCTTGAGTTTTTTGACCCTCTTAATTTTAAAGCATAGCTAACATTAAATGATACCCTTGTATTATCATGCCAATACTTTTCAATTAAAGATTTAATTTTATTATTTAACTTTATGTCAGACTTTGGAAGTCTACCACTAAAAGTCCAACCATAGTTGATTGGATCATTTTCAATGCCTTCTCTTCTCTTTTTCACTCTTCTCAAATTTTTAGGGGTTAAATTTAGAAATTAACTTGTCTGTCTTATCAAATTGTTTTACTCAAAACTATTTTTTAACTAAAGCATTTGTTACAGCTCATAATGTTGTATTCTTATTTTAGACATAATTTTTTTAATAGAATGTATAGCATTATCAATACTAGACATAACATGTTTCATTGATTTATCTTTCTTTCTAGGTTTTATAAAAAAATACCTATTTTTTTCACTAATTTTCACATTTTAATCAATTTCATTATAAGTTGACATTATAATTATAGATTTTATCTATAAAAAATAGTTTATATAATCTATTTGCGTGGATTCTAATTTTTTCCCAAGAAATATTACCTATGATATTATAGAAGACATTTCTTTCAATTTAAAAATATATACTTTCATTTTCACTCATACAAGGGATTGCATTCTCATTTTCTATTTCCAACCTTTTAGTATTAAATTTTATCTCATCATTGGTATATCTAGCTTCATTTAAATAACTAATATTAGTATCAACATTAAAAGTATGACAATAATACTTAGAACTATCAATAAGGTTAGTTAAAATCATGAGTTTCAAACATGACAGTCATTATCCTAGTGGATAGTCAAAGCCTCAAAGAGAATGAATCATGGAAGATAGGTGAAATGAGAGTCATTAAACAAAAGAAAAAGCAACAAATAAGGGACTGATATGGAATTCAAGAGATAGAAAACCCTAAGAATGTTATAGGTACGAGCATAGTGATGTGATTGTCATAAAGAGGAACATTTCTCATTGAGTAAATCAAAGAGAACTCAAATTACATAACAAAGGATGGAAATGAACACAAAGGAGTGGATCACAACATACAATAGTAACTATCAGGGTTCCATGACCTAAAGCAATAAAAGAGAGATGAAACAGGTGAAGGTCGATGATGGTATGCTTGATAGAAATAAAGTTGTAGGTACATTAGTTTTTGAAAATGGTAGATCACAAAGCAAACACAAACTTGCAATGAAATGCAGTGATACCTAAATTGTCATGTGAAAGGTAAATCAACTTTAGAAGTATCAGCAATGATTGAGATTGTTGATAGTATGCATACAATAAGGACAAGCCCACAACCAATAGTAGAAATAGCTTTAAGATCTTATTTACATGATAATGAGAAGAGGCACACTTCAATCAATATTACTAGTACATACATGTAATAAGCCTATGATGATGAGGTGTAACAAATGAAGCAATCAAAGAAGGAGAATGTAGCGAGACAGAGAACCATGTTGAAAGATGTAAAAGATCTCAACATTTTCATTCAAAAGAGTGACTTACCAAAATGTTGTCCCAGTTCAACCATGCAAAGAATACTCAGTTCTTTTAAACCCTTAGCAGTAGGTGTAGTTACAAACAAAAGCAGGTGAAAATGAATGAAAAATGAGCTCATGAGTAGAATTATGGCCTCTTTTGAGTTTCTCAAGAAAACCCTAATCTTGGCCAACCCAAGTGTTTATTTTTCACTTTTATTTTATAAATTGCATGGATATTAATACTTAGGCTTTGAAATTTTCCTACTGAGAGGTGTGGAGTCCACAAGAGTTAGAAAAAAACAATGGATTAAATTTGTCCCTTGTTTTTTTGCATGAGGTTAAGGAAAAATTATGTAAGAAAATATTAAAGGTGCAAATTACTTTAATAATTGTCATGTAATACAAGAAATAAACAACTACATAACTCTTATTAAAGTAATTCATAATTGATTGTCTTTAATATTTGTTCAAATACTTTATTCTTATCCCAAAATCATGCAAAAATAGGAGTGAAATGAGGTGTTATTCATGGAGTGAGAGATATTTTGATTTTTATCTTTGACTTCAAGTCAAACTGATCTATTTTGGGAGTTATTTGGTCAAATAGCTTGAGAGTGGGACTTTGGAGCTAAATTTTCTCAAACTAGAGCAACTATGAGCCCCCTTTTTAGGATTTTTCTATTTTTCTTGTGAGATGGATATTTCGGAGTGCAGTTGACTCCTCTTAGAACTTGGAGACTGATTTTGTATTATAGGAGGGAAAACTTATGCTCTTTCATCAGTTATTGCTTTTTTTTCTCTCTTGCACATTGCAAAGAACTTAGAGTTTTGTAGCTCAGTTCATTTTCATGTAGCAACAACTTTTTCTTTGAAATCAATAAAGAAAAGAGTTATTGGTCCTACTTGGAGCTTTCATTTTGCATTATGGATGTATGTTCTTGCATATTTTCATTGTGGTTCATGTGAATCCTTTGTTTTCTTCCTCATCTAAGCAATGTATTTTGAATGTTTTGTCATATTAAATCAGGTCATATGTTGTGTCAAACTAGTTTTGAGAAAAAATTGATGTATAAAATTATTTTACCTTCAATACAAAATTGAAAATTGAAACCATCATGTGAAACACTTATGATTTTATGCAAAATTTGAATTGTGAACATCATAACTAACAATTTTTGATTCAAAGTTATAAGTCAAGGCTTTAGTTTTTTTAATTCCAAATCATTGGTGTATCACCTCCTAGAATTAAATTTACATTTCTAGAGCATCTTTCTATCCCTTTTCCAATCAAATCCATTATTTTTTCTAGGAGATTCAAAGGGGAACCAACCCATAATCTGGAGGTTCATCCTCATAGCAACCCACCCGAAACCTGAGTGTGATCCCATGTTGCACAGGATTGTTGAGTTTCACACTTAGCTAAAGGGTGCAATACTTCATGAAAACAATTTTCTTAAATGTTCTTCTCTAAAATAGTCTTCAAGCAAGATGTTTCATTATTCATCATTTCTTGAATATTTTGTCTTTCATATCTTTTCCATTTTCCTCTCTATTTTATTAAATTTCTTTAGGTTTCATAAGCTTCCTTTTTATATTTAATTTTTGATGTTGTTTCAATCCCATGATTACCAAATCCTCTTGATAAAAATAAAATGTGACATTTAATTTATTTTTAGCTTTATATCTCTTTGAAATTTCTAAAGTACAAGTAGATATAGATGCTTTGTTTAATATATTCTGAAGTATACATAGATGTGAATAATAAAAGACCCTCTTAATTTATTGTTCTTGAAAATAGCCCCTCTACTTGATTCCACTTTAAAATGGTTCCTATGATTGAATCCTTCTAAAAGTTGAATGTACTTTGGCATGCAAAGAGATTGTACACAACACCTATAAATTGAAAAAAATTAAATGGTCACTATTTAGACATACATCTAAAATATAAAGTTGCAAATATGTAGTGATAGTACATTTTACTTAAAATGAAAAGTAATGAATATATTAGAAGATGGTACCTGTTCCATTTTTAGAATGGCTACTCACTTAAAAGTGGGTACACCTATTCCAAAAATATTGAAATGACAACCCATCTTCTTGGTTTTGTTTTAGGCTAGAGAATGTCATGGTATCCCAACCCTTAGCCTTGGACCTGTAAGTACATGAAAATGTTAACAACAAGAAATAAAACTAATTTTGGAAAGCTTATAATTGAAGTCCTACTTATATAGTTATATTTTTTTTATAATCTCCTACTTTTCCACATGTGCAGAATAGAGAGCTTGATTTTCAGTGAAAAACCTACATTCACAAAAAATAAAAAATAAATATAATAATTAAATTAAATTTATTTAAAATTATACTTTTTGGGAAGTTTATAATAAGGACTACATAAAAAAATAAAATTAAATGAATTCATTTGATCCCTCAAAAGGTAAATCAAAAGTGGTTTTCTATCAGCATTTTGATAGGTGTAAAGGAGACTCCGTTATAGGTATGGTTTAAAACTAGCGAGGTTCTATCCAAGGGGGTTTGATCCAAGGTAGTTTGATCAAACCCTCTTCAATTGGAATGTTTTAAATGAAACTTTTAAAGGTTTAAATTATTATATTTTCTAAAAATATGTGATTTCAACAAAAATCAAAATCCCTCAAAAATTGTAAACTAGCTTTGTGGAATCACCTATATATATAACTTTACAGGGAAACTAGTCCATAAACTTGAAATGTCATGTATTAATATTTTAAATTTTTTTTAAAAAAAATTTACTTAATTTGGGCATCATTATTTACACAAGGAAAAAAATGATTATTTTATTTTAAATTATGTTTGGTATACACCAGGGGCTTTAAAAAATAGCAATTAGAGCCAAAAAAAATAAATTAAAAAAAATAGAATAAAATTATAAGAAAATCTTCATTAAAGGGTGATTCCACAATACTAGTTTACAATTTTTAGCCAAACTAGACACTGAACTAATTTTTTCTAACTAAATCTTCACTTTCGAGCACCTATAGTGACTAAACCATGATGAATTTGAAGATGATGTAAACTAGTGATTTGTGACATTTTTTTGTAGATTTTAAATATATTTTTTTCAAAATTTTTATAATTAGATTGCACTTCTTTTTCCATCTCCTTTGAAAACTAGTGTTCTTCAGTAAACACTATTTTTAAGGTGTGATGTTCACTGTATACAACATAATTTTTTTTCCATGAAGAATGGAATTCTATTTTATTTAATTTAGATTTGTACTATGATATCTAGTGTTTTCATTTGGTTTCATAGTGTTTTATTTAATATTTTTTCCTTAATCAAGTTTCAAAGTCAAGCCAATTACAATTCAGACATAGCCAAACATAGCCAAATATTTCAATAACACACAAATAAAGGTAAGAGATAGATGGTATCTTTCGTGGATAAATTTAAAAATATTAAAAAACTTATTTTTTTATTAATTTGATGCAAGTTGAGGCATTAATGAATAACATATTAATAAAAAGAATAAAATGGGGGTCGAAGCCAAGTACCTAAATCATGAAAAGAATAAAAAATCATTTAATATAATCATAAGCCTTCGTAATGTTACACCCCAAGTTTATTTTATAAATTACTTTTAACTTTTCACATTAAAAATGTGTGTTCATATCAGTTGATGACTATATGTTATTTGACATTTTGATGAAAATAAATATAATGCAGTGTATTTTAATTTTAAATGATTATTGCTATTATTATTTAGTCTAGTATGATATTGTTGTAATCAATAAAAAACTAACTATTTGATTGGATTTCTAAGTGAAATGTGAGGTCAGATTCTTACCCTTTAGAGGGAGAGAGAGAGTATCACCAAAGAGAGGAGTATAGACTTCATAAATAAATAGGTTTATGCCAAATGATTTGAACACACACACACACTCACATAGGTCTAAGTAACCAGATTGGGTAAGTACCCTAGCCCTTTCATTAAGTCAATTTTTGCATTTTTTCTAAGTTTGGGTCAAGTTGTAATGTTAGGTTAAGTCTTGTCAATTCTTGTCCTAGTCTATTTCACTAAAAAGAAAAAAAGTGAAATATAAAGTATCATTTTTGTTTCAAATCAGTTTTGTTTAAATTAAGACAAATGAATTAATCTCTAAATATATTATATTAATTGTATATCAAAGGTGGATTGGCATGCCAATAAATGAATGTTTTGGAAGTTTGTTGTTTCAAAACCTTAACAACCTCACATAGAGGTTGAGGGCCTTCTTTAAAGGCTATATTCCTGCATAAATTCATTATAAACCATTTGCTGTTGAATAGCCCATAACAATGAGTGTTGGACGATCCTTTATTGTGTGCACAAGATCGGCACCATAGTCCAATTGATTGTTAAAGCCATTAAGTGGCGACTAAGCATGCAGTTTCGGTTAGAATTTATGAACAATGGTTAAGTGTTCGAGAAGTCGCGAGCCAAAGGGAGAGTGGTGTCGCTTGTTAGAGAATTTATTGATCATTAAAAGTTATTGATGAAGCAGTTAAATGGTTAAGGCCGTGGGTTTAGGGAGAGAAAGGAGGAGTGTAGCATTATTTTTTGATCTTTGATACATTTATCATTCATCTTTTAGTGGAGATCAAAGGGGGAGTTGAAGGTATTAGATGTTTATTATTGCAGAGGTTATAGTTGTGAGAGACTAAAAATCTTTATGGTAGAGTATTTATTTTCAATATGATTACGCATTATTCTTGCTGCGGGTTTGAGAAGAGAGAGCGCGACTGGTGAGGAATGTAGAGTCTTAAATCATAGATACTTATTTTTATGCAAAGGAGCGTTGGTTTGTGAATAGAGAAGAGTTCATTGCCGAGTTACATTATATAAGTCATACTTTGGAAATCCTTTTGAGCTTTCAGATTTCATTTTTTTCTGATAGTGGTAGTTCTACTGAGAATACTTGCAAACAAAGACAAAGCTTCAGATGTTAACAAGTAGTGTTTTCTTTGGAAACTTGATAGGGAGTTGTACTGTGCACTGAAATTTCAAAAAGTGCAGAAGCATAGAGTGTTGCAAGCAAGCATTCATACTTTAATTTTCCAAAATAATTATGTAGTTTAAATTTAGAAATTCTAATATGGAAAGATGAAAGAATAGTTTTTTTTAATGATGAATATTATATGTTAAAATAGAGAAAGATTGGTATGATTTTTACAAACTGAATTAAGAATTTAGTTAATTTTTTTTCATTTTGAAATACACAGTAGAATAGAGAGTTAATTCTCAACTATGTTAATTTAATTAAATTATTCCAATTTTTTAAAGAAAAAAGTATATATATATATATATATAATGTTATGTAATTGTAAAATTAAAAGATAAGCTTAATGCTTACAGTATTGAGTTAAGTCAAATAAATCAATTTTATAATATGATTTGTTGAAATATTTCTCATATTTACAAAAATGTCTGACATGGGGACAAGCTTCTTACAACTTGATAAATCTAGATGTTACAGGATTAAGAGCTGCTTAATAGAATCTGGAAACCTCTTTAACATCTTGCAAGAGCCCAAATCTAGATGACGCAGTTTACTCAATTTCCCAAAATGGGTAGGAAGTGATAATAGTAACTTGCAATGGCGTAGTTCAAGGTGCTCAAGTGACAGGAGATCACAGAAGTCATCCGGCACTCTTGTAAAGCGAAATTCTTCTCCATGATAAAGAAATGTTATGGTACTTTTTCCCCGTGGAAAGGAAAAGAAAGAAAGAAAATAAAATAAATAAAATAGAACTAATATAATAGTTCAAGAAAATGTAATAGAATAATTATTGGAGTTTTCATGGGATGCATAATATAATTATTTGCAAAAGGGTGTGTCGGTTGGAACTACCCTTTGAATTGTATAAAACTCGTGAAAATTAAATAATTAGGGGGAGACAAAGAAAAAAAGGAAAAATCAAGTAGAGCACATTGCAAGAATAGGGTTCTAGGTTAGCAGGCTGTGAGTAGGATAGAGAAGGGGCACTCCTACAATGGGTGTCCAACCTAGGGTACAAGTGCGTGCACTCAGGATGGTCCTGGCCAGGGCATGGTTTTGTGGCACGAGTGTTGAGCATTGTTCTAGTGGAACCAGCACTCGTGTAGAGCGGCAAAGTCCGCTTTCCTCCTAGACTACTCATAGACGGAAAAGGCTAAACCAAGGGCCATTCCAACAATAGTTGGAGATTTCTTCTGCACATTTCAAAGATAAGTATTAATGTTGATAAAATATCTGAGCAATAAAATTGTTTCAAATCTTTGAGTTTATTGAATTAATAATTTATTGCATTTAATTTTAAAGTCTTTACTCAAACTTTAAATATTATATTAAAATTTGTGCATAAAAAGTTTTGGAATTAATCTATGGAAACAATTTAAATCATTGCATTTTAAAGTTGGAAATTAGTTTTGTTTCAATTGGTATCAGAGCCAAACCCATCACAATAATTAATTTGTTTTTCTCATTGCAGTTTTTTTGGAAAGAAAAATATATATTAAGTTTCCACAAATTAATTTATTTGCAATAGTTTCATAATTTAATCATATTCCCTTATCAATTGTAAAATTGGGGAAACACAAAAAAGGGGTTAAAAAGTGAATTAACAAATATTTTCTTTTTACTTTTGAAATAATTATTGTTCATGACAAATTAATTAGATTTACTATGTATTTTATTGGAATAGATTACTAAGTAATGAAAACTAGTTAGCTTTCCATAAGTTACCCTACATTAAAATATTTTACCTTTGCTAGGAAAATCTTTTAACTCATTCACAAAAGAAAAAGAAAAAATCCCAAGCGATGCATTGACACTAGAAGAAATTATATGTTGGGTAACTCAATTAGATAAATCAATTTAGGGTCCCATAAAACATTTATTCTTAATTTTCTTTTTACCTCTCAATTACTCCACTCATTAATTCACAAAATGCTATTCGATTTACTAGTTATAAAATTCTTTTAAAATTCTCATAAATTACTCCTCTTACCTTTAAAATAATTAAGATTCAAACCAGCCGATAAAATATTTTCACTAAAATCTTCAATGTCAACTCGCAACTAATAGTTTCGGCTGTGAGGATCTTGAATTTAAAAATCTAATCAGCCCCATAATTGTAGGTTTACTTCTCATTTGCTGTGAACAAGAACTAAGCAGCCATAGTAGGGAAATTGGTTTTTGGCGCAGTGGAAGCTTTGGAATATGGTATGTACATCCATCAAGCACAACGGAAGGAGGATTCTTAAATTACAAGCACCCTGGTAGACAATTATGTGAAATGTGGTCTCATGGACTGCAAGGGTTATGGGATTTGCATTTTTTTCTACTCCGTCGTAAACTTCACCATATAGTTTTTAGAGGGTGTCTCATCATCTCCATTTAAACAATAATCAAATGTTGGTTCCAGTAGTGCATCCAAGTGGATGAATGGTCTATAAAGTTGTTGTCACTTTTGATCAAAGATTTCTCATAAGAATTAGAATTTTCTTTTCCTTGTCTTGATACAACTCAGCCTCCTTAGCTTGTTGATGGTTTTTACCATAGAGTTTGATCATTGCCAATTGAAAAGCTAAGGGTCATCACAACAACTGTTCTTTAACTCTTAAAATCACCTAAAATGTTCATTCTATATGTATTCCTTTTATAATTGGAAATAATCCATGCATTTACAGACTTGTATACTGTTTTGTGTTTCAAAAATATGAAAGAGCCCTGCAATAATAAACCTCTCAACTTACCAATAACCATTACAATCTTGCCAAGAAAATTTGTGACCTCAATTCCACTTCTAGTGGCTTCAACAAGCTGAGACATATACTGTTTCAGCAATGAATATCGTACAGTGGATCAGTCACCAAGCAGTATAGCATATACATAATGTTCACCAATGTGAACTTATGATTTTTGATTTGGAAAAATGGGAAACATTGATACCAAATGGAAAAGTGAAATGATCCATGTAATTCCCACGTCTACCTTAAGACTAACTATGCACACAAAATAATTCAGTATAATACTATGTGATTAAAGAAAATGGATTTATGTATCTCTCTAGTATGATTCTTAGGGAGTGAAATAATCTTCAAATATACTGAAACTTGTCTAATCATGTTAGTATAACCTCAAGCATAATACTATTTGTAGGCGTAACTGGCATAGGTTAGTAGAACACCAATACTCAGCTTGCCAATCTCTAACTGAAATTCTAGTTACATTGCAGGTGGAGCAATGTTCAAATCTGCAAACTTGATTAATTTCCTATTTTAGTTTCTGTGATATGTAGTCATATGAATAAAGAATGATATTTTCTTTCTGTACAAAAATCAACACCGATTCCAGCAATATATTTACTCTATTGCTTCTTTTCTTCCACAGTTCTTTACGGAATGCTTGAGAATTTCAGGGGAAGAAGTAATCTCACTACTAAATTCCATCTAATTTTTTTTTCCTTCACTTCGATACAAAAATAAGAAAGAATAAGAAAGTTCATCGTCTGTTTCTTAAGAGTGACAGTATAAAACAAATTGATATGTTGAATCTACCTCCTTGAGTATAAGACAACAAAACCAAATGTGTGTTTTTGGGCAATTATATCCATTATCTATAGGCAAAATTTATTAATTTATAAACCCCAACCATAGGTCACAAAAACTCACTATAACTTGACACTCTATCTATGTTCAATAAAAATTGTGTTTAGATATGTGAATTTAGTGTCTTTATTCCCTTGAAGGATTATATATCCTTTCAGTTTTGGAAACCTTACATTCTGTGGAAAACAAAAAAAACAAAAAAACAAAAACTTGTGGGTTTGATATTAATCTAGAGTTCTAGATATAGAAGCAATGGACAATGATCAAAAAACTTAAAAGATGTAAGTGTCAATAGACATACATGCAAAATATGGAAATAGAGAAAAGGCACGTAACTATTGAATGAGTCACACAATTGCCTAAATGTTGCATAGGAAGACTTTGCAGGAGCAATGGGCATGTTATAGGCACTTCATTGCATGTCTTGGGACCAAACGAAAGATTATCACAACCTAAGAACATAATATAAGTACCATATAACATTGAGATGGAGACCGTATTTGTCTCTATGACTACATAAAGAAGGGCATTATGGAATTCAAGGTGATTGGCTATTTTTTTTAGATAATGAATCATTTTATTTCTTATGGCATGTTTTTGTATGCAAGAAAGATTAAACGATGTACAAAGCCCCACTCATATTGCAGATTGATCAAGGACTTCAGAGCATCATTCTTGTCCAAATTTACAAGTATCATTTATTCATATTGAGGCAATGGTTCTACTAAACCATTATAGTCTTATAACAAACAATAGGATAATATCATTTAACAATTCAAAATATATAGCAAGAGTGTCATTTATAATCTAGACTAAGCTTTTACTTCCTTAGCTTTTACTTTCTTATAAGAACAACCTTGATAGTTCACTCATAAAAATTCAACTATTAGATTGAAGCTCTAGAATATTAATTAGTTCATGATGAGATCCCAAATAAACCAAAATAAATAAATAAATTTACTTTGGTAATAAATTCAACATCCTATTTAGCTAGTATTCTCTTATACAAGGAAGTTGTCTTCATAATCAAGATACTATCATGTCAACTAATGTTTGTTTGGCTTGTGCCTATTTTGAAAAAATAACTATACCATGCTTGTCATGTCTATTTAAAATTAACAATACAACTTCTTACATATATCTATGTTAAGAGCATTGTGGGCCCATTACCCATAGGTCCTAAAATCATTTTCAGATCGTAAAATTTTTAAAATAGATCACCTTGTATTAATAGCACAATATTTGGTTCTCTTAGTCTCAGACATGGGGACATGCCAATTTTTACAAGGGGAGAAACCACCTCTAATTTTTAAGTGGTTGTAGTTATGCCATATATGTGGGTTAGATTGACCAAATATAAGTTGTCACATTATATTTATTGGAATAAGTCCTCTTGAATTATTTGTGCTGAAATAGCACATAGCCTTAAAATTAACACCTATCCTTGATCTGCACCATATTTTAGCTTCTTGATTAAATCATAACAAATAGATGGTTGTATCATATTAGAATACTATAGCGTTTCTTGAGTTTAAATAGTATGAAATCATGTTGTATGGGATTCTAGAAGGGTTTGATGTAGCTATGATAATAATAATAATTAAAAAAAAAAATGAAATGAAAAATAGCACTAGTTGATTAGTGTCTAGTTAAATCCATATATTCAAATTTTTGAAACATAAAAGTGAATTATTGCATCATTTATCTTATGAAGAGGTTTGTGGTCCTTCGTTCATTATATAAATATGTATATACACATTGTTATTACAAGAATGTAAGAGGTTCCTACATAGTGTTTCAAAACAAGCAAGTCTTCAAATTTATATAACCCAGCTCTCAAGTAGTATCTTAATATATCATACTTAATATAGCCTTGAATGAATCTTATGTCATGGAACATGGGCCTTGATGTGTCAAAAACAATAAGGGATGGGCTACCTATAGATATCAAGTGCATTCTAGGTTTATTAAAGACTGGTGCACTTTGGTTACATTAAATGAAGGGTTAGTTCTAATATTTCTCTATGAAGTTTCCTATGCATATTAAAAGTTTACTATTGTTCTATTCATGTTAAGGATCCTAGAAATATTAGCATGCATTATTCTATTGTACTTGATCAACCCAATAAGTTTGTACATGTGTCTTATAAACTATTATATTTATTTTCATTCGATCATACTTGACGTATAGAAAAGAGGATAATCATGTAGTCCAGAATGCATGATTATCATCTTAGAATATATTTTGATTATATCGATTATATAGTTCAAGGGTGATTGACTACATAGTATGGGATGTCAATGTCATTTCACTAGATCTATGTTATGTCAACATATGATATAATAATTTTTTAAAATTTAATATTGAAGTTACATGTAAGTGATTAAAATATCTATATTGAAGAAAATTAGTTACATGAGAGAAAATTGATAAGGTTGAAATACATGAGTAAACACATAAAATACTAGTAGTTCTTTGATTGAAATTCCTAATATGTATGTATGTATGCATAGATCTTGTCATTAGAAAAAAAAATGATGATTTTCTTGTAATTACTTGTTAACTTAAAATATAATTGAAAACGTGGATATCTATGAATTAAGAGAAGAAAAGGATATAAATGAACTAAATATATATATGAAAAATGATGAAGAATAGTTATATTTAATATAAATTTCTTCAATTATTGATTATGTTATTGATTATGTGTTTTTTGAGTTGTGATGTAGATGCATTTCATGTGCTACTGACAATTCACATGTATGCACACCCACATGCTACAAAATCCCTAAAGCCTTGCGACTAAGAGAATTAAGACTTGGCTCCTTGATCTCTTCTAGTAGATTGACTATGACCTTGCCTACCCCCATGAAGTAGGTAGGAGGCAAGATTAACTTCTAGTGCAACATTGTGATCTTGCACCTAGATCTACATAAACACATTAGAGCAAATCATAACTTTACTATATAGAAAAAGTGAACATTGATTGAACAACGTGAAAAGAGAGCTAAATTTCTATCTTTCAAAATATTGAAGAGAATTTCCACTTCAAGAGAATGCCAAATATGGAAAAAATTAGATCAAATATAAGGCCAATACCCATAGAGATACCATATGTCATGAAAAAGGGATAGGTCAAAAAGACTTGCAGAAATTGTGTATCCAAATCCAATCTTCTTGAGTTCTATTGTAGAACCTATTGGTGTATCCAACTAATTTTCCACAACAATCTCTAAAGATATGCCATGTCATATTCTCAAGATTATTAGGGTGTTGACCAACTAAAAGAAAACCACCCTTATGATAGATTCTTTCTACTCTTTAGACTGCAAATCATAGGTGGGTTTCCCTTCAACACCACTTGATGATAACGCATCAAGTAATGTGTAGCAGATAAGATCCCACACCTTATGACAAGGTAGAGCAATGTTTAGCAAAAGGTTTATGCCACTCTTGTGAGATTTAAGGGTTTTTGTATGAGATGATACAGATCAGAAATATAGTGAAATATAAATCAAATGTTTATGATATTCAATAGAGTCAAAAAGCCACATAAGTATCCATTGCCTGCAACATAATCACAATTCTGAGTGTTTCTAAACAATCACCGACTTGCAACAATAAACCAGCTAAGGACTTACAACATATTTATACATAATAATCCAATTGTGAACGGTATATGCCCCGTGTCTCTACAGAAGCAGTTAGTTTGCTCCTTGAATAGAAAGCAACTATAAACAACACATATATGTAAGAAAATGTAGAAATGAATTCAAAACGTTTGATTTATCATTCAGAAGCAAATATCATTACAATGATGGAGGAAAATAATGTTGCAACATGTTTTCATCTATGTCACAGCTTAGAATATGTGTTACAGACTCATAATAGCTTACAGACCTTCAACTAAGACTCCCAGACCAGATTACAAAGCTTGCAATCCCTATTACAGTTACAATCTTCTAGACTCATAACCCTAAAAAACAATACAATTGGTGCTTTTATAATTCAAGCATAATTGCATGACATGTCAGCATCAAACCCAGCCTCTAACCGTATGCACAGAAGAAGAAAATCCAATCTCTGCGACACAATCCAATATCTAGATGTGTAGAGAATGTTCTCTGGCAAGGCAATCATGTCTGAGCATGGCAACTTGCGGCTTGAGTGTAAGAACTCCCTTGAAATTTGTAGCACGGGATGGTTATAGGTCTCTAAGATGCCAGAAAAGCACCCTGCCAGCATTGAATGGGCATAATGGCATGCAAATTCACTCGCAGGGTATGGAGAAACATTTATGCCACTGCATGGAAGTCCCAGGCTTGAAAAATTGTCGCTGAGGTCGTTGAAACCATTAAATTCTGACAAGTATAGCTCTATTTGTATGCACATAGGAATCTATCACTTTGTTGTTAGATGAATTTGAATATGGACTGTCAATTCGAACTTTCACTAGTGATCGGACAATCATTGAGTTGCTAGAATCCAGTGTATCTGAGTTTAAAATACAACCGTTGATCAAAAAGATCAATGGCTATTGCAACGCGTAAGCACATTGCAGCTTGAGTCGGGGTCATCGGGAATCAAACCGTTAGGGTATGGAATGAGCGTGCTTCCAATGAAATGGTGCCATATGGATCGACGTGTCCTCCAGCTTAACGGGCCACAACGTAATTGCAAACACAAATCATCATCCCGCGTTAGCCCAAGCTCAAGCTTGTCAAAGCTTTGCAAACTTGCGATGCACTGAAGGCTTGCATTGGAATGAAGCCATTAAACATATGTGTGTAGGATGTTTATTGGACAGGAATCGTCATAATATATGAACGCACTTAGGAGGTGGGACAAGAAGCATGAAATGGCAATGCGAAGGAGCGGCACAACGCATTATTATTGCGACAAATGTCAAGCGATCATAACGTCGCGGCTTAAGGCCACCCAGAAGAATATAAAACTATGCTGGTAAAACGAAGTTCTATGCAATAGCATTTTGACACATAACTAGTAGTGGGGTTGGCCTCAAGCGGGGACTTAAGCTTCTTAGCAAACTAGGAAAATGTCCAAGTCAGTGTGTTACGACTAGGGGCCAGTCAACAAAGGAATAAAAGGGCTCGAGGGACGATTTGGAGGGAAGAACCGATCAAGGAAGTCAATGAGTGATTTAAACTTAAGGTGTAGACATCAATGCAAGGACTTTAATACCGACTACTAGGGTTTAGAGTTTAAGCCCTAAACGGCAAGGTTTTGCATGATTTTGCAAATTAAACTCTAGGATTTTGTATATGTGCTAATAGTGGCTTTTATTTGGGTATACTGGCTTCAAGGAAGGTAAGTGAGAATCTAGATAGCTTTGGGATTGCATATCATATCAAAATATGGACATATATCAAACAAAATAAGAAAAATAGACAAAGCCAAAATCTATATACATAATGTAAAATTATGCATGGAAAACAAAATTTCCAGCAATACTTCGAGAATTGTCCATGCATTGGCAATTCTTGAATTTCACCATTGGTGTATTTGAGAAAATAAGTATTTTCATCATGGCTTTTGTTGATGAAATATGGTCCAATCCAAAGAGGATTAAACTTGTCATGTTTTCCCTTGTCTTGGAATCTAGTAGTTCACATCAGTACCAAATCTTCCTCCTAACATTTTCTATCAAACGCCCTTTTGTCTATTGGTGTAAATAGATGTTTTACCTATCTATTTAACTTATAGGTCCTATTTACATGTTAAGTTTACAAGTCCTATGGAATCTTTCTAAAAGCTTGTTAGTTGTCATAAGATCTTACCTTATCTTTTGACATTTAATTCTAGTTTCTTAGGTCATTTAATATTAATTATCTAATGAAATAGGATTAAAACACTTGTCATGATCATGTCTAATCCTTTGTCTCACCTTAGCTATATAACTAGGTAGTCTCATGTGTAAATCAAGAATCATATCATCATAATCTAACATTTTTCTCCTTTGATGGAACAACATTGTTCTCTCATAATTGATTTCTTTGTGGTTTCATGACTTTCTTAGATCTTGGGTGAATATAATCTTCAACCAAATCTTGCATGGTGTAGAATATTCTAGATACTAACTCTTACATTGTCAAATAGATATTTGACCCACTACTACCTCTTCATCATATTCATGGATGACCTTGTATACTAGCAATAATTGCTTAATGGCATCCTAACATCTAAACCATAAACTACTTCATAGGGTGATATTTTAATAAAATTCTTCAATGTTACCCTATCTTCCCATACAACAAGCCTCAACTTTGATCCCCATGATCTCTTGTTCTTTCCTAACATTATTTTTATAATCTCCATGAGGCTTAATTACTAGATTTTACCTATCCATTTCTCCATAGATGGTATGGGGATGAATATGACAAGTTAATTTCATACCCATAGAATAAATCATAAAAACCCTCAAATCTGAAGCACATGACATTTTATGTAACCAATTTTCTTGACACTCCAAACCCTGTGATGATGTGTTCTATAGTGAAATTCATGATTACTTTTCCACTTTCCTTCTTGGTGGGAATGACCTCAATCCATTTTGTGAAGTAGTCCATAGCAACAAAAATCCATTTGAATCTTGCACTAGATTTCTCTCTAATCTCTCTAGTAAAATATATACCCCATTAATGGAATTGAGGCTCAATAATAATTATTTTTAAGGGCAACAATCCTATATATTTCATTCTTCCAAAGAATCTTTGGCATGCATCACAATTTCTTACAACTCTCTGTGTTTGCAAACAAGGTAGGCCACCAATAATTAGCCTTAAGAATTATGTGGGTTGTTGTCTTAGCCATGAAGTGTCGACCACAACATCCACTATGTATCTTTATTAATACCTTAGAATATTGTTCTTCATCTAGGAATCTTAGTTGGATACCATCTTTATTCTTCCAGTATAAGTCACCTCAATTATTACAGAAATATTGGCTACCTCAAAATAAGATTTTTTGATTAATTTTGTAAGGCATTTTCCTCTTACTAGTTTTGTAATTTGGACCTCAATATCAAAATCATGGATCTTGTTGATCCACCTACATCTTCTTCCTATGAATTTTTGTTTTGTGAAGATGTTCTTGACTATAAAATGAGGGACATGTGGAATAATTTTGGACACTACAAGATATGGCCTAAATTTTTTAACTACCTTCACTAAGGCATATTCCTTTTGTGCTATGGTAAAATTTGTAAAATAAACAAGATCATGCAAGAAATGAGATGTATTACATTAAAGATTTGAATCATAAAACTAATCTAATTACAACAAAACAAATCTCTAAAACCATTCCACTATTCTCTATTCTTAGGGATCCTTTAAATAATTAGTGCTCTCAAATTTTGCATATGCACTATGACTGGTTTGGATGCCAACCTAAGAAACGAGATGATATTAAATGCAAGAATCTAATTCCAACATGAAGTATAAACTAGGTGATTGATTCCATGATATTAAATGATGATGTAAATGCTAATAGTTATATGACAATGGATAATGATGTTAAAAGCTATGGTGGAGATGCTATATGAAAGCTAAGATGATAACTACAATGCAGCTATAAACTAAAACATGATTCTAAACTAGATTGATAAAACAATTTTGAATGCTAAATGTTAAACAATGCTAAGTGCTCCAAATTCTTTAATGCTATACCTGCATAATAATTTTACTCAAAGATGTGATGTTAAATGTTGTAGAATGGGCTTGTATTTATAGAATTTCCAAAGCATCTTGTGATGTGACAACAATCAACGGTTGAAATTTTTGCATGAGAGATGATCGGTGGAGACGGAAGAACAATTGAGGATGTTCCCTTGACCAAGGGCAACATGCCAAATATATGAGAGGATCAAATTTGTGAGATTGTTAAATGTCCAAAGTTTTTTTTTGAATTGGTTGAGAATAATGTAATTTAAATGTTAGTCATATTTAAATACATGTGACACTTGATGATGTGGCCAAAAAATGTTGTAGACATGTGACTAAATTTGAATTTAGAATTATTCAAACTTAGTGAGAATATGTTTAATTAAAAAAACTATTGGGGTGATCCCACAATAGTGGTTTACAATTTTTGGCCAAACTAGACACTGAAATATTTTTTTCTAACTAAATCTTCACTTTTGCACACCTATAGCGGCTAAACCATGAGGAATTTGAAGATGATGTAAACTAGAGTTTCGTGACATTTTGTCTATCGATTCTAAATATATTTTTTTCAAAAAATTTGGAATCAGATTGCACCTCTATTTCCATCTCCCTCAAAAATTAGTTTTTTTTCAAAAAACAACATTTTTAATTATTGACGCTCACCGTATAATGCATAACTTTTTTCCATGAAGGATAAAATTCTAATTCTTTCGTATTTATATTTGTAACTCCAATATCTAGTGTTTCCACTTGGTTAGATAGTGTTTTATTGAATTTTTTTACTTTAACCAAGTTTCGAAGTCAAACCAATTACAATTTAGACATAGGTAGACCGTATAACATGTAACTTTTTTGTATGTATCAAAATTTTTTTTTTGTTGGATCAAGGACTTCAATATCTAGTGCACTCATATTTTTAAAAAATTGACAATCTTCTATTTTTCCACATGTACAAAATAGAGAGCTTCATTTTCGGTGAAAAACCTAATTCACAAGAAATAAAATATAAATATAATAATTAAATTAAATTTATTTAAAATTATAATTTTTGGGAAGCTTATAATAAGGACTACATACTTACAAAAAATAAATTTTAAATGAATTCATTTGATCCCCAAAAGGTAAATCAAAAGTGGTTTTTTATCAACATTTTGATAGGTGTAAAGGAGACTCTATTATAGGTATGGTTTAAAACTAGTGGGGTTCTATCCAAGGGGGTTTGATCTAAGGTAGTTTGATCAAACCCTCTTCAATTGGAATGCTTTAAATGGAGCTTTTAAAGGCTTAAATCATTATATTTTCTAAAAATATGTGATTTTAGCAAAAATCAGAATCTCCAAAATTGTAAACCAGCATTGTGGGATCACCCATTGACATTTTTTATTTAATTAAATTTAGAAGAATGTGATTTAAGATGAAGAATTTTGAAAAGTGTGAACTATATAAATAAATTGAGAATTTATTTATAAGTGATGAAATTAAAGGAGTCATTAATCAAATAACTAGTATTTAATTAATTAATTGTCTTGACCAATTTTAGGTGTATACATTTTCCCCTCTTTGAAGTAATGTGTTTACACTTTGCTTCAAAGAATAATTTGTTGTTGATGTCGAAAAAAAAAATTCAATGCCCCAGATGTGGATTTTCAGGTGATGATGGATATATGGCCCCTTGGGAGATAAATCGGTGAATTTTTGAATTTTTAAGATTTTTTGAATTTTTTTGAAATTTTGATTTTTTTTATGATGATTTCAAAATTTTATGATTCAAAAACTATTTATCTCCCGAAAAATGATGTATAAGTCACCAGGTGATGAAATGATCAATCAAGCCCCTTTGGAAAATAAAATAAATTAATCCCATAAAAAGCCCATTTAATTAACCTTTAAAAGGTTAAAAAGGTGATTTAAAACTTCATTTGTGCATTTTTATTTTGAAATTGAGAGTGATTGAGCAATCTAGCAATTTGGAGCAAAATGGTGATCCCTTACCACACACATCGATTAGTGTGTCAGGCATCACAATCACCTAACAGCGTATGGACCTCTCTTATGTACCTCAAAAAACCTCCACATAAATTGTGCAATTTGTTTTTCCCATATTTTTCCACATTTGAATTTGGTTTTAAAATTTTCTAGTGCATAGACCACCCAATGTAGTGCATAGATTAACTATTCTAGTGAGTAGGATTAGTATTTTAGTGCATTGAATAATTGTTTTGGTGCATTTGTGAGTCTAGCACATAAGATTAAGATTTTAGTGCATAGGGTAAATAGATTAGTGCATCAAAATTTTTAGCGTAACCACGTAGTGAAATAATGCAATGATAATGTTTGATAGCGCATAGGATGATTTATGCTTTAAAATTCTATGATGGCACATTGAGATAATTATGTGGCATATTCATGGATTTGGCATATTGAAGGCCTGTTTTAGCGCATCCATGGTTTTTTGTAGCGCATGCATGCTTTTAGCACATAGAAAGACTGTTTTAGCACATACATGGCAGAATGATGAATTTTTTTATTGAACTCCTTATTTTCAATGATTTTTTTATCACATCAGCATTTGATTTGATGATGATTGATCTCATGATAGGTGAGATTCAATGAGTGATATTGATAATTGACCTCATGATAGGCAAAGATTAATGATAGTTTGACTGATTGATTGACCTCAAGATAGGTGAGGTGCAATGATTGATTAATAAACCTCATGATGGGAGAGGTTGAATGATAGATTGATTGATAAACCTCATGATAGGTGAGGTTGAATGATAGATTGATGCTCAGAGATTTGATTAAAGTCTCACCAGAGTTGATTAGATTGATTGACAAGATTATTGATTTTTGATTGTAGACACCCAAAAATGTCCTCTCACAATACCTTGTCCTAACATTACATCATTTATACATCTTGTACCTTCTTTTTCCCTAGGTACCCATGTCATCATCTAATTAGTTAAATAAATCTTATTTATTTGACTAATTTCACTTATTCCCTTCCTATGCATAATCCATTCATTCCTCTAATGTTAATTAAAAAATTTATATTATTTAATTAATTAAATCCTTTCTGTTTATTCTTCTAATGCTAATTAAATAATTTATATTATTTAATTAATGAAATCATAAATTCAACATTAATTAAATAAATCAAATATTTATTTAATTAATAAAATCCTAAAAAGATTTTTTCGTTTTCTTTCCAAAATAGAAACTCATGTGTATCTAATTAATTTATTTAATTAGATAATTCGTCAATTATCCTTCTCATCTTTTTTGGGATTTATTTCCTTTAAAACAAGAAATGGAATCCTTCTATCTTTTTAGAATATTATCTCATCTCGTTGTATTTTCTCTTTTTTCAAAAATCAAATCCTTATCGAATCTTATCAAATCGTATCTCCATCCACATCAAGGCTCTATAAATACGACCTCTCACAATCTATTTCAAGGCAATTCTTTAGACATCCTTATGCTATCAAAATCATTCTTCAAATCTTCCATCCATCTCCATCTATCACCTTTGTCACATTGTTATGCTACAAAATTGAGCAACCAACATTCCTCCAACAATCAACCTTCAAAATCTTGCATTCTTATGCAGGTGGAGAAGAGCCATGAAGGTCAATCAAGTCTAGTTTGAAAATTGGTTTGCATGTCGTTTGTTTATTTTCATTTTCATTCTAGTTTTTACTTCATGGTGCTTGATAGGTTTTTTTTTTTTTGTTTCAACATTAAGCTTAAATTTTTCCCTATCTACATTTGGCGCCCACCGTGGGGCTCAAACCCATGACCACAAATTTGGCTTTCCGATCTTCTTGGAGATCATTCTGCAATCTTTGATGTACTATGAGAGTTGATAGAGCTATAAAGTTGGGTAAGCATTTCCTCCTTGGCTTTCTTAACTTGGAAGAATACCACAGCTTTGGGAATATTTGCAGCAAGACTATTAAAAATAGCTTCCACATAACCACGTACTTCCTGAGCCATCATTCTCAGCTCTCCCTGAGCGTTTTCCATCGTATCATGTGAACCATCTAAATGACTTGAGTGAATTGTTGAACTAGATTAGAGGGCGATGGTCCTTATGTGATTCCTCCCATGCCATACTTCTCCATGCCTTTTCTCAGCATCCCCCTCTTCTTCCAAAGTCCATTTCTACTTTAGGGCGCCCATCAAATATAATATATGATGCATTCTTTATAATTTGTAGTCGCCATTTTAACTCGTCATGTGCCTTACAACCAAAAGCCCATCATATTCCTTTCCACAAAAACTCTCACCAGTCATTGCTCTGAAACATTTCTTGTATGGTCTTTTGGGTGTCCACAACTTTTCTAATAGCAGGTAGCTAGATTGATCACTATAATAGAATTTGAATTGGAGCTTTGAATCCATACTTGTGTATAAAGACCCACATATGTAATCAAACACATTCTAAGCAACAAGACAACAAAGTAATTGTGTTAGGACAAACGTGGTTACTCTATGGAGCGAAATTTTTAGAATTTCCATTATTCATGGTAGAATCTTGAAGATTCAACTGCACATCTCCAAGCGAAAAATCCACTGAGCTTGCATGTGACGAGTTTTTGAACGTTTTATAAGTAGTTTTTGAATCAATTTCCATCACTCCAAAATTTTTTGACATCTTCTATTGCTAACACAATGACAGGCGAATGTTTACATAGTCGACATGCAACTCGATTTTCATCAAAACTATGCATTGAGGGCTTGCCGCAGATGAGCAGGGAGTATTTTATTTGCATTTGCTTTGGTTTTGATTTTAGGGTTAGTTTTGAATTAATTTAGATTTTAGAATAAATTTAGATTTAATATAAAGTTCAAGTTAGTTTTGATTTTTAAAATTTAGATTTTTTTCAGATTTTTATGTTATTAATTAGATTTTATTTAGATTTAAATTTCAATTAGATTTTTTGGATTTCAAATTTAGATTTTTTTCAAATTAATTTTGATTATTAATTCAATTTATATTTTTAATTTAAATTTTAGTTTAGATTTTAGAATAGATTTTTCTAATCTAGATGAGTTAATTTTAGATTTAATTTCTAAATTAGCTTAGATTTTTAACTTTTTAATCTAGTTAGATTTCTAATTTCTAATTTAATTTATCTTTTTAACTTTTTAATTTAGTTTAGATTTCAAGTTTTTAATTTAGTTAGACTTCAAATTTCTAATTTAACTTAGATTTTTAACTTTTTAATTTAGTTCAATTTCTAATTTCTAGGTTAACTTAGATTTTTACATTTTAATTTAGTTTAGATTTCTAATTTTTAATCTAGTTTAGATTGCAAGTTCGTGTTTTTTTTCTTGTTTTGGTGACTTTTAGGTGAATCATACAGAAATCAAAAATCATGGGGATCAGTCACAACATCAACTTGGAAAGTGAATAACCTGGTGCACTCATTTCATACTTCATCTCTTAATCATTGTTTGTCACACATTTGGATTTGGGATCTTAAAATGAATTTTATCTTCAATCACATTTTGAAATTGGCTCTAAAATTAACCACTATCTTTCATCACATCTTGAATTGGGATCTAAAAAGAATGAGTGCTTTCATTGAGTGCTTCCATTTTTTTCTTACACACATTTCATTTCTAAGGGTCAATTAACAATTGTGAGTGTGAATCAAGTGCATGTGTGCTTTCACACCTCACTTGGATCGCTTTTGTCATACCCTGTTAGGAGGCCTACTAGGGGATTTCATCACCCCTAGGGACAATCTCAATCGAAGTGTGAATCAAAAGACACACTTGTTTTGGAGTTAAAATATTGTCACTCTTGGCTAAGCCCCAAAGAACTTTATACCTTTGGGAAGTGAAGGTGAAGGGTGGGTTACCCCTTTCTCCCAGTTGTGTGGCAAGATTTTACTTCCAAATCATTCCTTAGTCAACCTTGTATAGACTAGCTTGAGACCTAATTGGCCATACCCCACTTTACTAGTCATAGGACTTGTTGACGTGTCTTCCATGTGTGCTTGTTTAATAATCATCATTACATTCTTCAAATTTCAAAATTCAAACTTGCTTATGTGTCTTGCGTGAGTGATTTATGTGTGTACATGTGTCATCATTCATTTAAACATTTCCAAATCAAGATAAACACCAAACACATAAAGACAAGTCACTCTACACCTTCTTCCAACACATTCATATCCAATCACTTTCATCCTATTCACCCTTCTTAGCCACATCCTATCCATTTCATCCTAATCAATCAAGTCATCCAATCTTGTCATTCCAAACCATATCCTAATCATCATCATTTCTTTAATCTAGTCAACATTATTTAACATCATGCCA
This sequence comes from Sequoia sempervirens, assembly GCA_007258455.2. NCBI lineage: Eukaryota > Viridiplantae > Streptophyta > Pinopsida > Cupressales > Cupressaceae > Sequoia > Sequoia sempervirens. The sequence continues at coordinate 76,253,265 of VDFB02105785.1, forward strand.
ACATTAGAATACCTAGCATCCCAACTTCAAAACCTCCTTCGAACACTTCACCAAATACCCCAACCCTTAGAGGATTTATGGATAAATTGATAAGAGGATTCAATGGTAGGGATATTAGGGTTGGGACCATTGAATCCTCTTATCAATTTATCCATAAATCCTCCCAACACATAAAGACAATTACTCCCAACACCTAATATCCCTACCATTGAATCCTCTTATCAATTATCCGGTCCATCGCCTGAGGGGGCATGCAAGCTTCAGTTTTCCAAAATTTAGATCTAGGGAAAACTTTTTAATTCTTTGAAACAATGCGTAAAACAAATCACTTCAAAGAGGGTAAAAATGTATACACCAAAAAATGGTCACATTATAATAAGTCTGGTAATTAATTAAATACAAGTTATTTAATTAAATATCTAATTCAATCTACATATAAATAAATTTAATTATTTATTTATATTGTTCATTTTCTAATTCTTCTATCTTAATTAAATAAGTTTAATTACTTATTTAATTTAATCACTTTTCTAATTCTTCTTAATTAAATTAAATAAGTTTTACAATTTATTTAATTTAATTATCACATTGGTTTATTTTGAATAAAGTAAATATTCTTCTTTTTCCAAAATCATGAAATCATCTTTAAAATCTTCTAAAAAGCCATCTCACATTTAATTAAATATTTTGAAATAATTAATTAAAAACTTCTTATCCACATTTCACACATAATTAAATATTTTTCAATATTTAATTAGAAGTTTCCAAAAACCACATGTCACATGAAATTAAATAATTTTATTATTTAATTGATAAATTATCTTCAACTACAAAACCAACTCATAACTAAAGATGACAAATGGCAAGTTGCCTTCATTTTTGAGTGAAAGGTTTTGTGGGAAGGAAACATCTTCCTTCTTTTTCTCTAGCTTCCATTTTTCTCTCCAACTTCTCCATCTCTCACCGTTCATCTTATCAAACTGAATCTCAATCATTGATCTTTGCCAACTAAGCTTGTTCCTTCAAAAACCCTATAAATACAACCTGTTTGTGAGTTGAAAAGGATCCTAGATTTTGTGAATTTAGTGCTATTACTATAGTTGCATTCTAATTAGCATTTAGCAATCTTTTTCAGGAATTTTTATTTCAAGTTCATAGCATCTTAGTTTTCACATCATAGAGTAAATATAGACATGAATTTTGCATAAGCTTGTTCTCCAAAGTTTTCATTCTAACAAGTTGTTGCTTACACCAACTGAGGGCTAGTACTTGCAATGAATCCTTGGAGATAGAGCACAATAAGATGCTTTTGAAGGAGCTATTATTTTAAGAGTTTTCTTTAATTTTTAATTAGTTTCCTTTGATTTAATGTCTTATTGGTGTGTTGGTTTATATTTCTTTAGTTAGCTAACATATTCACACTCACAATGATATTTTGTGATGATAGGAGTCTTTGACAAATCTGCAGATTCAAGAGTGTTTCTCTAGGATGTGGGAGTTGATTCCACACTTGGTGTAGGATGAGGTAGTGGTTATTGCATGATGTAGATTCTCCTCATTAATCAATAGATATGCCCCAGGTTAGGATTTTTAGGGGTCTATTGATAGCTTTAGAAGAGAGGTGGCATAGTGAACATAACACCTTTCACTTACCCACTGGCGAGATGAAAATGAAAATAGGAGGATGTCTATCAGATTCTATGGATACATGTTGTGGGGGAGTTGGTATTATATGATTCTAAGCAGGGTGGGACTAATGCACTTCACAGAGTATTTGAGGATGATCAAGTATGCGGCTACAAGATTCCTTGGAGAGAGATGGTTGATGCTTGTGCCACACTCTTGTTTGTTCTTGCTAGATTCATTGGAGGGTTCCTTTGTCCTGATCGTGAGTCAAAGGGACTTTTAGTTGGATGGGTTAGGATTCTTGAGAGCATGACTGCTCAGGGTATTAGATATGCTTGGGGATGTTGCATGCTCGCTCATTTTTACCATGATCTACATTAGGTGGTCTACCTATGAGGGGCCAGCTTGTCAGAAGGAGTCACATTGCTTTAGATATGGGTGTGGGAGCATATAGTGGTCACTCGTCTAGTTACAAATAGACAGTGAACCTCCATTAGGCCATATGTTCATGCTTATGTTGGTCCATTTGCTCAGCCTGGGATGGAAAAACTGGAGTATTAGAGGAGAGTTCTTGATGATTGAGAGTTACTGACATGGCAGCCCTATCTTGATTGTGGGCAATGGTCAGAGGACAATACTGAGATTCCATTTTTGTGCTAGTCTATGTATCTAATTCGGTAGACCTAATTGATTATTGAGAGATTTTTTTTGTGGATGGTGCTAACACAGTATGGCCAGGTCTAGGGTATGCCCTAGAGAGTGGTACATTATGCACGGTGATAGATGGATGCAACCGAGTGGGGAAAAAATTTGTCCTATGATGTTGCAGTTGTGGAGTTTTGGGGTCTATAGGCCATCATTTGGAAGATTCATCTAGAGATCATTAAGGATTTGATATCAGAGGAGTATGTACAATACCTTTTCTTACATCCATTCCCATGGATCTCGAGCCCTAATGAGCTAGTTCCATTATTAGATGATGCAGAGAGGGAAATAGTACATGGGCACAGGCAGAGGAGAGATAGGGATATGAGGAGGAGGAGGAGGTAGAGAGTAGTGATGACAAGGATGTAGATGGAGATGGAAGAGGAAAAGATGATGATGGAGGTGATGGGGGTGGTGGAGGTCTAGCGCTTGGTGTTCAAGACCACAAAGTGCCTCAAAAGAGGCGATCATTAGTGGCTGTTGACTAGCTGCATGTGGAGATCATACTACCCTTGCGACAACAACAAACTTAGAATGTTGCATTATAGGTATAGGTTCAGACATTGTAGGGTCAGTTAGAGTATTTATAGGCTTTGTTAGCATAGACATCGGGGCAGATACAAACATAGGCATAGGTGCAAGATTAGGAACATGCATAGATGTAGGGGTAGATTGCTAAACTTACTACTAAGAGGGACAACTTGAGACTATGGGTTGATTAGGTAGAGGGAATCACTGAGAGACTATAGCGAGTTGTAGAGGTTACTAGTACAACAAACTATTTTAGATAGGTACATCATACCGCCCAAGAGGCTGTGTTCTACAGACTAAGATATCATGAGGTTATTCCGCCAAAGTGCAGAGAGAGCTATGCACAGTCCCGGTTAGGTAGGTCCCAATCTCGGACCACAAGTAGAGGTGTTGTTGGTATGTGGTGATTGATCATGTTATATTGTACACCTCAGCATGTATCCTTGCTAGGGTCCAGGGCTAGTTCGGGCCTCGGGCAAGGGTTCAGGGGTGACAGCCCCTGAGAAAAATTTTCCTCCTACTTTTTCATGTTGTCACCAAAAAAGGAAAAATCAATGAAAAAGAAAAAAACATAACTTTGTAGAACCCTAATCTAGAAGATTCTAAGCTTGTTAAAAAGGGGTTAGGATGGGTGTTACAGTATGATGAAAAATGTGATTATTTGCAAGATTGTAATAGGTTTTTAGCATTGGATAATAAAATCATTGGATGGCTGTAGTTTGGTGGATGTAGCCCAGATTGGGTGAACCACGTTAAATTCTCTATGTTATAATTTATTCTGTGTGTTTTTAGTTTCTTTGTTTATTAATTAAATCTATATTTAATTGTTAGATATCTACCTTTCTAACCCTAACAAGTGGTATCAGGGTGGGTTGTGTTTCAATTATCGTCCGTAAGAAGATCTCACAGTTGAGTGGGAGTAATGGCAGATGGGGATAAGAAGGTTGAGAAGTTTAATGGGTAGAACTATCATCTATGGAAGATGTAGATGGAGGACTACCTCTATCAAAAGGATTTATGGCATCCATTGGAAGGGAAAACCAAGAAACCCATAGCAATGTCTGATGAGGACTGGGATATTTTGGATAGAAAGGCTCTTGGCAGTATTTGTTTATGCTTGGCACAATTAGTGGTGTTCAATATTACAACAACAAAGACAACTCAAGAGTTGATGGAAACCCTGGTGAAGTTATATGAAAATCCTTTTGCTTCGAATAAGGTATTTCTTATGAAGTGTTTATTTAATATGAAAATGGTAGAAGGTGGTTTAGTTATTGATCATTTGAATGAGTTTAATACAGTCACTAGTCAATTAACTTCTTTAAAAGTGAACTTTGATGAAGAATTTAGGGCTCTTTTGATTATGTGTTCTTTGCCTGAAAGCTAGAATAGCTTAGTAATGGTTGTTAGCAATTATGTTTCTAGTTCAAATACATTGAAATTTGATGATGTTGTTGGTGTTATTTTGAGTGAGGAAATTCATAGGAAAATATCAAGTGGAACATCCACATCACCTAGCAATGTTTTGAATGCAGAAAACAAGGGAAGAACAAAGGAGAGAGGAAATAATTGCAGAAATCATGGGAATTGACGAGGAAAATCAAAGGACAAAAGGTACCAATCTAGAGACAAGAGGGATTGTTGGTACTATGGTAAGTCGGGTCATTTATAGAAAGATTACTGGTCTCAGAAAAATAGAGGAGACAAAAAGGAAGTAAAAAGGAAAATGTGGTAAGTAATAAATCTAATGAGGATGCTTTGATTCTTTCTCTTGATAATGCTGATGATTCTTGGGTGTTAGATTCAGGGGCTTCATTTCATGCTACCCCCCATAGAAGTTATTTTCTTGATTATGTCCAAGGGGGTTTTGGGTTGGTTTATTTAGGAGATAACGAACCCTTTCATATTGTTGGAAAGGGAAGAATCAAGATTAAGTTGTAGAATGGGAATCATTGGCTACTACATGAGGTAAGGCATGTTCCAAAGTTAAGCAGAAATTTAATTTTAGTAGGGAAACTAGATAATGAAGGTTGTGTTGTTATATTTAGTGATGAAAATTGGAAGGCCACAAAGGGTGCCTTAGTGGTAGAAAAAGGTGTGAAAGTAGGAAATTTATATCTTTGTATAGGTCATACTATTCCTTCTACTTTAATTGTTATAGAAAAAGGTCAATGTTCATGAATAGTTGTTGCAGTTCAGTAGGTAGAAGATCATAAAATTGTTGTGGACTCTGAATCAACACTGTGGCATAATAGACTTGGACATATGAGTGCAAAAGGTATGAAAGTACTTCATTCAAATAATTTTTTACCAGGTCTAAAATGTGTTAATATGGATTTTTGTGAATGTTGTATGTATGAAAAACAAAAGAGAGTAAGTTTTTTCAAGGATGGGAAGCAAAAGAAAGATGAGGAATTGGAGCTTGTGCATATGGATGTATGGGGACCAACTCAAGTATCTTCTCTTAGTGGTTCTCAGCATTATGTTACATTCATTGATGATGAAACTAGGAAGGTATTGATTTATTTCCTTAGGTAGAAATCTGATGTATTTGAAACTTTAAAAAAAGGAGAAGCTTGGTTGAGAATGAGATGGGTAAAAAGCTAAAATCTCTCAGATCTAATAATGGTGGTGAGTATTACAGCAAAGAGTTTGAATATTATTGTTCCTCTAATGATATTCATAGGAAGAAAATGGTTCCAAGGACTCCACAAGAAAATAGAGTGGCCGAGCACATGAATAGAACAATAGTGGAGCGTGCATAGACTATGAGATTGCATGTTGGGATGCCTTTAAAAATGTGGGTAGAGACTGTAAACACTATTGTTTATTTAATTAATAGAGGTCCTTCTAATACTTTGGGTGGTGGTATTCCAGAGGAAGCATAGAAAGGTAAGAAGGTTAGTTATTCTTTTCTTAAAACCTTTGGTTGTGAAGCATTTGCACATGTAGATTCTGAAAATAGAACCAAGTTTGATGAAAAATTAAAGAAATGTATATTTTTTGGATATGGCATTGATGAATTTGGTTATAGGCTTTGGGATTTTGAAAATCAGAAAATTGTGAGAAGCAAGGATGTCATATTCAATGAGAAAGTGTTATACAAAGATCTATTACTGCAACATGAGAAGAAAGAAAATGATTATGTAGTGTTGGATGATATTCCAAACAATGATGTTTCAGTGGTTCCTCATGCTCCACAACAATAGTAACAACAAATACCACAAACTCCTGTGAATGTTAGACGATCTTCAAGGATAAGCAAACTTCCAGAAAGATTATTTCTCTCTTTGTATACTATTTTTTTAACTGATGTTGGTTAACCAGAATATTATGATGAAGCTATGCAGGTGGATACCAAGGTTCAGTGGTAGCATGGAATGGAAGAAGAAGTAGATTCCTTGTTGAAAAATTAGACTTGGGAATTATGCAAGTTGCCTGCAAGTAAAAAGGCATTACCAAACAAATGGGTTTATCGACTGAAAGAGGAGGATAGAGGTAAGAAGAGATTTAAGGCTAGATTAGTTGTAAAGGGAATTGCATAGAAAAAGGGTATTGATTTTGATAGTATTTTTTCTCCAGTTGTTAAAATGACTTCTATTTGTATTGTTTTAAGTATTGTGGCTGCTGAAGATTTGCATTTAGAACAGCTTGATGTTAAAACAACCTTTCTTCATGGTGATTTGGAAGAGGAAATATATATGGAACAACCCCAAAGATTTGATCTCAAAGGTAAGGAGAAACTAGTGTGTAGATTGAAGAAAAGTTTATATGGCTTGAAGCAAGCACCTCGGTAATGGTACTTGAAATTTGATAGTTTTATGGCTGAGATGGGCTACAAAAAAGTGTAATTCTGACCATTGTGTTTATTTTAAAAGGTTTTATAATGAAAACTACATTATTTTATGTTTATATGTTGATGGCATGCTTGTAGCTAGGTCTACTATGGATCACATAAGTGAGCTAAAACAACAGTTAGCAAAATATTTTCCGATGAAGGATATGGGGGCAGCAAAATAAATCCTTGGTATGAAAATTTGTAGAGATAGGAAAAATAGAAAATTGTTTTTATCTCATGGTAATTATGTTGAAAAGGTGTTGCAAAGATTTCATATGGAGAATGCAAAAACTGTTAGCACACCTTTGCCTAGTCATGTTAAATTGACTAAGGATGTGTGTCCAAAGACACATAAGGAGGAAGAAAAAATGTCCAAGGTACCATATGATTTAGCTATAGGTAGTTTAATATATGCCATGGTATGCACAAGACCAGATATTGCACATGTCGTAGGAGTTGTTAGCAGGTATTTGAGTCATCCCAGAGTTGAGAATTGGAATGTGGTAAAATGGATTCTCAGATACTTGAGAGGTACATCAAATAAATGTTTATGTTTTGGGGGGCTCTAATACTGATTTAAAAGGTTATGTTGACTCAGATTTGGTAGGGGATATAGATACCAGGTGGAGTACCACATATTATGTATTTACAGTTGGTGGGATAATAGTGAGTTGGATTTCTTGATTGCAAAAGGTGGTTGCTTTATCCACCACATAAGCAGAGTATGTTGTTGCAATAGAGGTGGCAAAGGAGATGACAGGGCTGTAACTTTTCATGGACGGGTTGGGAAAACAACAGGCTGGAAATTACTTGTTTATAGACAGCTAGAGTTTTATACATCCTGCAAAGAATTCTGCCTTGCATTCTAAAACAAAACATATACAGTTGAGATATCATTTCATTCGGTTGGTGTTGGAGGATGGATAGGTCAAGCTGGACAAGACACATATAGATGCGAATCTAGCGGATATGTTTATGAAGGTGGTGAAAAGGGAGAAGCTGAGATCCTCTTAAACTTCAGTTGGCCTTCAAGGTTGAATTCAAGTATAACAGAGCAGCAATTTTCAAGGTACCTATTTCCAGTGGGAGTTGTAAGTGTAGTAGTGTTGTTTAGGATTAGTCTCCAAGTGAGAAATTGTGTTGGTGTGGAGCCTGATTAGTCTCCAAGTGGAAGATTGTTGGTATGTGGTGACTGATCATGCTATACTATACACCCCAACATGTATCCTTGCTAGGGTCTGAGGCTGGGCCTGGCCCTGGGCAGGGGTTCGGGGGTAGTAGTCCCTGAGAAAAATTTTCCTCCTACTTTTTCACATCGTCACTGAGAAAGGAAAAATCAATGAAAAAAGAAAAAAACCCGACTTTGTAGAACCCTAATCTAGAAGCTTCTAAGCTTGTTAAAAAGGGGTTCGGATGGGTGTTATAGTATGATGAAAAATGTGATTATTCACAAGATTGTAATAGGTTTTTTGCACTGCATAATAAAATCATTGGATGACTGCGGTTTGGTGGATGTAGCCCGAATTGGGTGAACCACGTTAAATTCTCTGTGTTATAATTTATTCTATGTGTTTTTAGTTTATCTATTTATTAATTAAATATGCATTTAATTGTTAGATATCTGCCTTTCTAACCCTAACAAGTGTTACACAGCCACTTCCAAGAGAACTGAGAGATCCTGGTGTAGGTTTGTTTGGTGCAGGAGGTACTAGTCCAGTGATGCCGACACCATCTAGGGGCAGCACGACATAGCTCTAGTGTGATGACAGATTTGTTGCATTTTGGGACATGATGTATTCTTGATTCAGTTGAGAAATTATGATATATTTCCATTTTTGATATTGATGTATCTCTTTATACCTTTGGATATCCTTGAACACTTTGATATTATGATTTTGAGGTTATATCATATGCGGTGATGATTATCGATCTATGATTTATGATGGATGCATTTAATTTCTATGTTATGATATGTGATATTCTATATGATGATGGTATGATATGCTATGGATGCCAATGATAAAATATGTGTTATTATTCTATGATGCTTTATGAATGATGTCTATATGATACTTGTGATGGATCTTATTATGCCATTGAAATGTGATGTATTTTATGTTTTTATACTTTTCTAATGTAAATAGATGATGTAATGAATGGATGAATGTATGATAATGCTAATGCATGAGTGAATGGATGGATGGAATGATCGTATGATGGTGCATAGTTTTATATGTTTATGATGCTTATATGATGATTATGTGATGATTATGTAATGCTTATGTAATGCTTATGCAATGATGATATGATAATGCATGATTGATGATTCTATAT
>VDFB02105785.1:76262398-76303596 GCA_007258455.2 Sequoia sempervirens
CCATATCGGAAGGAGTCACTTGGGAGTTCCTCTGATGGAACAATAGGAATATCGAGGTGACATGGAGATTTCAAAGAGATAGGTTGTTTCATGTCTCTCCAACATAGCGATAGTGAAGTGCGATGGCTAAGTTTTAATGATAGTCATGGTGTGGATTGCTTGAGTCAACAGTTGCATGAGACGATGGTGTAGAAATGGTGTAACCATCGCAGTGTCACTAATGCTACAAGGAAGTGGATGGTGATGTGAAGACAAGCATGGCCACTATGCTTTAATATATATTCTCTCAATAGGAAGAAAGGAGGAAAATGTATGGAATAAGGGAAGAAACCCTAGGTCGTGGATTCTCAGAAAAGGAAGAAAATTACCCGAAACTATGAACCCAAGAAGGCCCATATGAGGGTGAATGTAGCAATGTAATGTCATTTTGTTTGCAGTAATAAAAGAAGGCAAGCTTCTCTCTCACATTCTCATTAGCTGTTTCTTTGTTATTGTTGTGAGTCCAATATTTATACGGGGAGTTCCCTACATTAGTGGTATTAGAGCATGTTAATCTTGAGTGTGTATCAGACCACTAAAGAGAGGAAGTTGCACTAGGATTATGTTGTGGGTGTTGAAAAGAAAAATGGATGGGAGAGGAGCTCATCGTGGTAGAGGTAGAGGAAGAGGAAGAGGAGATAATTTTGTAAGAGATGATAATTTTAGAGCCTTGAGAAGGTAGGTTGAAACACTAAAAAATGAGATAAGGAGAGTATTTTCTAGAATGAGAGACCCAGGAAGTGATGATAAAGAAGAAAGCATAGAGAATGCTAGTTTGGATACTAAATAGAGAGAAGTTGCAACAATTACAGGGGATCCATTGTTGATATTTTTAATAGAAATGGGAAAGAGACAAAAAATGGAGGTACCTACATTTAATCAAAGTCCGAATCTAGAGGAATTGGTAGATTGGCTTAATGAGATGGAAGAGTTTCAAATTTGAAGAGGTAGAAGACCCTAATAAAGTGGGATTTTCAAGACATGGCTAAAAGGACATGCCTTAATATGGTGGAGAGGGGTTCAATTAGAAAGGGGAAGAAGAGGAAAAGATAAAATTATCGAATTACACAAAATGGTAGAGAAAATGGCAAGGCAATTCATTCCAGTAGACTATGAGCTGGAATTGTTAAAAAGATGCAAAGCTTGAAGCAAGGAAGAAAGATAGTAAAGGAGTACACAAAAGAGTTTCATAGAATACTCATTAGAACTAGATATTCTAAGGAAACCAAGGAGAATGTTGCAAGATACCTTAATGGTTTGAGGTCAAGTATACAAGAGGAGACATGACACTGGTTAGAGTTGGGACAATGGAAGATGCTTATCAAATAGTATTGAAGATAGAAAAAAGGATGAACAAGAAGTTTGAGAATAAACAAAAGGGAAAGGATAGAGCTTATGTGCAACAAAAGGAGGATGAACAACATGTTAGAGACATTAAGGACAACAAGGATGAAAGATGTGAAAGCTCAAGCAAGTCATGTGATCAAAATTTTAGAGGAAGAGGAAGATCAAGTAGGGGACTTGAAAGAGGAAATTACAAAATAACTTATTTTATATGTGGGGAAGTGGGTCATAGAGCATATGAATGTCCTCATGAAGAGGAAAGACCAAGGAGAAGAATTGAAAATTAGAATAGAGTAGCAAACATAAATAGAGAAGATGCACATTCATCACATTATGAAGAAGCAGGAGATGGTGAAGCCTTGACGAAAAGAAGAGTTTTGATGAATGAAAACAGTGAACCTTGTTAGACCCTCAAAAATACTTGGTATTTTGAGATCTTTTATACTCAATATCAGCATGGTATGTTGATTGCAAATAGGGTTTAGGGTTTTATAAACTTTTCATCCAAATTTCCCTTTTGGCCTTCAGATATTCTTTCCCTGTGTTGACCTCTTGGTCTAGTCATCAGTAATATAAGTTGTCTCTCGAGTTGTGGTTTCACGTTTATTACTGGGCCCTTCATGTTAAATTGTTCGGTTATCCCCGTTCGCATACTCTCTTAAGTACCCCAAGGTTGATCTTTAATTTTCTCATACAAATGACTTATGTTTAAGTCATGATTTCCTAAAGGGTAAAGTCTCATCAGCCTATTCAAGGCCCCCTTTTAATGATTAACTATTGAGTGTTTGTGCAAGTTGGCTAGTCACAAGATCATGAGACTAAATTTGAACTATTCCCCACTGGCTCGCTCATTTGAAGCAGATGCAGTTTAATTCCAACAGGATTAGTGAAATGACATGTGTATGTGGGCCTGACTGATATGTCTTATCTCAGTGCCCACAACTTTGAAGATCGATGGTGTTTGGTGGGCGAGGTAATTTGATCACAGCCATTCCCGCTGGCTCGTGGGAAAATATGTAAGTTCTTTAAAAAGTGGCAAGATCAGCGAGGTGCTGACATGTGTGTTCTATGGCTATTGGCAGGTGGGCCCCCCTTGTCCATAGGGTGAGTCTTATCAACAGTTTTTTATTGGCCGATAGTTTGAGCTGGAGCCACATTGTGAATTCAATTGAGTTTGACTCAATTGAAGTCGTTCGAAATACCTAGCTCAGCCATGGATCAATGGTGTGCATTCAAAAAATGCAAGTACACCTATTGCAATTGTTTTCCTTCGCATGAGTGGACATTAATGGAGGAAGTGACTCGTAAACTCATTCTACTTCCCATAAAAATTATGTTTGTACCTGGCGCTTGCTTGATTGATATTTGGAAATGTGTCTAAGGCAATACGAGGAGCTAAAATGAAAATTAAAGAAATCGTCTAGGTCGACATTAGGGTTTGTCACCTTTGAAAGAAGTAAGTACCATAAACATAGTTTTATGCTTTTTCCAGCTTTCTGAACTAGGTTTTGTCTTAATCTGCTTTAAAACAAGTGCTTTTCATCTTTTTTCTTTTATTATTTTTAAATCTGGGATTAATTTGTGCTTTTAAAAGCCGCATCCCTATGAATTTCCCAACTTTAGCATTTGTCCTGAGGCGTATTATAGTTAGGGGTCAAGTGGGTTAAAATTCCTCCAAAGGAATTCTTGCCTATACAGACACATGGCTCCCAAAATTCAAGGTGCTTCCTCCTCTACCCAGTCTAGAGCCCTTTCTCAAGATGTAATTGATTTGGTACCCCAGTCTATAAATAAAAAAATAGATGTAATGGTATTGTTTCATGGCCCAAATTTGAAGGAGGGTTTGATAGATAAAGCTTGCTTTATCAAAGACATTGAGGTACCCTACACGGGTTGGAAAATGCTCCAACATTGGTTTGGAAATAGAACTCTTGGGTCTCCTTTCAGTAACCCATGGGATTTGAATTTGGGAAGGCTGGTTGTCCCCAATGTGTACATGGATGTGGACCTTTTAAAATATATTGCATCAAAGTATGATCCAGTTTCTAGGGTGGTTAGGATATATGATGGGTTGGTTATGGTAAAGATAACTTGTGAAGAAAATGAAAAGGTTTTTGACCTGCATGAAAGGAATTTGAGTATGCTTCCTTTAGAAATGGATGCCATCAGAATAGAGTATGATAAGACCAAGGTTTTCATTAGGTCAAAAATGTTACCTCTACATACTGCAATGGTCGGGACCAGGAAACAACAGAGAAAGGTTAGGATTGATGATAGAGAGCTTGAACCTCTCCCAATGAATTATTTTGCCAGTTATTTCAAAAATAATGTATACTCTTTTTACCAGATTGTAGGTGCCAATCCACCTGACACATTACAAAAGGAGTATATTTACTTGGCCTCACATATGCAACATTCACCATATAGTATTGTTTATAACTATGGAACTTATCTGGCTGACCACATCCATGAGGGTTTAGTTGGATTGCAAGAAGGAAAACAATTGGTGAAGTTCTGTTGGTACTCATTGTTGATGCATATGTTCTTGTTTAATGGACAAAATTCCTTTGTGAAAGAGATTACACTAGAAAGGAAGAGGGATGGTGTTAACTTTCATGTTCAGTGTTGGACCCGTGTTCTAGATAGAGATGATTAGAGATACAATTTTGTAATGTTTAGAAATGCTTTTGCATCTAGAATGAGTGAAGCCTTAGTATATTATCCACCTAGGATCCCTGAGGAAATCCATGAATTCTTGAGAGCCAAGGAGCTAAGGCCATATTTGAATTTGAGCCATAATTGGGGAGATGTGATTTTATATCATGATAAGACAATTTTTAGGATATATGGTAGTAGCTTGGGTCCATACATTTTTCTAGCAGATGTTCCTTTGATAATTGGTTTGCTTAAAATCATGAGACAATTGGGAGATTCCCAAGAAACACATTTAATAGAACTAGCAAGGAAGGGGTCATTCTTCCTAGAATGGAAAATATTTGTATATTACATTGTGACAAAAGGGGTAGTGAAGGAACTAGAGCATTTGTTGACTCCTTATGAACTAATGATTGTGAACCCAAGGAATCATGATCCTGAGGGCTTCATTAGTAAACTCAAAGTAGATAAGAAATTGAGTGCTTTTGTACATTCCTTTGATTACCCTGAGGATATCATTAGGAATATATCTAACTTTGAGGAGTAGGATGAAAGAAAAGCCAAATACATGGCTTATAGAAAAATGGTAGAAGCTAAGAGGAAGAACACTCCTCAATATGATCCCTTTCCAGGTATACATGGTGATTTCAACAAAGCTATGTATGTCATGGATAACATTGAGAATGTAGTTGGTGTTTTGAGAGAGAAATGGGAGGTTCATGATAAAGGGAAAGCAGTTGTGGTTGAGGAAAATACTGAAATGACATTAGAGGAGAGACCTTCTTTCCAACCTCCCAAACACTTGAGAATTTATTCTAGGAGGAAAATAACAAGTGAGGAAATAAGACAAATAACCCTTGTTGTCTCTAAAGGACCAAATGTAGATTCCCCAAAAGTTGGAATGCCATCTCCTCATGCACAATTTTTTTTATTTGTAATTGATTTGGATTCACCTCCTGAGCTACCATCTCAAAAGAAGCAAAATATTGAAAAAAAATGGGTGGTTGATTATTCTGACACCGATGAAGATGATATTTTTCTCACCCGAGAGGAAATGCAGATAGGGATGCCTCCTAATGAAGGAGTGATTGCCTCAAGTTCAAGACAGAGCATTCTCAGACTTGGGAAGCTTGATATTTGTGGACTAAATACTGCAGACGACTTGAGGGTAGAGGCCAGTAAAGAATTTATGGAGGATGACTCATTCATTAAAACCTCCACATTTCAAGACTTCTAGTGGAAATCCAAGATTGCAGAATATGTAGAGAAGGTAGCCATTGAAATTAGTTTGCACCTTGAATCGCCTAAAAGTGTCATTGAGGGGAATGTAAGAAGTGCTATGAAGGATGAGTTTAAGAAGATCAATGCCGAACAGGGTAGAGAGCTTGTAAAGAAGAGTGGTATATTGTTATTACCAGATTGGAATATTGTTGATGCAATTGTCTTAGATGCAATTAGAAGGTATGAAAGACCTCTTGTGAAGACAAAGGAAGACTTGGAAATGGAACTTCGAGGTTCTTTCAGTGAATATTGGGATGCATTGGAAATATGGTCATTATCCCTAGCATCTAAGAAATCAACCCTAGTAGAGCCATCAACACTTGGTGGGTAGTTTCTTGTAAAAAGAGTTGGTGATACCCCAACTTTGGAAGCTACAGATATGACTATTAATGTTTCCAAATTTACTCGGTCAACTATGGAGGGATTAACCTTGGAAAGAGATAATCTTAGAGTTAAATATAGTGAACTTCTAAATGATTATGACAACAACCAATAGAAAGTAGCTACATTTGAAACTAGACTGGCATTCTATAAACAATGAGAGGAAATGCAAAGAGGAAAGGGCCAACCTAGCTCAAGCCACCTATCTTAAGTTTCTCCAATGACATCTATGCAACACTCATTTCATAGATAGTCTCTAGCAATAATACGATATGATCGGAGATAAGAACCAATTGCAGAGGAAGAAACAAATAGACCAAGCTCTAGCTCATCTAATAGAGATCAAATGGTTTTGCAAATTGAGAAAATAAGAAATTGTTAGAGAAGGCTCGAGATGCAATGTATGAGAACATATCAAAGGTTGTATGCACTATCTTAAGACATTTGAATGAGAGTATTCAAGATAGACTCAATAGTGTGAATGAAAAATATGCTTTGATGCTGCGAGCAATGAGTTTATCTTGAAAGGACAAGATGTTGGCCATACCACTTTTAAATAAATGGGTCCCAAGATTTGAAAGATTAAAGTTGATCTTAGTAGGAGCCATCCAACATGCAAATAAACTTCCTCTGGTGCAACCAGTTTATGATTTTGTGTGTGAGTTGAGCGAGCATAAGTTTCAAGGATATGCAACTTCTTTAGAGTAGAAGATAATAGAGTTTATAGCTTAGTATACCCATATTGATTTGGCCCCACTACTAGATATTGAGGTTGCTAACTATGAAGTGAAACCATTATAGACATGGAAGAGGGAATTGGACTAGGTTATTGATTTCTAGGTTGGTGAAATTTGCAAAGAAGTTAATGTTGGTATCCTCAATAATACCCTGGGAAGATTAACATTTCTTATTAGTTTCTTCAAGGATTTCGACAAGGAATCCAATGTGATTGTAACTAAGTATTCCCCTTATAGAAAAGCCATGGATGACAATGGATTTTGACTGGTCATCTGAGGAAGAGTATGAGGAATGGGAAAGGTTGTATTGTGGCAAGTTTTGTTTGTGAAACATATACTGGGTCATGTATTGTATAGGTTTGGCCTTAGAAATTGCAAAGATAAAACATATGTTTCATAGAAAAGTATCAACTATTGATGATGTAGGATGTAGATCGAGATGCTGACTCATCCTATGGTCTACATCATTTTTTAATTTTTCTCGATGAATTGGATGCACTCTTGTGACCTGTACTTTTTGAGAAGGAAAAGCTGCTCTCCATTATAGATGCAAATATTCTGTCTTATGTGTGTTCCCTCCATTTTGATTGCAAATATAACTAAATTTGGAATATGCCTTATAGCGTTCCAATACAATTGTGACAAGTGTATGATTGGCTTGAGGCTTGTTTTTATTCCTTGTTCTATTAAATGGAATTTAGGGCCATTTGTTTAGATCTTTGTTGAAATTACGAAGCTACATTGTGAGAATTAGAAAATACATAGTAGATATGTTGAGTCTTATCTAATGTTTTGAGTCTAGACAGTAAATTTAGTTAAATGTATAGCTTCTAAGCATATTTTGAACAATAATGGGAATTCTCTAAGTCTTTAGTCTCTCCTTATGGTCTTGTATCAGAATTATTAATGAATATATTGATCAAAGATCATTTCATTAATTGTCATTGTATTATGATGTGATGTGTGATCTGGTTTTAGCTCTTGTTCATGGAATGAGTTAAACTGCTTAGATTAGATCATGAATTCGTATATGATGTCATTTGGATTTAGTAAGAAGGCTTTAGTATTCAGTTGTTGATTTTTGGATTACAAGGTAATATCACTAGATCTTGATTGCTTAGGATTAAACATGCCTTATGTTTCAATTTACGTAGACTCCTAACCCATAGATAATGACACTAATCTTTAACCCATTTAACCTTTCTTGGGGTTTTGGTCCATTGACTTAGGAACAATGTTTCAAATTAAATATTGAACCACCTGTTGTTTGTTGTTATTTTTCATTCACAGCTTAAGATGCATGATTAACCCAAATAATTTCCATCTTTGTGATTGATTTCATCTTATTTGCAATTAATGAGAATCTATCTGCCTTCATTTGCAATGTCTGTGTAAATTATTGAAATGTGTCATCTAGTTGGCATTGTGGGAACAACCTTCTGGGTTTGGAAGAGCCCAAAGTGTAGGAGATAAAGAATTATATACTTTATCTCATTATTTGGTCACTCGCCTTGCAAATATTGGAGAATTGAGCTTGGAAAACTCATAGGTATTTACTAAGGCCTGCTTGGTACGCTAAAATTAACCAATAGAATGGTGACTCTGTTGGGGAGATTTTACTACTTTTAGCATCTCTAGTGCAGATCTGGTATAGTTAGAGTCAAGTCTTTATCATTGTTTGTGAATTAAGTTGACATTCATTCTTATGAGTTGTATACATCATTTCCTGTTCATGCATCAACTTTTGGTCAGTTTTATCTCTTTATGTCGGGTTATGTTTAAATTTTTCTTGGAGGTTGCAAACAACAAGTCTAAGTGCAATCAAATATTATTTCCCAGTATCCTGGGTGGTAACTTTGAGTTTTCTCACACTAGTGTGACAAGTATATCTAACAAGAAGATTGACAAGGAGAAATTTGACATCTCAGTAAACGCCATGAGGAAGACCAGAAGTCAGTTGAAGAAAGCTTCTAAACAGAAAGAAAAATCTGATCCTACAAAGGATAGACAACCTCTATGGAAGAAGAAAAATGCAGAATCTAGTAAGTCCCTCGATTCTCTTCATTGAACATCTCCTACTTTCAATAATGAATTAGTTAGTGTAAATATTGCTAAAGATTCAAGTAATAGTGGGAAAATTGAGGGTGGATAGGGTAGTTTCCCTGCTGAACAAGTATTTGATAATCTCAGGATTTCTAGAGAAGAGGATAAATGGGAATTCTAGGGTAAGAGTAAAGCACCTTCAAACCCACCAACACGTAGGATGGGATCTATATTCCATGGGGAAAAATTCAATCCTAGAGGAGAAAGTACCATTCCACTGATGCTTACTTTCCTTGGGGAAGAAGTTGTGGATCAAGCATTCCATACTCCAGCTTAGAGTGAGTATGGGGATTTCCTTGAAGATGAGGAAGATGTCAACAGTCATATTAAACCCTTGGATGAAGAGGATGAATGGTTGGCCAAACAAGCTAAGAAAAGAGCTCAAAAGGAAAAGGAGGATAGAATTAAGTCTAAGCAGCTTGAAAGGGGTGAGAAGAAAGAGAGAGTGGAGAAAATAAGAGAAGAATATGCTAAGCAAAGAGCCTTTGAAAAATCTACTCAAGAAAAGATAGCCTTAGAAAAGGCTGCTAGAGAAAAGGTTGTTAAGGAGAAAGCTGCTAAAGTAGTAGCCCACATCATCCCTAAAGCCCCAAAAATCACAATCCCGATGGGAAATTATACTAATAGTACTTATACATCAACCATTGTTGCTACCAAGTCTTCGTATCCTCCTAAGAAAACATCCTTTGTAGATTGTGGGAAGAAGATGGATGACTACTCCCACCAAAGTGTCTCCAATGCTCTCAATACCAATATCAACTCAAATATCTTTACCTCAACTACCAAAACACTTACTATTAATCCTGAGGTCAAGTCCAATCCATCTGCTACACCTTTACACCCTAATACCTTGAAGTTGCAATTGAAGAGTGAAGAGCTGGAAGAAGAATTGAGGAGGGTAGAGATATAAGCACACAATGCAAAAGTGTCTAGAAGAATTTCTTTCCTCAAAATGTCAATCCCAACCTCAGAACCTTCTATTTCTGGGAAGAGTGATAGTTAATCTCATGAAAATAAGCTCGGGGGGCACAGTCCCAGTGGAGGGGGTGGTGGTGACAAAGGAGGTGGAGGAGGTGCAACAAAAGTAGTAACTCGTATTCTAATGATGAGGAAGAGGCTAAGAATAAAAATGATAGTAACAAAGGAAATGGGAAAGATAAGGAACATGGTCAAATGGATAGTAAGAAAAATGATGCACAAAAGGATGCTCATACGGATAGGTGTCCCAAGCGGGCACCTCACAATGACAGGTATAGGCAATTATGTTTTGACAACATCCCTGGTTATCCAAATCTTGTCCCAAGCAATGCTAGGAAACATCTTCCTAAATTTGCTAGAAATAATGCTCTTAGTGGAGAAGATCATCTAAAATTTTTCTAGAGCTTTGTTGAAGACTTTGAATTGTGGGAAGATGATGTAGAAATGAAGTACTTTATGCAATCCTTAGTTGAGGATGCAAGGGATTAGTATAGAGGATTACCTAATGGATGTATTGATTCAAAAGAATTATTCTCCCATGCCTTTAGAGAACAGTATGGGGATTAGACTGATCCCAGATTCAGATTAAATGATTTCAACAACTTCACTAAAGGACATAATGAATCTATTGTTGAATTCAATACAAGGTTTCAAAAGTCTATGAATAGGGTATCTATGTATTTGAGACCTAACCTTGATGCATGTTTGGTGACATACTGCAATGCTTATGACTCGAAGATGTGTTACTTACTCAGGGACAAGAATCCATGAACTTTTCCTGAAGCATATAAAATGACTGTAAACATTGAAAATAATAGGAGGGCTTCTGGTAAGGTAGGAAGGAGAGAGGAGCCTAAGGTTTAGAAGAATTCCAAAGCTCAAAATGAGAAATCTGGCAAAAATGTAGTTCTTGAGGAGAAATGGGACCAAGTTAACAGTTTGTTATGGAATCAAGCCAAAAATGATAAACCTTAGTTTTAAAGAAATGATAGGCCCCCTAGACTCCAAGATTCCCCTTATCATACCAATTGGCATAATGGTAAGCTAGTTCAGAATAGTCAGAAGAATTGCCAAGCTAAAAGGTATGTGTAGGATCATGATGGGCTAAAAAGTGGTGATATGTAAGTGATATGATGGCCCATGTGGCTGACAACTTATTTTTAAAGGATATTCTTAGCTTTCCACCAATATAAATTATGCTTTAATTTGAATTTAATAAATAATTATTATTCATTTTCTATTTGAATTACGACTTAAGTCCTAATTGATATGTTGATTGAAAAACAACTATAGCTTTTAAATGGTATCAATTTTTTGAATATAAAACATGTGTCACATTCTACGCTTCACATACTATAGGATTACAAAAAAAAATTCATGAAGTTTTGACCAAGTTAAGATGGTCAGACATATGAGTTTTTTTAAAAAAGTTGTAATAAAAAAATTATAATTAATTATTTACTTTGAAAAAAATTACAAAAAATTATGCATAACATTGGGACATGAGTCCTCTACTTATATCTAAAATCTTATAAAAAATATTATCATGTTATTGTGGTTAGGGTGGTTAGACAAATACCTACTTATTTTTTCCATGAAATTTAAGTACTATTGCATTGAAATTTCAAATTTTCATCAAATAGATTTTAAAAAACCTAGTAGTTTAGAAACTACATTCAATTTACTATAAATTCTATTCTTACATATTTTTAAAATAATATAGATAGTTTATTCAAATTTTTATGTCAAGTTTCCTAACTCTGATTTTTCTAAATTTTTCTCCACTTAAGGGCCTATTTTTTCCATGATAATCCTATACATACCCTACACCCGAGCCTTTACATAAAACTAACACAAATGTAGTCAAGCATTTGACATGGTGTCAAGTATGTGAAATGCATCATGCCTCACAATAGTGTGGTGTAGCTAGATCTATGCTAGAGAGCCAACAAGATCAAGGGGAATCCCATTTATTGCACAATCCAGATGAATCAACAAATATGTTCATGACTAGGTTAGATTTAGAATGTGGTGGTTATTCTTCTAGTGATGATGCTGATGTAGATGATGTGCATGGACAAAGGAGACAAGCAAGTATGCATCATTAGCAAGTTCTCTCAGATGAAGAAAGGGGAGATGAATATGTTGCTTGCAATCTTGAGACATTAAACTTTTCCTTGAGAAGACCTTGAAATGAGGAGATAGAAATATATACAACTACCTTGGCTGCAAGGGCTCAAGCACGAAGTGACCTCCAATTGATAAATAGGGTAGTGAGTGGAAATCAAGGCCACCTTGGAGGTTTATTTGTAAAAGAAGGTAATGTAGATGGTAAAGGAGTTGATACAAAGAACAAGAATGAAGAAACCAAGCCTAAAGAGTCAAAAGAGATAAGAATTTGGGTGAAGAAAGGTATTAAAGGCAAGGCTAACACTATAGTCACACCTCTTGATCCAAAGACTAAAGAATCAAAACTAGTCCCTGAGGTAACTAAAAGGAAAACTGATAAAGCAATTTCCCAAGAAATAGTGTTTCTTGAGTTGCCTAGTTATTCTCCCATTGAAATGTTTCAACTCCTGCCTCAGATCAAGGTCACAGTCCCACTCCTCGAGATGATGAGGATCGATGATCATAAAAATAAAACTGTGGTTGTCATCAATAGTATTGCAGGAGGCAGTAAGCATAATGCAGGGACTGATGCACCTGACACAAGTGTTAGTTCAGTGAAAGATAATGAGCTGGAAGCCAATGTTAGTGGAAATACGAAGATATACTTGGGAACTACTATCATAGCAAACCAAAATTTGGTTAATCCTTTCTTTTTAAGTCTAATCATTGATGGAAAGATACTCAGGAATTATATGATTGATTCAGGGGCTTCAAATAATGTCATGCCCATTAAGATCATGGAGGAAATGGGCTTGAAAGTTGATAGTACATATGGAAAATGCTATACCATGGATTCAAGGGAAGTCACTGTCATTGGTGTGATCTATGAAGTTCCTTATAGACTAGTTGCATTTCTTGATAAGGAATTAGGAATGAGTGTCATAGTGGTGGACATTCCCCCTACTTATGGAATGTTGCTATCTAGACAATGGTGTGCCTCTATGGGGGGAAGTATGCAATGTGATTTGTCATTTGCCACTTTTTCTATTGACCAAAATGATGTTAAAATCGCCAGAGAGTCAAGATTTTGACACATGATTGAGTTAGTTGAAGAACTAGAGGAGCCCCCAACGATTAATGTTGTGGACATAGGCCTTTGTACTTTCCACTTAGAGGAATGGAAACAAGATATGGAGGAAATTAAACCTACCCCAATAGCTAAATAAATTGCATAGACATCTCAGGAGAATGTCCTGTGGATTCTCTATTTTGATGGAGCATGTTCAAAAGAAGGCTCTGGTGCTGGGGTCATTCTTATTTCCCCTCAAGGTAATATGTTTAAATATTTTTTCTTATTGCAATTCACATGCAACAATAATGTAGCCGAGTATGAAGCCTTGTTACTTGGTCTAAATTTAGATTCTAGGCATGGAATAAAAATGTTAAAAGTATTTGGAGACTTTGAGCTAATGGTGTCCCAAGTCAGATCCAGATTTGTTGCTAAGGATAAAAGATTGAGGCAATACAAAAATGAGTTTTGGGATACTGTTAAATTGTTTGATGCTTTTGGGATAGATGGGTAGAAAGGGGAGAAAATGTCAAAGCATATTTGTTGGCCAATATTGCTATAAAGCTTGATGATGTAGCTTTTGATGGTGTTTTAAGAATTGAGGTCCAAACGAGACCAAAATTACTTGACAACATCTACAACTGGTAGGTGTTCAATGATGATAATGACAACTAAAATTCTTGCATTGTGTAGAC
Organism: Sequoia sempervirens; assembly: GCA_007258455.2. Taxonomy (NCBI): domain Eukaryota; kingdom Viridiplantae; phylum Streptophyta; class Pinopsida; order Cupressales; family Cupressaceae; genus Sequoia; species Sequoia sempervirens. The sequence goes on from VDFB02105785.1 coordinate 76,275,790, forward strand.
AAATATGAGAATCAAGAAATTGATTTCAGTGCACATGTTGTAGAAGTGGATGGAAAGGAAACATTATTTGGTAATGAGGTAATTTAGCTTAAGACTAATTAAATTCCTAAAGGTTTAGTGGTACTTGAAAGTGTTTTTGATGGCCCAAATATATCCAATGTTAAGCAAGCAAGTGTACATAAAGAAGACCTAGAAGAAATCAACTTGGGGACATATGTCACCCCTAAGAAGGTATATATAGGAAAGAGAATGAAACCACATGTGAGAATCATGCTGATTGCATTGTTACAAAAGTACAAACATGTGTTCGCCTAGTCCTATGATGATTTGAAAGCCTACAAAGAGGACTTGTTTCAACATGAAATTCCTCTAAATCCTGATACAAAATATTTTAGATAGAAGCAAAGGCCTATAAATCCTACCTTAAGGCCTAATATGCAAGAAGAGATCACTAAGTTAAGTGATGTAAGAATCATCAAACCAATAAGACATTCCTTATGGGTGTCTAACCTAGTTCCTTTCGGAAAGAAGAATGGTGACTTAAGATTATGTGTGGATTTTAGGAACCTAAATGTTGCATCCCTGAAAGATAATTATCCATTGCCCAACATGGAAGCCATGCTACAAAAGGTCATAGGTTGTGAATTACTTTCTATGATGGATGGATTTTCTGGCTACAACCAGGTCATGGTTAGGGAATCAGAGCAATACAAAATGGCCTTTACAACCCTATGGGGAGCTTATGTTTATGTTAGGATGTCATTTGGTTTGATAAATGTTGTTACAACTTTCTAGAGAGCTATGGATGTAGCTTTTTCTAATTTTCTAGACTTATTCCTTGTGATCTATCAAGATGATCTCACTACCCATAGCAAGAAAGAAGAAGACCATTTCTCACATCTTGAGCAAATATTTGTTAGGGCCCTCGAGTATGGAATTTCGTTAAATCCCAAGAAATGTGATTTTGGGGTTAAGGAAGGAAAGATGTTGGGACATATTGTTTCAAAGGAAGGAATCATGATTGATCCTGAAAGAGTGACGACTATTGACAAGATCACATCACCAAAAAATGTCAAAGGTATTCAGTCTTTCTTTGGGAAGATAAAATTTCTAAGAAGGTTTGTTACTAACTTTGCAAAAATAGTTAGGCCTATATCAAAGATGCTCAAAAAAGGAGAAAAGGTGGCATGGGAAGAAGAGCCCCTCAAGGATTTTCAAGCTATCAAAGAGGCTATCAAGGCCACACCTATCTTGAAAACTCTAGACTATGCCAAGCCTTTCTAGTTATTTACATTTGCCTCTTTTGATATTGTAGCCAGAGTTTTGTTGCAAAAAAATGATGAAGGGTATGAACAACCAATTGCCTTCTTTAGAAAATCCTTGCAAGTAGTCAAACTTAAATATGACACCATTGAGAAGTAGGCTTTCACCTTGGTTAAGGTTGCAAAAATTTTTAGGACATATTTGACTTGTGCAACAGTGGTGGCTTATGTCCTGAGTGCAGCGGTCAAGGACATCTTCACTCAGCAAGAAACTATGAGCACAAGGTGTAGATGGATAAATAGAATTCAAGAATTCAAAATAGATATCTAGATTACCAAGCTAGTAAGGGGCCGAGACCTAGCCAAGCTTATGGCTGAATCTAATCTGGAAGCCAACCAAATCAACGAAGTGGAGTTGGAGAATGTTTCTCCCATTTGTGACATGCAAAAAAGTGGTTGGTACCAAAGGATTGTTGAGTACCTGTAGACCATGAAATTCCCAGATGGCATGCCTCAAAATGAAAGGACCTTAAAGTTGCATACAATTAAGTATGTTATCATTTATGGAGAACTTTGGTGGAGAATCCCAGAGGGTGTGCTGCTCAGATGTGTGGATGGTGACCAAGTAGAAGACCTTCTTATTGAAATGCATAAAGGAGTGTGCAGAGGACATTATATGGAAAAGATAACATCAAAACAAGTATTGAGGGTAGGGTTTTTGTGGCCTACAGTATTTAAAGATGCACACCGGCTTGTGCAAAAATGTGATGCTTGTCAAAAATTTATAGGAAAATAAAAATTCTTAAGTACTTTACCACTCAGACCAGTTTCAACACTAGCCCATTTTCATCAATGGGTATCGACTTTATTAGAGAAATGACGATAAAATCTAGTGGAGGACATGCTTGGATCTTAGTTGCTATTGACTATTTCATAAAATGGGTTGAGGCCATCCCCACCAAGAAGGCTACTAGTAAGGTAGTCATTGATTTCTTAATGAAGAAAATTCTAAGCTGATTTGGTGTTCCTAAAAGAATTGTCACAGACAATGCAATGTACTTTATATCTGAAGAATTCATGGACTTTTGTAACAAGCATGGTGTAAATGTGTCATATTCATCTCCATATCATCACTAGGGAAATGGACAGGCTAAGTCTAGTAATAAAATCCTCATGAAGATTATTAAATGAGTTCTTGACAAGAATAAGAAGGCTTGGGATTCAAAATTGCAATTAGCATCGTGGGTAGATAGAACCACAATTAAGAAAGCTATTGGGATTTCCCCTTTCAACTTGGTGTATGGAGTAGAGGCTAGTATCCCACACAATAACTTGATAAAGATGTATAAGTTTGTTCAGGAATATGATACTAAGATTTGTGATGAGATACAAAATAAGATGAATGAACTAGCTGAGCTTGATGAGCTAAGGAGAGAAGCTCACAAGAAAAATGAAAAACTACAACTTAAAGTTAAGTATCTACATGACAAGTGAGCTATGCCAAGGAAATTTGAGGTAGGATGTATGGTATTGATGTGGAATTCTAGACTAGAGGATAAAGGAAAACATGGGAAGTTTGATCCCCTATGGCTTGGCCCATACCTAGTTGTAGATATTCATAGGGAGAATTCTTACTTCTTACAGTCACTTACAGGTGAATTTATGGAACTTCCAGTACATGGACAGTTCCTAAAACCCTATATCTCCTAAATAGGCCTTTTTCCATGTACATTGTGTAAGTTTTGTAAATTGTCTACATAGTGTTGGGTGTGCTTACTTCCTGGTTGTGTTTGTTTGCCCTGTCTAGGTAAGCTCCTACTTTTTTGATCCCTCTGTGTTTGGTCTGCTCTTCTAGGATATTTGTTTCTTGCCATACCCACCAGAGGTATCCATCCCCAAGTATGAGCCACTTCTAGACCCTCAAAAATACTTGGTATTTTGAGATCTTTTATCCTCAATATCAACATGGTATGTTTATTGCAAATAGGGTTTAAGGTTTTATAAACTTGTCATCCAAATTTCCCTTTTAGCCTTCAGATGTTCTTTTCTTGTGTTGACCTCTTGGTCCAATCATCAGTAATAAAAAGTTGTCTCTCGAGTCATGGTTTCATGTTTATTACCAGCCCCTTCATGTTAAATCATTTGGTTATCCCTAGTCGCATACTCTCTTAATTACCCCAAGGTTGATCTTTAATTTTCACATACAAATGACTTATGTTTAAGTCATGATTTACTAAAGGGTAAAGTCTTGTTGGCCTAGTCAAGGCCCCCTTTTAATGATTAACTATTGAGTGTTCATGCAAGTTGGCTAATCACGAGATCGTGGAACTCAATCTGAACCATTCCTTGTTGGCTCACTCATTTGAAGTAGATGCAATTTAATTATGGTGGAATCAATGAAACAATGCCACGTGTATGTGGGCTTGGTCGAGATCTCTTGTCTTAGTGCCCACAACTTTGAAGATCGACGGTGTTTGGCAGGTGAGGTAATTTGATCGTAGCTGTTCCCCACTAGCTTGTGGGAAAAGATGCAAGTTCTTTAAAAAGTGGTGAGATCAACGAGGTGCTGACACGTGTTTTCTATGACTACCAGTGGGTGGGGCTCCCTCGTCCATAGGGAGAGTCTTGTTAGCAGATTTTTATTGGCCAATAGTCTGAGCTAGAGCTACACTATGAATTCAAATGAGTTTGACTCAATCAGATTCGTTTGAAATACCCATCTCAGCCATGGATCAATTGCGTACATTCAAAAAATGCAAGTACAACCCTTGCAATTGTTTTGCTTTGTGCGAGTGGACATTAATGGTGGAAGTGACTCATAAGCTCATTCTACTTCCCAAAAAAATTGTGTTTACACCTAATGCTTGCTTAATTGAGATTTAGAAACGTGTCTAATGCAATATGAGGAGCTAAAAAGAAAATTGCAGAAATCGTCTGGGTCGGCATTGGGGTTTGTCACCTTTGAAAGCAGTAAGTACCATAAATGTAGTTTTATGGTTTTTCCAACTTTCTGAATTAGGGTTTGTCTTAATCCACTTTAAAACAAGTTCTTTTTATCATTTTTCTTTTATTATTTGTAAAGATGGGATTAATTTGTGCTTTTAAAACCTACATCCCTACGAATTGCCTAATTTTAGCATTTGTCCCAATTCGTATTGCAGTTAGCGGTTGAGTCGGTTAAAATCCTTCCAAAGGAATTCTTTCCTATCTAGACACATGGCTCCCAAAATTCAAGGTGCTTCCTCCTCTACCTAGTCTAGAGCCCTTTCTTAGGATGTAATTGATTTGCTACCCTAGTCTACAAATAAGAAAACAGAGGGAAGGGTCTTGTTTCATGGCCCAATTGTGAAGGATGGTTTGATAGATAAAGCTTGCTTTATCAAAGATGTCGAGGTACCCTACATAGGTTGGCAAATGTTCCAACATTGGTTTGGAAATAGAAATATTGGGTCTCCTTTCAGTAACCCATGGGATTTGAATTTGGGAAGACTGGTTGTCCCCAATGTGTACATGGACATGGACCTTTTAAAAGATATTGCATCAAAGTATGATCTAGTTTTGAGGTTGGTCAGGACATATGATGGGGTGATTATGGTAAAGGTAACCTGTGAAGAAATTGAAAAGGTTTTTGACTACATGAAAGGAATTCGAGTATGCTTCCTTTGGACATGGATGCCATCAGAACAGAGTATGATAAGACCAAGGTGTTCATTAGATCAAAAATTTTACCTCTACATACTACAATGGTTGGGACTGGGAAACAACATAGAAGGGTTAGGATTGATGATAAAGAGCTTGAACCTCTCCCAATGAATTATTTTACCAGTTATTTCAGAAAAAATGTATACTCTTTTTACTAGATTGTAGGTGTCAATCCACCTGACACATTACAAGAGGAGTATAGTTACTTGTCCTCACATATGCAACATTCACAATATAGTATTGTTTATGACTATGGAACTTTTCTGGATGACCACATCCATGAGGGTTTAGTTGGATTGTAAGAAGGGAATAAATGGGTGAAGTTCTGGTGGTACTCATTGATGATGCATATGTTCTTGTTTAATGGACAAAAGGCCTTTGAGAAAGAGATTACACTAGAAAGGAAGAGGGATGGTGTTGACTTGTCTGTTCAGTGTTCAACCCATGTTTTGGATAGAGATGATAAGGGATATAATTTTGTAATGTTTAGAAATTCTTTAGCATCTAAAATAAGGGAAGCCTTAATATATCGACCACCTAGGATCCCTAAGGAGATCCATGAATTCTTGACCGAAGGAGCTAAGGCTAGATTTGAATTTGAGCCATAATTGGGGAGATGTGATTTTATATTGTGATTGTACACTTTTTAGGATATATGGTAGTAGCTTGGGTCCATACATTTTTCTAGCAAATGTTCCTTTGAGAATTGGTTTCCTTAAAATCGTGAGATAGTTGGGAGCTATCAAGGAAATGCATTTACTAGAACTAGCAAGGAAGGAGTCATTCTTCCCAGAATGGATAGTATTTGTAGATTACATTATGACAAAAGGGGTAGTGAAGGAACTAGAGCATTTGTTGACTCCTTATGAACTAATGAATGTGAACCTGAGGAATCATGATCTTGAGGGCTTCATCAGTAAACTCAAAATATATAAGAAAATGAGTGCTTTTGTACATGTCTTTGATTACCTTAAGGATATCATCAGGAATATATCCAACTTTGAGGAGCAGGATGAAAGAAAAGCTAAATATGTGGCTTATAGAAAAATCGTAGAAGCTAAGAGGAAGAACACTCCTCAATCTGATCCCTTGCCAGGTATACAGGGTGATTTCAACAAAGCTATGTATGTCATGGATAACTTTGAGAATGTAGTTGGTGTTTTGAGAGAGAAACAAGAGGTTCATGATAAAGGTTAAGCAGTTGTGGTTGAGGAAAATACTGAAGTGAAATTAGAGGAAAGACCTGCTTTCCAACTTCCCAAAAAATTGAGAATTTATTCTAGGAGGAGGAAAATAAAAAGTGTGGAAATAAGCCAAATAGCCCTTATTGTCTCTGAAGGACCAAAGGTAGATTCCTCAAAAGTTGCAATGCCATCTCCTCTTGCATAGGTTTGTTTACCTTTAATTTATTTGGATTCACCTCCTAAAAGTTTTTCTCCTCCTGAGCAACCACTTCAAAAGAAGTAAAATATTGAAACAAAAGGGGTGGTTGATTATTCTTAACACCAATGAAGATGATATTTTTCTCACCCCAGAGGAAATGTAGATAGGGATGCCTCCTAATGAAGGACCGATTTCCTTAAGTTCAGGACAAAGCATTCTTAGACTTGGGAAGCTTGATATTTGTGGACTGAATACTATAGATGACTTGAGGGTAGAAGCCCATAAAGATTTTATGGAGGATCACTCATTCATTGAAACCTCTGCATTTCATGACTTCTAGTGGAAACCCAAGATTGCAAAATATGCAGAGAAGGTAGCCATTGAAAGGAGTTTGCACTATGAATCACCTGAAAGTGTCATTGAGGCAAATGTAAGAAGTGCTATGAAGGATGAGTGTAAGAAGATCAATGCCCAACAGGGCAGAGAGCTTGTAAAGAAGAGTGGTATATTGTTATTACCACATTGGAATATTGTTGATGCAATTATCTTAGATGCAATTAGAAGGGCTACAAGACCTCTTGTGAAGATAGAGGAAGACTTGGAAATGAAACTTCAAGGTTTTTCTTTTAGTGAAGATTGGGATGCATTGGCAATATGGTCATTATCCCCGACGTTTAAGAAACTAGCCCTGGTAGAGCCATCAATACTTGGTGGGAAGTTGCTTGTAAAAAGAGTTGTTGATACCTGAGCTTTGGAAATTACAAATATGGATGTCAATGTTGCCAGATTTACTTGGTCAATTTTGGAGGGCTTAACCTTGGAAAGAGATAATATCAGAGTTAAATAAAATGAACTTCTAAATGATTATGACAACATCCAATAGAAAGTGGCTAAATTGGAAACTAAACTAGCATTCTATAAACAATGAGAGGAAATGCAAAGAGAAAAGGGTTAGCCTAGCTCAAGCCACTCATCTTTAGTTTCTCCAATGACATCTATGCAACACTCATTTCATAGCCAGTCTCTAGCAATAATACCATATGATCGGAGACAAGGACTAATTGTAGAGGAAGAAACAAATAGACCAAGCTCTAGCTCATCTAATAGAGATCAACTACTTCTACAAATTGAGGTATATAAGAAGTTGTTAGATAAGGCTTAGGATGAAATGCATGAGAACATATCAAAGGTTGTATGCACTACCTTAAGACATTTCAATGAGAAGATTTAGTATAGACTCAATAGTGTGCATGAAAACTATGCTTTGATGCTGTGAGCAATGAGTTTATCTCAAAAGGGCAAGATGTTGGCCATACCAACTTTAAATAAATGGGTCCCAAGATTTGAAAGATTAAAGTTTATCTTAGTAGAAGCCGACCAACGCACATATAAACTTCCTCTGGTGCAGCCAGTTTATGGTTTTGTGTGTGAGTTGAGCGATCAGAAGTTTCAAGGATATGCAATTCCATTAGAGCAGAAGATAATAGAGTTGATAGCTTAGTATACCCATATTGATTTGGCCCCACTACTAGATATTGAGGTTGCTAACTATGAAGTGAAACCATTATAGGGAATTAAACCAAGTTATTGATTCCCAGGTTGGTGAAATTTGCATAGAAGTTAATGTTGGTATCTTCAACAATACTGTGGGGATATTAACATTTCTTATTAGTTTATTGGAGGATTTCGACAAGGAATCCAATGTAGTAACTAAGTAATCCCCCTACAGAAAAGCCATGGATGACATAATGGGTTTGATTGGCCATCCAAGGAAGAGTATTGTAATGGTGTGGAGCCTGATCAGTCTCCAAGTGGGAGATTGTTGGTATGTGGTGACTGATCATGCCATTACGGCAGCCCATGGTATTCGCATTAACCTCCGCCCCCGTCAAAAAGGTGCAATCTCCTCAAAAAGAAAGAAAACCTAATTTTGTAAAACCCTAATTCCGAAGCTTCTAAAAAAGCTTGTTAAAAGGGGTTGGATGGGGGTTACATGCGATGATGAAAAACGGATTATCTGTGAAGATTGTAATAATAGGTTTGCAATTAGATAATAAAAGCATTGATGGTCGCTGGGTTTGCGGATGTAGCCCGGGACAAGTGAACCACGCAACTCGTTAAGGATTTATTCTCAGGTATGTTTTAGTTTCTTTGTTTATTATTTAAATCAGATTTAATTGTTAGATATCCGCCATCTCTAACCCTAACAAGTGGTATCGTGAGTGATTTGTGTTTCCAATTATCATCTCAGAGGGAAGCGTCCCTGTCGCATTGAGTGGAGTCTCACGCTTGAGTGGGAGCAATGCGCATTTTAGGTAAGAAGGTTGAGAAGTTTAACTGAAAAAAATATCACTTATGGAGGATGCGATGGAGGACTATCTCATCGAAGGATTTTATAGGTGTTTTCATTAGAAGGGAAAGCCAAGAAACTTGCAGCAATGTCAGATGAAGACTGAGAGATCTTGGATAGAAAGGCTCTTGGAACTGTTCGTTTATGCCTGGCACAATCGGTGGTATTCAATATTACAACAGCAAAGACAACTCAAGAGCTGATGGAAACCCCGCAAAGTTATATGAAAAGCCTTCCGCTTCAAATAAGGCATTTCTTATGAAGCGTTTATTTAATATGAAAATGGTAGAAGGTGGGTCAGTTACTGATCATTTGAATGAGTTTAATACGGTCACCAGTCAATTAACTTCTGTAAAAGTAAACTTTGATGAAGAAGTTAGGGCTCTTTTGATTCTATGTTCTTTGCCTAAAAGTTGGAATAGCTTGGTAATGGCTGTTAGCAATTCTATTTCTGGTTCAAATACATTGAAGTTTGATGATGTTGTTGGTGTTATTTTGAGCCAGGAAATTCAGGAAAAGCTCACAGTGGAACATCCACATCGCAATACTTTTAAATGCAGTGCCAGGGAAGAAATAAGGGAGAGAGGAAACAATTAAAATCGCGGGAAGTCACGAGGAAAATCAAAGGACAAAAGGTCCCAATCTAGAGACAAGAGGGATTGCTAGTATTGTGGTAAGCTGGGTCATTTAAAGAAAGATTGCTGGTCTCAAAAAAATAAGGGAGACAGAAAGGAAGGAAGTAAAGAGGAAAATGTGGTAAGTAATAAATCTGATGAGGATGCTTTGATTCTTTCCCTTGATAATGCTGATGATTCTTGGGTATTAGATTCAGGGCTTCATTTCATGCTACCCCCCATAGAAGTTATTTTCTGATTATGTCCAAGGATTTTGGGCTGGTTTATTTAGAGATAATGAACTCCTCGCCGATTGTTGGAAAGCGGGGCATAACTAAGATTGCTGCGTATCGGGAATCATTGGTTACTACGTGGAGGTAAGGCATGTTCGCTAAGCGTAAATTTAATTTCAATAAGGCAACTAGGGATGATTTAGTTGTGTTGTTACATTTAGTGATAAAATTGGAAGGTCGCTAAAGGGTGCCTTAGTAGTAGCAAAAGTGTGAAAGTAGGGCACCTTATATATTTGTATAGACATAATACCTTCCTACTTTAATTGTTACGGAAAAGGGTCAATGTTCAGGAACAGGTGCTGCAGTTAAGCAAGTAGAAGATCATATAGTTGCTGTGGACTCTGAATCAACACTGTGGCATAATAGACTTGGGCATATGAGTGCAAAAGGTATGAAAGTATTTCATTCAAATAATGTTTTACTAGGTCTAAAATGTGCTAATATGGATTTCTGTGAAAGTTGTGTCTATGGAAAATAAAAGAGAGTTAGTTTTCTCAAGGATGGGAAGAAAAAGAAAGATGAGAAATTGGAGCTTGTGCATACAGATGTATGGGGACCAGCTCAGGTATCTTCTCTCGGTGGCTCTCTGTATTATGTTACATTCATTGATGATGTAACTAGGAAGGTATGGATTTATTTTCTTAGGCAGAAATCTGATGTATTTGAAACTTTTAAAAAATGGAGAAGCTTGATTGAGAAATGAGATAGGTAAAAAGATAAAACGTTCCAGATCCCCATAATGGTGGTGAGTATTACAAGAAGAGTTTGAAGATTATTGTTCCTCTAATGGTATTCATAGGTAGAAGACAGTTCCAAGGACTCCACAGGAAAATGGAGTGGTTGAGCGCATGAACATAACAATAATGGAGCATGCACGTACTATGAGATTGCATGCTGGGTTGCCTTTAAACATGTGGATGTATCGTGAAACATCGCTGTTTATTTAATCAATAGAGGTCCCTCTAATCCTTTATGCTTTGTGGTATCATCTTGCAGGAAGCATGTGGAAGGGTAAGAAGGTGAGTTATTCTTTCCCTCAAAACCTTCAGCTTATGAAGCATCAATATGTAGATTCCAAAATAGAACCAAGATTATGCAAAAATCAAAGAAATGTGCATTTGTTGATATGATACTATTATGAATTTGCTTACAGGCTTTGGGATTTTAAAAATGAAAAAAAATTGTGAGAAGTAGGGATGCTTCAAGTATTCAATGAAAGTGTTGTAATAAAGATCCGCTATGAGAAGAAAGAAATGATTGCGTGAAAAGGGATGATATTCCTAAATTGGGCCACTGCTCTGCTGGTTCCTCATGCCGGGAAAACAATAGCAACAACAAATACCTACAAACCTTTGTTAGACGATCTCTTCAAGGATAAGTAGACCTCCGCATCCATTCTCCTCTTTGTATACTATTTTGAAAGAACTGAGCACCGTGAAACTGCATCATGATGAAGCTAAGGTGGATAATTTCAAGGTTTAGGGGTGGAGCATGGAATGAAAGAAGAAAAATGACTCCTTGCTGTAAAAATCGTGACTTGGATTTATGCAAGCTGCCCCAGTAAAAAGGCTCTTTACCAACAAATGGATTTATAGGTCGGGGAAGAGGAGGATGGAGGCAAGAAGATATTTAAAGCTAGATTAGTTGTAAATGGATTTGCACAGAAAAAGGGTATTGATTTTGATGATATTTTTTCTCCAGTTGTTAAAATGACTTCTATTCATATTGTTTTAAGTATTGTGGCTACTGAAAATTTGCATTTAGAACAATTTGATGTTAAAACAACCTTTCTCCATTGTAATTTGGAAGAGGAAATATATATGGACCAACCACAAGGACTTGAGGTCAAAGGTAAGGAGAAACTAGTGTGCAGATTGAAGAAAAGTTTATATGGCTTGAAGCAAGCAACTCAGAAATGGTACTTGAAATTTGATAGTTTTATGGTCAAGGCCACAAAGCAGTTATCTCGACCATTGTGTTTATTTTAAGAGGTAAGGTTGATAATGATGCCTATATTGTTTTATGCCTATATGCTGATGACATGCTTGTAGTCGGTCTACAATACGGATCACATAAGTGAGCTAAACAAATGTTTGAAGTGTAAAATCTTTGCTATGAAGGATTTGCAGCAACAAAGAAAACTCTTGGTATGAAAATCTGTAGAGATAGGAAAAATAGAAAATTATTTTTATCCCCGTGCCACTATGTTGAAAAGGTAACATTGTAGAGATTTCATATGGAGAAAGAAAAAAAATTTAGCACACCTTTTCCCAGTCATGTTAAATTTACTAAGGATATGTGTCCAAAGATACAAGAGGAGGAAGAAAAAATGTCCAAGGTACCATACTCTCACCAGAGGCGCTTAATGTATGCCATGGTATGCATGAGACTGATATTGCACATGTTGTAGGAGCTTGTTAGTAGGTATTTGAGTCATCCCCGAGCTGGTTAATTGGAACGCAGAAATGGATTCCTCGTGCATTTGAGAGAGGTACATCCACAAGGTTTATGCTTTGGGAGCCCTATTGATTTAGTGCTGCTATGTTGACTTAGATTTGGCAGGGGATATAGATACTAGGAAGAGTACCATAGGTTATGTATTTACAGTTGGTGGGACATCAGTGAGTTGGATTTATCGATTGCAAAAGGTGGTTGCTTTATCCACCACAGAGGCAGAGTATGTTGCTGCAACACAGGCGGAAAAGGAGATGATATGGCTGCAACTTTTCATGGATGAGTTGGGAAAACAACAGGATGGAAATTACTTATTTATAGACAGTCAGAGTGCTATACATCTTGCAAAGAATTTTTCCTTACATTCTAAAATAAAACACATACAATTGAGATATCATTTCATCTCTTGGCCTGGTTGCTGGAAGATGGATGTGTCAAGCCGGACAAGATACATACGTGCATGTCAATCCAAATGGATATAAGTTTACAAAGGCGTGCTATGAGAAGCTAAGCTCCTCTTCAAATTTCTGGCCTTCAAGGTTGAATTCAAGTATATAACAAAGCAGCAAGGTCTAAGGTCCCATCTTGGGAGCTGTAAGTGCAGAGGGTAGCTGTCCAATATTAGTCCTGCTGAGGTTGTGGGTCATGTAGACTGATCACCCAAGTGGGAGATTGTTGGTGTGTGGTGATCAGATCATGTTATACCAGATAGTCCATGGTATATCAGACACCCCGCCCCTCACCTCACTAGGGTCCTGGGTTGGGGTCAAGCCAGTGGGTTCGGGGTGGGAGCCCTGTGGGTGGGGTCTCGAGGGCGCAATTTCGAAATTTTTTTGCCATTTTTTCGCCACATCAGCTTAAAAGTGAAAATTCAAAAAGAAATAAAATCGACTTTGTAAAACCCTAATTCTAGAAGCTTCTAAAAGCTTGTTAAAAGGGGTTGGGATGTGGGTTACAGTATGATGAAAAAAGCGATTATTCGCAAGATTGTAATAGGTTTTGCACTGGATAATAAAAGTATTGGATGGCTACGGTTTGGTGGATGTAGCCCAAATTAGGTGAACCACATTAAATTCTCTGTGTTATGATTTATTCTATGTATGTTTTAGTTTCTCTGTTTATTATTTAAATCTGCATTTAATTGTTAGATATCTTTCATCAATAACCCTAACAAGTATGAGGAATGGGAAAGGTTGTATTGTGGAAATTTTGGTTTGTGAAACATATATTGGGTCATGCATTGTACAAGTCTAGCCTTAGAAATTGCAAAGATAAAACATATGTTTCACTGAAAAGTATCGGCTATTGATGATGTAGGATGCTGATTGAGATGTTGACTCATCATATGGGCTACATCATTTTATCATTTTTCTCAATGAATTGGACACACTCTTGTGACATGTGCTTTTTGAGAAGGAAAAGTTACTCTCTGTTATAGATGCAAATATTCTTTTTCTTATGTGTGTTCCCTCCATTTTGATTGCAAATATAACTAAATTTAGAATATGCCTTATAGCGGTCTAATACAATTGTGACAAGTGTACACTTGGCCTGAGGCTTGTTTTGCTCCCTTCTACTATTAAAGGGAATTCAGGGCCATTTGTTCAGATCTTTTGTTGAAATTCCAAAGCTACATTATGAGAATTAGAAAATACAGAGCATATATGTTGAGTATTATCTAATGTTTTGAGTCTAGATAGTAAATTTAGTTAAATGTATAGCTTCTGATCCTATTTTGAATGATAATGAGAATTATCTAAGTCTTTAGTCTCTCCTTATGGTATTGTATCATAATTATTAATGAAAATATTGATCAAAGATCATTTCATTAATTGTCATCATATTATGCTATGATGTGTGATCTAGTTTTAGCTCTTGTTCATGGAATGAGTTAAATTGCTTAGATTAGATCATGAATTTGTTTATGATGTCATTTGGATTTAGTAAGAAGGCTTTAGTATTCAGTTGTTGATTTTTTTATTACAAGGTAATATCACTAGAGCTTGATTGCTTAGGATTAAACATCCCTTATGTTTCAATTTACACAGACTCCTAACCCATAGATAATGGAAAGTTAATCTTTAACCCATTTAACCTTTCTTGGGGTTTCAGTCCTTCAACATAGGAACAATCTTTCAAATTAAATATTGACCCACCTATTGTTTGTTGTTGTTTTACATTCTCAACTTACAATGCATGATTAACCCAAAAAATTGCCATCTTTTTGTTTGATTTTGTCTTATTTGCAATTAATGAGAATCTGCCTGCCTTGATTTGCAATGTATGTGTAAATTGTTCAAATGTGTCATCTAGTTGGAATTTTGGGAACACCCTCGCAGGTTTGGCATAGCCTGAAGTGTAGGAGATAAAGATTTATGTACTTTATCTCATTAGTTGGCCACTCACCTTGCAAATATTCAATAATTGAGTTTGTAAAACTCATAGGTATTTGCTAAGGCTTACTTGGTACGTTAAAAGTAACGAACAAACCTATTGAAAGGAGATGTTTGTTTAGGACAAGATGAAAATGAAAAGGTAAAGTTTGTAATGTCATTATTGATGGTGGTAGTATTGATAATCTTGTTTCTATAGAGATGGTTGAAAATTTGCAGTTGGAGAGAAAGAGGCACCTGCATCTGTACAGGATCTCATGGTTACAGGATGGTCATAGGGTGTTGGTAAATGAACAATGTATGTTAAGATTTCAGATTGTAAGATATTATATGAAGTATCGTGTGATGTTATGAAAATGGATGTTTGCCATTTTTTATTGGGTAGACCATGGCAATTTGACAAGAAAGCAGTGCATGATGGATGTGTGAACACTTATAGTTTGATGAAGGATGGAGTTCTTCATAAGTTGAAACCATTCAATGAGAGAGGAGGTAAGGTATGTAGCATGATTGGAATCTGTTTGGTTAATGATTTGAAATAGTTAGAGAAAAAGGATGAAGGTGAGGAGGATGATTTGCTAATACAAATGGAAGCTATCGAAAGAGAGTGGAATGAGAAAATCTCAGCTAACACAAAGGTTGCAGCCAAAGGTAATGAGGTAATTTTAGTTTTTTATGCATTTTATGATGAGAATAAGGATGTAGTTGCAGCAGTAGATGTGTTGGAGATGGGTGAAGGTGATGAACAAGATGTGAATGTGAAGTTGGAGTTTACTAGTGATTCCTTTTTTGAGAATGATGAAGGTGAAGATTCCATGATAGAAGAACTTGATTACTTGTTGCAAAAGGTGGATGATGAGTCATAAGATTATTATTCTAACATTGTTTTGGGTGTAGAAAATTAGTTTGAAGCATCAGAGTGTCTTTCTAAAGGCACCAACAAAGTGATAAGTTGCATTGAAGACAAGAAAAAAGAAGAAGAATGTATAGCAACAAGAAAGGTAATACAAGACACATGTTGTGTTGAAGAAGGTATGAATACCATTCATTTGTTTCATTTTGATAAACCACATTGGTGGGAGGTAGCATTTGATAATTTGAATTTCATGGTGATGAGGAAAAGAGGAAAGATGAAAGGAAATACTAATGTGAAGGTGCGGGATGAGAGGAACATAAAATTTCTAGTGAACAAGGAGAAAAGGTGGATCCAAGACAAACATAGAGTATACAAATTTTATGAGTTTCACTCATGAAACATTGCTTTTCTAGCTTGGGTGTCTGATGTAGAGCATCCAAGGTGTAAGAGAAACTTTGCATCGACCAAAAAAAGATCTATGTTGTTTCTTTTCAATAAGGGCTAAATTGGCTTGAGTTTTCTGAGTATGGAGGTCTATAGGAGTTCAGGATTAGGATGTGAAGACATCTCTTATCACTTGCCAAAGAGTTGTAAAGGTTGAGTGTCGGTGTTAAGGCTTGCACCTTAACTTAGTTGCTAATGGATGTAAGATGCACAATGACATCATTCGATGATCTTGTGTACTTGTCAGCATTTGTGAAGTTGGTGTGCTCATATTAGTGAGAGATAGCATTATCAGTAGGACAACAATATGTCTCCTAGAAATCCTGATGAAGAATTTCATTGAAGAGACATACACATATCAACATGACATAATAATGAGTCCCTTTGACATTTTGATAGCACCTCATCGAAGAGAAGGAAGAATATCAGTAGGAAAAAATGATGAGTCTCTTTAGCATTTCGATGAGACTTCACCATATTGGAAGGTAACACTTGGGAGTTCCTTTGATGGAATGATAGGCATATTGAGGTGACATGGAGATTTCAAAGAGACCTTGTTTCATGTCTCTCTCACATAGTGATAGCAAAGTGTGACGGCTAAGTTTTAATGCTAGTCATGGTGCGGATTGCCTAAGTTGATGGTTGTATGAGATGATGGTGTAGAAATGGTGCAACCATCCCATTGACACTAATGCTACAGGGAATTGGATGGTGGCACAAAGACAAGCATGGTCGCCAGACTTTAATATAGATTCTATCGACAAGAAGAAAGGAGGAAAATGCATGAAATGAGGATAGAAACCCTAGGTCGTGGATGCTCGGAAAATGAAGAAAATTACTAGGAACCAAGGAGGATATCTATGATGAGGATCAAAGAAGATTTTTGGTTAGAAGGCATGTAGGATGAAGGAGAGTTAGCTCTGATTTGAAGTTTGGTAGACTATGAAGTCAAGAAGGACCATATTAGGGCAAATGTAGCAATGTAATGTCATTTTGTTTGCAGTAATAAAAGAAGGAAAAGCTTCTCTCTCACATTCTCATTAGTGTTTCTTTGTTGTTGTTTTGAGTCTGAGATTTGTAAGGGGAGTTCCCTGCATTATTATGTAATCAACAATACCACAATATGAATAGAATTCTATTGATTCCTGGAAATGGAATTGATCAGACAACTAGATCCATTTCTTTTTGTCTCCTTTTAAATAGAGGGGTTGAAATCCTTCTTTGACTGTAATGTTTGTTGATCTAGTGGGATAAAGTTCCCCCATGTAAGGTGGCATAAAGGTTGTTTTAACACAGTCTCCACATTGGAATATCTTAATTCTATGCATTATCATGAATTTAGAATCTATGGTATTTTCAATTATATTTTTTATTTAATTATCAACTATTTTATAAACCTATTAATGTGTACTATTGTTGTTTTTATCATTAATGCATACCTCTTTAAATAATTCAATAAAAAATGTCTTTGAGAAAATGTTATTATCCATTTGAATTAATCATGTGTCATCCCTAGCCATGATTGTATGCTAGTTTATAAATCATGACAATGGATGTAAACTACTTCATAAATCAAGCTAATAAGTAGTTGTCATGGAAAAATGTTATGGATTAACTTTTTTTTTTAAGTGTAATAAAATAAGTAAATGTTTTTCATTTAAAAAAATATATATTGTGACTTGTATATTTAAAAATTATAGAATTAATTAATATATTGTGAATGTGACTAATTTATATATATTATCATTATATATGATACTTATTACTTTAATAAATTATTAATTAAAAAAAGTATTTTCAATTTGTAAGAAAATAGCAAACTGGAAAATTTCTTTTTAATAAAACATAAATAATTGAAAACAAATCTATCTAAAATATCTCAATAACTTCTTAATTTTTACTTTACCATAAAATCTCAATATTTTCATAAAATTAAATATCAATATGATGAAAAAAAGTAATATGATTAGCATAAGTATTATATATAATAGTTATGTCATGTCAATCCATCTTTTTTATTATCCTTTTATAGTAAAAAATATTTTCTTATTAAAAACAAACATGATTAAAGCCTTATCCTATTATTTATTAAATTATTGATCAATTACAATAAAATCTTTTTATACACCTACATTATTATTACTTCCAATTTTCTATCATCCTTTTACTATATAGTAAAAGTACTTTCTTAAATTAAAAATAAATGATTAAAGTCTTATTCTATTATTTATTAAATTATTGATTACAAAAAAATTCCTTTTATCCATCCTTATAAACCATTTAATTTATTTTTTAAATGATAGAATTATTTGTTTATTTTGTAGCTTTTGCTATTTTTTTTCTCAATCAAAAGCATGGTTAGTTTTTTATACTTTCATACTACTGGTGAGTCTCCCCCTCTCTCTCTTTTTTTTTTTTCTGTGTTGGTTTTTTTTTGTAGTTGTTGCCTATGTTTCATTATAGTTGGTTTCTCTTACCAGTTTTAGTCAAAGTGATTCTCACTTTTCTTTTCTTTGTTGACTCACTTTCTATGATTCAACTCTCTTATGCTTTAATGGCTACTTTGTAACGAGTATGAACCGTCCTGACTTTAATCTAATTAAAACATCAATTCTAGGTTTTCTAAGTTGGCTTGGTTAATATGAAATGTGAATCATAGTTTTTGTTTCACGATTTCATATATTTACAATTTAATTATTGTCTTTCAAAATATTAACTTTAATTAATCAAATTTCTTATATTTTTAAGAAAATAAAGAAAAAATATGATATATTAAAAATCATTAATTAAAAAAATATTTTATTCAATAGGACAAAAAATTTCAATTAAATTGCATCTAATTTCTTATCAACAAGTTCACTTAACATTAAATACATTAATATCTAAATTGACTCACACTTCTAAAATGTAATAATATCTTGAATAGTAATGAAAAACTCAAAACAAGAATTAATATTTCTAAGAGTTTCATCATTGCTTGTGAAAAATGACTATTCTTAAATAATGTTAGTTCAATAGTCAAAGATAAATCTTGACTAATAAAAGTAGAATAACTTTTAAAATCAATAAAATATATAATTCATATTGATTACTTGAGCACTAAATCATATGACATTGAAATATAATAATAGAAAACTCCTTTTATCATTTGTTTAAAAGTAAACTCTTTTTCGAAAGGAGAGTCTTTAAATTTTAACTAATTCATAATCATTAATTTGTTGAGTCACTTATATATGATATATGAGGAAGTGGATTTGCTTACTATTCACTTATAATTGTATTTTAAGTGGATTTGTTTTTTATTGTATTAACGTTTTTTAACTAGAACTATGAATTGGAAAAGGGTTTTGAAAGGTTCCCAAAAGCTTGTACAATAATAAGAAACAACTACCTTGTGAAACTAAAACATAGAAATGAGAACAAACGTACAATAATAAGAGAAAACAACTTCATGAAACTAAAACATAGAAATGAGAACACAAGTACAATAATAAGAGGAAACAACTTCATGAAATTACAACATAATAGGAGAACAAACAACAACATAAGACAAGGAACAACAAAAAAACAAGCCTTAAAACAAAGAAAGGCCCCTAAGAAACAGACAGCAATACCACAGATTTTGAAAGACCTCTGAAATAATAACAGTCCTGCCTATTAGTTGTTATTACTTAAAGGTAAATCATTTTGAATCCATGAACTATGCAGTTGAAATAAATTTTCAGCTAACAATCTACCTTTCTCCACATATGTTTTTAAACCTGTATTACAGGCAAACTATGTTAACAATTGGGTAGATAAAATGAACTTATATTATGATATCATAGGGATACTTTAATATAGCATAGCTTTCATAGTTATGACATTAGAAAATAGGCTGCGTTGCAGGTTTATTAGTTTCCAGTTGCTTTTTGCAATCTGTCCATGATCTGACGTATTAACAGCCAGTAAAACATTGAATGACATTAGAAAATCAGAGGATGTACATTTAGCTGGAGAGTCGTATCAGCATTTGTGAATTTTAGAATCATTAATGTTAAATTGACTTGAACTAAATTCCTCGCTGCAACTGCGCTTTCATGTAGCAGGAGCAAGCTGGACTCAAACTTTTTGGTGGCATTTATATGAGTTTGACAGTTCACTACGGTTTTTTATTTAAACTCCCTGAATTGCAAGTAACGTCAAATTCTGTGGCGGAATTTAAATGAAATTACCCAACATAAACTCCAAGAACAGTTTTCTAACAAAGTATTTTGACAGTACAGAAATGGCTCTTGGCATAATGATAGAATATTGTTCTGCAAACTTGTGGAAAGGCCATTGGCATAGATAGAGAGTGGTAGTGGTCCACCCATGTGTTAGATTTGATTGATGCATGTTGCATTTACGGTTTCTCATAGTGAAATATCATTTTCGTTTTGAAAGCCATATGCACTAACAGCTAAATATTCCTTGATACTTCCAAAAATATCAGAACAAATTATCATACTTGATAATGATCTTTTAACATATGTTCTGGTTAACTGGAATAATGAGGGTACTATGCAAGAAACGTGTCGGCAAGCAACTGGTTTGTCGTGCGAACAGCTAGTTTTAAGTTTTTTTTTTGTTTTTCGTTTTTGTTTTGATGAAACCACAACAGCCAATCAGAAAAATGCCAGCAGTCATGATTACCAGACGCCGAGTGCCCGAAACAAGAAGCCATAAATTGAAGAAATAAGAGATCAATGTTACGTATCGTACAAGCAAAGCCATGAAATAAGAGAGCCACGCCATGGTTTCACAGTCTTTTATTTAGATTCATTACAATCTCCATAGCAGCCTTATGTGTTGTAAGAAAATAAGTATCTAAAATTTATATTTTTGACAAACTAGAGGACTACATGCAGTGGTGTTGTTTCTTTTATGGGGATAGTTGATTGTTCAGTCTCCACCGTAACAGATTGGGTAATTGAAAGCAAACAATTAATTTCCACCCACCAACTCTCACCTCTTATTTATTCCTTTATAAGATATTTAGCAACAAAACCACCTACTTATAAAGATTCAATCAATGTTTGAAAATGTTAGTTTTTTTCTTCTCCAAATATAGGTGAGAGACCATCATCAGATATTTCTCAAATATACAAACATTTTTAAAAAATAAGATACAGTATGAACAACTATAGAGCTATTTTTATCTATGCTTCGACAATGAGACATTTGTTCAATTTGGAAATGTTAGTTACATGACAAGATTACAACAGTTTAGCCATATCACCCATAGAACAAATACCATATCCACCATTCAAGTGTCTATCCATAAACCCATATGAGGAGTCACTAAAAACAATGTTTGTTAGATTCGCCATTAACAATTAGTAAATGAATAATAATGTAGCCAGCCCAGGTCATCTTTGTTCATAATGAGCAGCAGCTTATTTCATATTTCAAATAACTCATCAGTAAATCCAAATTCAAACTAGATTAAACATTCTTACAACACCTCTCAAATAAGAACTATACATGGTATTAGATTTATATTTCAAATCACTTCTACCATTAATTTCAAATCCATCCCAACTAATACATTCTTATAACACCACTCAAGTTAGAATGATATGCATATTGAATTCAAATTTCATATCACTTATACCATTAATTTCAAATCCATTGTACAATTTAAACATTCTTACCCAAATGCCTACTTTGAATTCGCTTCATGAATTCATATCTATCCATTTGCTCTACATATTACCCAATCAAATGCATTTAATTTGAATATCAACCAATTAGATGCAACCACATAGATCAAAACAAAAAAATGTAACCACATAAATCAATTAAAAAAACACTCAAATGACTACCATGCCTATAAATACAAGTTCTCTTCTATACATTGTTTTTCCCACTTCTAGACACTTATTGCAGCTTTAAACACTCATGGAGCTATTACATTTTTTAGATTAAAATTAGGGGAGAAGGCTCCATGGTGGTGCTGGTTTCTATTATGGGGATAGAAGTTGATTGCCTAGGCCCTATTGCATAAAAAATTAGTAATTAAAAGTAAACAATGAATTCCCACCTACCCAACTCACCCCCACCCCCCTTTTTTAATATTCTTTATAAGATGAAAATAAAAGTACTTAATACTTTTATAAAGGTTCAATCAATGTTTAGAAAATAACTACTTTTTTTTCCAAATATAGGTGACTATCACTAGATATTTATATTTCAAATATACAAACACTTTAAAAAAAATAGTGATATTACATGGACAACTAGAGAGTTTACATTTTATCTATGTTTGACATGACATTTGTCTAACTTGGAAATACACATGACAAGATTACAAATATATTTGTTTCACATATCAACTTGCTAGAACAAATTCATATCCCACCATGCCCAAGTACTCCATTTAATCCACATAAACTCAACAATCACTAAAAATACTTGTTAGACTCACCATTTTCAATTAGAAAATAATTTAATAACAATAAAATAAATTATAAACAAAACCTTTAAATTCATAATGATAAGTGCTATTTATTTCATATTTCAAATAACTCATCATTAAATTCAAATTCAGACCAATTTAAATATTCTTACAACACCACTCAAATTAAAATTATACATGGTATTAGATTTATATTTCAAATCACTTCTACTATTAATTTCAAATCCATCCCAATTAATACATTCTTATAACACCTCTTAAGTCAGAATGATATGCAGTATTGAATTTAAATTTCATATCACTTCTACCATTAATTTCAAATCCATCATGCAATTTAAACATTCTTACCCAAATGCCTACTTTGAATTTCCTTCATGAATTCATATCTATCCATTTTCTTTATATATTTCCTAGTCAAATGCATTTAATTTGAATATAAACCAATTAGATGCAAGCACATAGATCAAAACAAAAAAATGTAACCACATAAATCAATAAAAAATACTCAAATGACTACCATGCCTATAAATACAAGTTCTATTATATACATTATTTTTCCCACTTTTAGACACTTATTGCATCTTTAAACACTCATGTTGCAACTTCATATACTCCTATGAGCTTCGTTTCAAATTTATATCCTCCATTTGAACTATAAGATCTGAAATTATATTTTTGCAATTATTTGAAATGTATGTATTTTTTCTCATGGGTTTGGAATATATTCTAATATGTTTGAAAAGAAGTGTGCTCTAAATAGTGATTTTAAAACTTGAACTCAACTTTTGTGATCTAAATAGTGATGTTATACTAAAGAAAAATTATCAATATGATTTCCCAACAATGTGAAATGTATGTATGTTTTCTTGTGTCATTGAGGTTTCTTCAGCTAGAATGATGTGCCTACCTATTCCTAGCATGTGATGGTAGTGGGAGTAGTGTATTTCATATATGCTGAGATGTAAGATGATCATTTTTTTGTATTGTTGTTCTATGTCTTGACTCGTGTTTCATCTATGTGTTGAACAAGACAAATGAGAGGGGGAGTGAATCAATTGTAACAATTTTAACCTTTAAAAATTTAACTAGAAGTTAGATCAACTAGCATTCACAAAACCTTTACTCAGTTAATGTGTTGAATCATTAAGTGCAGAAATAGAAACTGAAAGTAATAAAACCATGCACACAGTAACACCATATTTATTTGGAAAACCCAGTGAGGGAAAAACCATAGTGTGGATTAGCTCACTATATAAAGAATTCCAAAATCGAATACAAAGGCTCATTGCCAAAAAGGCTCACTGCCAAGATAGGACACACTATCTAATGAGAGCTCACTTCTCAGAGGGCTCACTACCATAGAATTACAAAGAAGATAGAAGAGGATTGTTACATAGAGAAAACTATCTCAATGCAATAGGAAGTCCACCACAATTGTGTTCGTGATTTTTCCAATAGAACCTTAGAGCTCTCTAAAGAGTCTAGCCAAATCCTATAATGAATAAACTGCAAGGTTAGTGGCCAACACAACGAGTAAAGGATTTTGAGTTCCTTACTCCTACACTTTAGGCTCTAAGGAACCTAGGAAGGTGTTCCATATAGTGTTTACATGAGGTATATCTATTTGATAACACATTTATACAAAGATGTATTCCTATATATTGCAAATAGTCTACTTCACTAAAAGTTTGGAAGACCTTTAAGTAGATGAATACCTATTTGCTAGGAAACAGGGGTAGTTCAAACCCATACTATACTTGAAAATATTTTAAATGAATGTTGCTCTTATTTTAAGTCTACAACCTGGTATGCTGATTATTCAATTTTATGGAAGATTTTCTAACAAACAGACTAGTGTTTCATCAATTGGAGCAACAGAGTCAAATATATAAAAACCAGTAATATATATAACTACTTAATTTGGAGACTAGTGGACTATTTTCATAATGCTTTGCATTTATGAAAACTCACAATGCTTAAAAACACTCACTTCTTACAAATCCTATGCAAATCCTTACAAAATTTATAACTCTCGTTAAGTGTTTTAATCAACTCTTTGAGTTAAAGCTAAAACAAAATCATACATTCAATGGAATAATTGAAGACAAATGATAACACCATTAGTATTTTCTATTCATAACTTATGAGAAAAATACATAGGAGAGTGTTTGTTTCCAGACTAATATTTGTTTTGATATAAGTAGTTTCTATAAAACTATTTTAAGAATATTACATATAGGACTCATACCCAAGACAATCTATTGTTCTATTCATCTATATTCTATACAAAAGTGCCTTCCTTGAACTTAGCTTTCACCTAAAACCCTGTTGAGACCTAAAAATTCAACCCTCTGTAATGAGGCCTAAAATCCCTTTTATAGAACAAGGGAGCAACAGGCATTAAGCTCAATTACACTTACATTTTATTTAATTTGAATATCATTTAAACTAGAATTTGAGACATCCTCGGTTAGTTACAAGCACTCGTTACATAAAATGGAAGAGTAAAAGACCAAATTCCACATCCCTTGCATGAAGACATGCCATCTCCTCAAAAGGAAGAGTTTGTTGCAGTAATGTTGAATCCTTGTCCTTGTTGACCAAAGAAGATTCTCCACTCATAGCCCCAAGAAAAACCTACATACTACTTGAAAGAAACCTACATGCCACCAATGCTAGGAAGTATGGCACTTCTTCAACACACCAACCTAAATAATTTCCACATCAACACTAGAAACAAGAAATCACATGAATGTTAAATAGGAAAGTCCTTACAAAAGGGCCATGGTGTCATCAAAAAAAAAAAGGGGCAGAGTCATCACTCTGAGTCATCAGTCTCAGAGGATACTTTCCCACGTCTTGTTCATGGTGGAACTGGAGGAACCGTCACCACCTCCTTGTCAGTGTCCTTAGAAGGTACTAGGGAGAGGGGATAATAATCACCCTTTGGGTTAGTGCCACCCTCAATGTATGAAAGGCTATTAGAAACCTCACTATGAGAATTATGTCCTCCTAGATAAGCCTTACGATATTTGCACTTTTTCTTTGCCTTCTTTTCATATTCAACCAAATTTTTCCCTTTGAACTTGACCAACTCTTCTGAAATAGTTCGGCTCCTGAGGCAATAATTACTCCTAATATCGTACTTCTTGAATTTCATGTGTCCCCTTTTACTCTTTGCCATATCAGGAGCTCCCTATGTCTCAATTTCATCCTCTAGAGCATCTTCCTTGAACTTAAGAAAACCCAATCTCCTAGACCTTCAAACTGGCCTAGCAGACTCTCCAAACTTACTCATCTTATCAGTGATAAGAACCAGAAAACCTTCACCAATTTTTCTCTTAGATGTAATTTAAAAATGAAAAAAATATGGCCATCAGTCCTCCTTATATCAAACCATGCAAGTGTGCCAACCATTAATACTCAAAGAAAGCTCGAGTATGCGAGCTGACAATAGTCTGCTTTGATCCATTTTAACCTCAACTATTGATCATGCTTTAAAAATAAATCAACGGATAGATCACTGGTGCAAATAATTATGACAAAGTTTTAATTATGCTTTTAATGCCTTTTCTTGATCAAAAAAATCCCTGAGTAGATATACATCCACTATGTACACATATTTCAACCACATACTTAGCATTATTTAAAACTTTTCGTGCTATAATCACCCACTTACCCGTGGGAATTAATTCACTTGTATTTCTTCATAGAAAAACAATAGGGATTGATCCTAATGTGATCTCAAAATATTGGTTCATACACTACCCTACTTTATTTTCACCTTCCCATACATATCAATAACTATCAGTATTGGTGGATGAACTCTCAAACATGTACTTCAAAGAATAAACTTGAAAAATGGTGCCATTTGGAAATAGTACCCTCTCGACCAAATTTATCAACCTTCCAACTCCATTAGAGTCCATCGAAGTCATTTTAGAATATCTACATGTCACTTGCTCACTACAAAATATGGCACTCAGGCAGGGCCCTCACAGGATGGTGGGGAGTGGTCAGGATTGACCCATGTCATCTGTCATCGACGATCGATTTCCCTCCTTACTTAGCAATCACCATCATCAGAGCTTGGTGGGTTTCAATAAGTGACAGGTGCCACTCAGCCTACTAGCCCATGTGATCATCTTTCCTTAATGCATAATACAGACCAGAATGTGGGGAATGGTTCTGATGAGAACATGTGTTGCGACATCCATTGTTGATCATACCTTGAGTTCTATGTTCGCCAACCTTGTGGGGACATTGGTCCCACCATCTAATAGTAACACATGGCCATCGCTCGCTAGCCCATGTGTTTAAAATAATATGAAATAAACCATCATGGGTGCGAGGGGAATGGTCAAGATGTGGCCACATCTCAAAACCACATCTGTTGATCTTCCTTGAATGGTGTTAGCCATCTTCACCAGGGAGACCAGGCCCACCAACATACTAGACACGTGGCTGAAGCCCGTCAGCCCATGTGAATAAAATAATAAGCAATAAATCAGCATGGGCACATGGGGAATGGCTAGGATCAACTCCTGATGATCGAACGACCAACACGAAATCCTAATTCTACATATGCCGCAAAAGTTAAGCTTAAAAAGAGGCCATCCCTAGGCAGACAAGAACTTGACCCATATAGGATGAGGACTTAAGGATTTTAAAATATTATAAAATTAAGCCTCGACCATAGGAAACTTTAATATTGAAAAGGATCAAGGTGACCGAAAGACCTAAAATTAGGGGGTTGGTAAAGGGTAAGTGCATGGATCTGTACCACAATTTTGGCTCTTAAGATGCCACTTTTTTTTTTTTTGAAATCAACAAAATCTGATTTGCATGAGAGAATGAAGATAGTTATGCTCAAAATTTCAAGATGCAGCAAGAACAAAAGTTTAAGTGCTCTGAGTCTAGTTTCTAAGCTACTATTTTTTTAAAAAAATTAATGAAGATTAAGGGTCTCAAAAGGGGGGGGAAAAAGAGGTCCTTTTTTTTATCAAAAAAATAGCATAGTGCTCGAGGGCTCCCCCCTTTTTGATTAACTTTTTTTTAGAATTTCAAAAATCCCAACAGTGAGAAATTAGCTAACACCATGTAGCTTATCCTCGTTCTTTTGGATAATTTTTTTAATGAATATATAATATTTTATGAATATTCAAAGTGGACACATCCTGAAAATCTAAAATTTGAGCGTGCTCCCCCCTAAATTTTTTGAAAGCTAATCAATTTTTTTTTTTCATCATGTCTAGAATGGAGTCTAGTTTCAAAAAATGTAATTTGTTTCACATTTTGATGAATGAGTAAAAATCTATCCTAAAACTAGCACATGTTGGTTTTTGACCAAAAATGGAGGCATTTACAATAGAAGCCATGGATCAAAACCTTACCTAAATAAAAATGAAAAAAGAATTTTCTATTTAGATAGCTAAGAGAGAGGTCAATTCTATCACGATTTTTTTTATAAACTTGCATTGAAAGATGTGCAAATGAGATAGGGAGCATAGATGAAAATAGGAGGAAATTTGGAAAACACTGTCAATTAACACGTCCAAAGCAGGTCATTTGGCGAGCACCAAATTTGGTGCTCATCAAATGGCACATCACATTTGGC